>UESW01001299.1:225745-273348 GCA_900491605.1 Calamus simplicifolius
TCAAAATTGTAAGATTCAGATAACTAAAAGGTAATTCTCTTGAACTATCCATCTTACCAGTAATTTTCTTTAATTTTCGTGGTTATATGCAAAATTGCCTATAAGTGATCCCTCTTGTATATTAAGGACATTGTTGACGAGAATCATGCATCCTATGACTCTCTAATGTCTTCTTAGATGCCATTCCCCCAATACTAGAACAACTGTAAAGTTTTACACACTTTACATTTTGCTTTATAAACTCCCATCAACCATAATTCTATCGAAATCAATCCAAACATACTAGTCCTCTTACGAGAGAGGTTTGACACTCACTGACACTAGCTCTAGATGGAACTTGGAGTTGGAATGGGGTTGGGGTTCTTGGGGATTAGTTTCCTCACCTCAGAGAAAGGGTGCATATTAAAATTACTTTCGTTAAAAGATGCCATATCTAAAATTTTTAATTAATAAATGCAAAAAATAAAACTAACACACAAAAAGGAATTGAGAAAAGATCAAGGTAGAGGCATGGAGCCGAGATTTGTGAGCTTCCTTTTGCGCTTTCGCCTTTCAACAAGAAGTGACCTGGTAACACTTGACTACTTGCTTGAGCACTTACCACTTGTAAGAACACTTGCAAACTAAAAATTAAATTACTAATCTACTAGAGCACTTGCTGGAAGAGAAAAATAGTAGTAATAGAGGAGTTGGTTTGGTGTGGTAAGAATAAGGAAGAGTTCATCTATTATAGAAGTCCCAATTTTTTTTCCAAAACTACACTTTAATATAGCCGTTATATGACTATTGGGAGGGGTAAAATGGTTTAAACCCCTCTCAATAGTCTTTAACGGCTATATAGCCGTTTAAAAAATGATATAGCCGTTATTGGGCCATTGGCCTTGCTGGTGCCTAGGCACCAACCGGCGCCTAGGCACCCGTGCCTAGGCACCATGTGCCTAAGTGCACACTGTGCGCCTAGGCACCAGCCGTGCTGAATTTGAATTTTCTTTTACCGGGCCGTGCCTGGTATGGCCCATTGTTAATGGGCCGTGCCAGGCCTGGCACAACAATTTTTTAGGCACGATGGGCATGGGCCGTGCCGTGCCAGGAACGGCCCAGTGCCCATCTCTATCTAGATCCAACCAATCATATAAACCTTCTCAGAACCGACCAAACCAGAACCGACCAAATCAAAAGTCAAAGAATTATAAAGGCACATTCTGCTTTGTGTGGAAGGACAAATCATATGGCGAAGGACTGCTACCACCGAAAGACTGAACCATTGAGAAAATCATCTAAACCACAAGTTAACGTGGTTGAGAGTGGTGCTGAGCCTTCTTTCAGGTCGGTAAATTCAAAATTCTTAATTAACTCAACCCAATCTTCTTGTGATTGGTGGCTTGATTCAGGAGCTAATGTTCATGTTTGTTTTGATCGCTCCTGGTTCTCCACCTTTTAGAAATCAAGTGGAGGAGGTGTGACACTTGGGAATAATTCTTCAGCACAAGTGCTTGGGAAAGGTCAAGTGGATCTAAAGATGACATCTGGGAAGATCCTGGTCCTTCATGAAGTGCTGTTAGTTCCTAGTGTTAGAAGAAATTTGATTAGTGGATCTCTCCTTATATTAGAGGATATAAAATTGTTCTAGAGTCAAATAAAGTTGTAATTACTCGTAATAATGAGTTTGTTGGTAAAGGCTTTGTATGTGAAGGTCTTTTAAATTAAATGTATCCTCTAAGTTATCTAATAAAAGTCCTCTTCTTTTTAATGTTGAATCTTCAAATGTTTGGCATAGTAGACTTGGTCATGTGAATTTTGATCGTATTCATTACATGACAAATCTTAATCTAATTCCTAAAGTTCATATTGATAGAAAGTTTAAATGTGAGATTTGTATTCAAGCCAAGATGCCAAGAAAACCTTTTAAATCAGTAAATAGGAGTTCAACACTTCTTGAATTAGTCCATAGCGATGTATGTGACTCTACCAAGTTTCCTACATAGGGAGGAAGTCGTTACTTTGTAACATTCATAGATGACTTCTCTCGATATTGTTACATATATTTGATAAAATCTAAGGATGAAGTATTAGATAAGTTTAAGATTTATAAGGTAGAAGCTGAAACCCAAACTGAGAAAAAGCTTAAGAAATTTAGGTCAGATCGCGGTGGTGAATATACCTCAAATGAAATGACTCTATTTTGTCAAGAATATGGGTTATTCATGAAGTTACACACCATACTCTCCTCAGTCCAATGGTGTAGCTGAACGAAAAAATCGTACATTAATGGATATGGTTAACTCAATGTTAATAAGTTCAGGCGTACCTGAGAACTTGTGGGGGAAGCTCTTTTAGCTGCATGTTATATTTTAAATAGGATACCCTTTAAGGATAGTCCTAAAACACCTTTTGAGCTTTGGAAAGGTAGAACACCCAGGCTAGATTATCTTAAAGTGTGGGGATGCTTGGCTAAGGTAGGAATACCTGAACCCAAGAGAAGAAAAATAGGACTTAAAACATAGATGCTATCTTTATAGGTTATTCCTTAGATAGCAGTACAAATAGGTTCCTAGTGATAAACTCTGATATAAGTGGCATCTCAAATAATACTCTTATCGAATCTAGAGATGCTACTTATTTTGAAAATGCTTTTCCTTTCAAGAACCAAGTACCAAATCAACTCTCTTCTAATCCTTTCTTGGTTCATGATTCTTTTAAAGCTGGGTCCTCTAATGAGTCAAAGAAAAGGAAAAGATCTAATCTGAAGGTGAACCTTCTGAACTTAGGAAAAGTTCAAGGATAAGGAAAGAAAAAGACCTTGGTGAAGGTTTCTTTACTTTCCTAGTCGAAGGCGAACCTTCTTCTTTTTCAGAGGCGATGTCTTCTCCTGATGCTCCTTTTTGGAAGGAAGCTATTCTTTCTGAATTTAATTCAATCTTACAAAATGAAACTTGGATCTTATCTGATTTACCCCCTGGAAGCAAACCTTTAGGGTGTAAGTGGGTATTTAAGAAGAAATTTAGACCTGATGGTTCAATAGAAAAGTATAAGGCTAGATTAGTAGCCAAAGGGTATAACCAAAGAAAGGGTTAGATTTCTTTGATACCTATTCTCTATAGCTAGAATAACAACCCTTAGATCACTTCTTGCTATTGCTTCATTCATAAGTTAATCATTCATCAAATGGATGTGAAGACTGCATTCCTAAATGGAGATCTTGAGGAGGAGATCTATATGGAACAGCCTGAAGGTTTTATTGTAAAGGGACAAGAAGACAAGGTTTATAAACTTATCAAGTCCTTTTATGGTCTTAAATAAGCTCCTAAAGAATGGCATGAGAAATTTGATCAAATTATTCTATCTTTTGGATTTCAAATCAATAATCATAATAAGTGTGTCTATTCTAAAATCATCGACAATGATTGTGTAATCCTTTGCTTATATGTAGATGATATTTTAATTTTTGGAACATCTTTGAAATTATTTTAAGTGTTAAATCTTTCCTCTCTTCTAAGTTTGATATGAAAGATTTAGGAGAAGCGGATGTAATCCTAGGGATGAAGCTTATCAAGTCCCATGAAGGGATAGCTCTCTCTCTTTCTCATTCTATAGAAAAAATGATCAAGAAGTTTGGTTATTCCAATCTTAAATCAATATCTACTCCTTTTGATCCTAGCTTTCACCTAAAGAAAAATTTAGGTGACCCAATTAATCAATTAAAGTATTCTCAAATTATAGGATCTCTCTTGTATGTAGCAAATAGGACAAGACCTGATATTGCCTATGCTGTAGGAAGACTTAATAGATATAATCCTGATCAATCTCATTGGGTAGCCTTAGAAAGAGTGTTCCGATATTTAAAGGGAACACTTAATCTCTCTTTGATGTTCACTAAATACCCTGAGGTGGTTGAGGGTTACAGTGATGCAAATTGGGTCATTAATTCTCATGATTTAAAATCAACCACCGGATATCTCTTTTTTCTTGGCGGTGCTGCTATTGCCTAGGGGATCCACTAAGCAAACTATCATTTCTAGAAGCACCATGGAGGCCGAGTTGATAGCTTTGGATACCACCTGCAATGAGGCAGAGTGGATAAAAAATCTAATATCAGAGCTATCTTTGGTACCTAAGTCCAGTTCCATCTATATCAATCCATTGTGATAATAAGGCGCAATTGAACCGACAAATCAAAAGAGTACCAATAAAAAGATGAATCGTCATATACGGCTTCGTCATAAGTCTATAAGACAACATAAGAAAAATGATGTTATCTCTTTGGAATTTGTCAAATCTGAGAAGAATTTGGCAGATCAATTAACCAAGGGATTATCTAGGAGTGAGTCCTAGATTCATCGAGGGGGATGGGGCTTAAGCCCATTATTTGGTCACCAGCAGTGGATACCCAACTTCTGTGATTAGAGATCCCATGAATGATGTTTAATGTGGTAGAAACGGAGCTGATTGAGTGATCGTGTTAGAGTACAAATTTTAAAATTTTTTTTCAACCCATCCCTATGATGAGTGCTCTTATAAAGTGACAAAGTAAATTTGTGTAAGGTTGAGTCATTCTCTTAATAGATCCGAGGTAGGTTATCTGTAGGGTATTAGTCACAAATACCCTTGGAGGATTCTCCTATATGAGAATTGTCATATGAAGCCGTGACTAAAGGTTTGGGCTAACCTTAAGAAATTCTCATGAAAAATCAAGGTACTAAGCGCAAGGCCTTTAATATGCGCTGACCGCTTAAACCCAATTGATTTGTGTGATTAGTAGAAGTCTGAGTCAAGGACCTAGTTCAAGGTCTAATCCACTATGGTTCCTTCAGATGTATACAATCAACACTAAGTGAGGTTCAAGTCCACAGGACACCTCACCTATTGTGCAGTATAAGATGCCCTAAAATTTTTAGTATATTAATTTTATTATTATTTTTATTATTTTATTATTAATTTAAAAACTTTTGTGAGGGATTGTTGACTTTTTTGGCGGTAACAAGGCCTAATGACCAAAAAAGAAAGTAATAAAGTACCCATGTGAGCAATTAATGCTCGCGTGGGACGTTCTCTGAAGTTCGCGGAATGCTCGCCAGCGAGCGATTAGGGTTTAATTTTTGCAAAACACTCGGTCGAGCGTTCTGATTTATCCATTCTGGGAGGGACGGTAACAAGGCCTAATGACCAAAAATATCTTATATATATATATATGGATAGACTAAAGAAATAGAGAAGTAAGGGATTCAAATAAAAAAAACTTTATCATATTATTTTGGATTGTTGCAAGAGCTTGGAATCTTTGTCTCAACTAGCTACTGGTGAAAGCTACTGGTGAAAGGTTTTTTATTTAATTATTTTTTATTGTTATATTTTTTCTTTGGGCATCTGAAGTTTCATTGGGTTTGCACCTCCATCCGATCGTGCTCGTGGTAGGAGGATCGGATCAAACCGGATCATTGTACCTTGAGGACAAATTACCAACAACCCGCATGAAGGGGCAAAAACATATTCTTAAGGCAGTGTCTAACACGCCTCAACTAGCTAGATTCTTTTTATATTTAGTATAATTTTTAAATTAATTTTTTAACATTTTTTTTAAAAAAATTACAAAATCAAAAACAATCTTCTAACACATACCTCGTTGGTTCTATCACATATCCCTCAAGCTCTGACGGTGACGATAGGGGCACGAAAAAATATAAACATTTGGGTAAGCCATCACGCAAACGTTGGCAAATCACGGCCGAGAGCCTTCCATCTCCACGAGTTTGCTTCATTATAAGTATTAATTAGACGGATTTATTTCCAAACCCATAAAAAATATTAAAAATACGGGAACTAAAAGCTCGATGCATGAAATTGCTACCATGACAAATCGGTTTTCACATGAGCTCTTCCATCATTGAATTTGAGAAGGGTTCTTCACTTTTGAATATAGGATAGATTTTGATAAACTTTTCATTGCCGGTCACTTTTCAAACTCAAGATAGGGCTAAGAGTCACGACACCTGCTGCATGATTTTTTTTTTGGAAACAAACGGGCGATCACACAAGTCGAGCGCGAGTCAGCCCAGTTAGATCAGAATACAAAATTTGCTGCAAAGGAGCAGGACAGGGATCACCCGAAGACAAAATCCAAGGGCCAAAAAGCAGAGCCACAGAAGCAGCAACCCAATCCGCTGCCGAGTTGGCTTCGCGAAATATGTGCCTGGTCTGGACGCATTCAATCTCCCGCAGAATTGCCCAAATATCCAACAAAATAGGATTAGAAAGAGCAGGAGGGCAATTCTGCATCTGAATCCAAGAAATAACCGACATGGAGTCGCCCTCAATGGAAAGCCTCTGAGCATGAAGAACCCGAGCAGCATAAGAAATACCCGCCCAAGCCGCTTGAAGCTCAGTCATGGGGACAGAGGAGTCAAGAGTACCAAACCCTCCCGCCGCCAAAAGGTCACCATGAGGACCTCTGATAATAAACGCGGAACCTGCACTTCTACCACGAACACTCCCGTCAAAATTGACTTTGATAAACCCTGGAGGGGGGGCTCCCATGAGATAAAAACCGTATGCCGGTTCGTTGCCGGAGCAGCAGGGGATCCCCAGTGGCCAGAGATATCAAAACCAATACGAGCACAGTCCGCCGCCAATAATCTGATCTTCCTAGCAATTTTATAAAGAGAGATAGTGTCCTCAGAGAAAATAAGCTGGTTTCTAGCTAGCCAAATCTGATAAGCTGTGACAGCCCAGAGACCTTTCTTATACTGAGGGCACCTCCGAAGGTCCAGAAGGAAAGAAGAAAGCAGGGAGCCCGAGCCATTATGTCTGACCGGATATCCCATCATAAGCCAGACCCGTCTAGCAGTGGGGCAGATGAAAATAGCATGTTCAATAGATTCCTCCTCTAAGCTGCATAGCGGGCAAATCGGCTGAATAGGAAGACCCCTCCGAGATAGGAGAGCACAGGTAGGAAGAGAGCCCCACAGAAGCTTCCAGATAAATAACTGAACTCTAGAATAGTAGGAAGCTTCCAAATCCACGCTGCGTCCTCTAGGCGCTGAGGCTGGGGTACACCTGCTGCATGTTAACAAGAAGCTCTTTACAAATTTGCCAAGCATATCTTCATATATCTAGGCACTTTTCTAATAATGGTCCCATACAATTACCGAGCAGAATTTGAAAAGAAAAGATGAATATAAAGAGCTAAGAAGTAATGATTAATCATCTAAAAATATATAACATAATATTAATATATAAATATAATTTATCAGTTCAAAATAAATAATCTATATTTTTACAATCTTAGGTCTGATTATATTATAGATAATTCTTCATATGTATTAAAAAAAATAAAAAATTAAATGAACAAGCCCCACACATAGATCGCATGCGGAGGAGGTGGCATGCCATGCACGCTAGCTCGGCAGCGTGATTCATGATAAACATAAATTTTACCATTTAATTTATATATTTTTATAACGACATTAGTTAGTTTTTAATTTATTTTAAATTAAATTAATTTATTTTATTTTATTTACTTTTTATTTACTCGAACAATGGGTAGGTCCGTAAAGAAGTAGGGGCTCCTCATGTGATTTTGATGTTTGAAGGGGTTTATATGGGAATTAAACACTATTTTGTAAATGGGAAGTTTTTGTTGATTTTTTTATGTTAATTCATCTTAAGCATGCTGTTATTGCTTAAAAAGACTCATCTGACATATGCTTAAAATTTGAGTTCTTGTTAATTATTTTGTATTTATAATCTGATTTTGCTGACTTAAACATCTAATGTTCGTCATTCAACTTAATAATCCTCTAAAGATGAATTACACCTGACTATGCCTATCCTTTAGCTTGTCGAACCATTGTTATGTGTTGGCAATAATAAATTTTCTGATGTTAATATTTTTTTCTAGAAATTTTTTTTTTATTTTTTTAAGTACAAGCGGGCGATCACATCACTTTAGCGCGGATCGAACTCAAAAGATCAGAGTACATAATTTGCCGTAAAATAACATGACAGGGATCAGCAACATGCCAACCCCACTGACCAGAGTGACGAGCAGCAACAAAGGCAACCCAATCAGCCGCAGCGTTGGCTTTCCGATAAACATGATGAATCAGCAGCGCTTAGGTAGACTGAAGAGAAGCCCAAATTAGAGATCAGGAGATTGTGAGGGTGCAAAGGTCAACATCCCGTCTAATCCAACGGACAACGGTTAAAGAATCTCCCTCGATGACCAATCGACGAGAGCCCAACTGACGAACCGCATAAGTGATACTGCCCAAGCAGTCTAAAGCTTAGCCATAGGGACCGAAGTGTCGAAAGAGCCATGTCCACTTACCGCGAGTAACACTCCATCTGGCCCTCTAATAACAAACCTGAACCTAGCAAGACGACCCGATACAGTACCATCAAAGTTTACTTTGACATAACCCGAGGGTGGGGGCTCCCAAGAGATAAAGAACGTAGAACGGTGCGCTGCCGAAGCAGCAGGGGAGTCCTAGTGGCCGGATCTATCAGAGTGAATATCAAAAACTGAGCGAAAGTACTCCATTGCAAAGGAGACAGCAGTGCAGATGATCACCTGAGCGCGAGACCGACTCCTCCGCAAAGACAAACAGGTTTCGGGTCAACCAGATGTGATAAGCCATATAAGCAGAAAGGACACCCTAAAAGCGAGGACCGCACTGGGACGACAGACGGATGGCAAGCAGAAATGAAAGCTGAGTGGATCCCTCCTTCGACCTCCATGGGGTAAAATGAGGCTGCTACTAAATACAGGACGCACGAGAACATGTGAGTAAGACATGCTCAACCGTCTCATCCTGAATCCCACACAAGAACATGTGAGTAAGACTTGCTCAACCGTCTCATCCTGAATCCCACATATCGAGCAAAAAGGCAAAATGGGAAGATCGCGGTTAGCCAGAAGAGAATAAGTAGGTAGATGGTCCCACACAATCTTTCACAAAAAGCATGAAGGGGCATACGCCAGATCCAAGCAACGTCACCCAGCCTCAAAGTCCGAGGGCGGAAGCGATCAACAAGATCTCTAGAAGGGGCAGAAGGGAGGCATGATCGACTCCACAACCTGGTATCAGAAATAGCAAAGGAAGCGAGAGGGATGACAAGGATCCTATGCGCAAGCTGAAGTCCAAATAGTCGGGACACCAAAGGGGCATGCCAGGCAAGACGATCTTAGTAAATCAAAGCCGTAACTGATATAGAGGGACCAACATCAGAGCTGAGGAAGATCGGCCAATGAGATAAAGAATGATCAGCTATTTAAGTATCCTAAATAATATCAATAGATTTTTTATTTCCAATCATTCAATAGATGTTAAGTGTTGAGGGATAGAATCGTCATTGTATTGATAATCATGCAAAGGGGCTAAGATCAGCCCCACCCCTCCGCCCGCTACGATATGCCCTCGAGGAGCAAGCTAAACTAATGTGGTCCAGCAGGCCATGCAACCCCTGACTTGTTTTTTTTCGGGTTTCTATAACCCAACCTTTTCGAACTACCCGTAACTCAACCCTCCCGAGCTACCTATAGCTTGGCCTCTCCGAGCTCCCATAGCTCGGTTTTTTCGAGCTACCCATAGCTCGGCTTCCCCCGAGACTCCCATGGCTCGGCTCCCCCGAGCTTCCCACAGCTCGTTTTCCCCTAGCCTCCCGTGGCTCAGTTGCTTCGGGCTTCCCACAGCTCGTTTTCCCCGAGCCTCCCGTGGCTCGGTTGCTTCGAGCTTCCTGTAGCTCGGTTTCCTCGGTTTACTGATGATTCGTTTTTCTCCCGAGCTACCTATAGCTCGGCTTCCCCGAGCCTCCCATGATTCGGCTTCCTCTGAGCTTCATATAGCCCGGCTTTCTCCAGGCTTCCCGTAGCTCGGCTTTCTCCGAGCTTCCCGTAGCTTGGATCCTATGAGCTCCCATAGCTCGGCTTCCCCGAGCTACCTATAGCTTGGACTTCCTAAGTTTCCGCAGCTCGATTTCCCCGAGCTACCTATAACTCGGCTCACCTTCCCTCGAGCTTCCTGTGGCTCGGCCTTCCCCGAGCTTCCCGAAGCTCGGTTTCCTCGAGCTTCCACAGCTCGACTCCCATGAACAATCCGCGATTCGACAATCACCTCCGTGGAGCCCGACGCGGGAGAGCCTAGACCCATCATCACAGAATCCCAAACAAAGAATCATGTTGAAGAGTGGTCTAGGACCTAATATAACTACCTGGGACCTACGCATCTATCATATCTCAGGCCATCAAAGAGCTCTCCCAGCCGTCGATCCCTCAACGAACAAGATACGGATCCCACCGGCCTTACAATGGCCTGATTCGATTCATTTCCGTATCCTAACAACCTTCGAACCTTCCAGAAGGCGCTCAAGATCCAGGTGATTGCCTATAAATATATGACACCCCTAGATTCTCTCAGGTATGCGCTCACAGCCTTTGGCTCACTCTCACTCTCACTCCCACTCTCGCTCTCCTTCACTGCTCGTCGGCGCTCTTCTGGAGCTCCCGATCGGTCACCCCTGGAAAGACTTTTCGGAGAGATCCCTCTTCTCATTTTCTGTTGATCACCGATCCCTACTGATTTGAGCGTCGGAGGGTCTTCCGCGGAGGGCCACCCTCAACGCCTCTCGCGCGAGGACTTCTATGCAGGTCCGTCCAAGAAAAAGTTTAGACCAAAAGATCGATCACGCTTAAGTCGAAGAACAGATTTCAGCGACAGCATTAAGCATAATAATAAAGCATACTGACAGATCGCTCACTTGAAGTGGAACATATCAAGCATTGAGAAGTGAAACAGACAATGCCAATAATTTACAGGTTTCTTTGATGCAAACAACTGTGGAAGAGAATAAGAAATTTGTCAGGTTTTTAGCTGACAAATAAATAAATCTATCATCAAGGATTTGCTGCAGGGACTTCACGTGATGACGTTGTAAGGACGTGAAGACTTGTACGCGTGAGGAAACCAAAAATAAACTAACCAGCCTCGCATCGTACCGGATCAATTAGCTGTCCAGAACAGTGGAATCCCAACCAAGGGAATCGTATCACTTTGCGGTAGCTTTATTGTTAGTGCTTTAGCTCAGATTCAGATTTGCCATATTCTCTTCATGTTACGGTGACTACATCAATATGATACTATTCAAACAGCTGAAAATTTTACGGAACAGCTATAAGAAGAATTTTCTTGATGTCTCATTCATTTATAATTTTTAAGGATTCACAAACGCCTCATTCATCCAGTTTTTATAGGCTCATAGTTTAACTATAATTTAATTAAGTCATTCATGGGATTATTCTTTGAACCCATATCAACCACGAGGAGAAGCAGAGCCCAAAGTTGGGCTACCACTTGGGCGTGTTGCTGCTGAAATTCGTCCTTCAACTCAGATGCGATCGGACTGCAGTATGGGCTCTCTCCTGGGCGGACCTTCAAAACAGTCCTGACGCGAGAGGCGTTGGGGGTGTCCCTCTGCGAAAGACCCTTCGACGCTCAAGTCAGTGAGATCAGTGATCAACAAATATGGAAAGAAGGATCCCGCTGAAGAGCCTCTCCAGAGTAGCCTCTCGAGAGCTTTGAGCAGAGCGTTAATGGTAGAAAAAGGGGAGGGAGCAAGTGTGCGGGAGATGGTGTTACCTGAGGGAGATCTGAGGTTGTAATATTTATAGGTGTTCACCTGGTTGCCTGGAGACATCGTGGGTCTGAAAGCCATTGAGATCCAGATCAAGTTTGTTGGGATGTCAGTAAGATTCGCATCTTGTTGGTTAGAGGATCAACGCTGGGAGAGCTGGTTGATGTCTTGAGATTCGACTATATAGGCTCTAGGGCTCTAGGCCACTCTTGGGTATGATTTCTGTTTGGAATCTTGTTAGTCTGGATGTATTCCGCAGAGGTGTTTGAATACCTCGGTCGGGCCGAAGTATGGAAGATGGAGGAATCCGCCGAAGTATGGTGAGACCCATCGCATCGGGGTATGGGATAACTCGGCCGTTCGAGGTACAGAATGGCTCGGTTATCCGAGATATAATGAGACCTAGGCTACCGAGGCGCAGGATGGTTCGGCGGCGGTAGCTTGGTTGAGGCCAAGAGACTTTTAGCTCAGCTAGCGATGCCAAAAGACAGAGATAGCTCGGCTAAGGCCAAGAGATGGCTCGCCAAGGCGGGAAAAACAAGGATAACTCGGCTGAAGCCGGGAGGTGTGAGGACAACTCGGCTGGCGAGGTACAGGGATCACCCGGACTGGGACCGAGGCATAATGGATAGCTCGGGTTGTGGGGGTATGTTCACAACTTGATCAACTGAGCATAATAATAGCTCGGCCAACTTTATACGAGTGCCGACCGAAGGGCAGCCTACTCATTGCTATCTCTCGGATGGGACAGTTACGTTGACGGGGCGTATGGGCTAGCCTTAGCCCGATGTTGTGGGTTGCACGAACATTAATGTAATGATATTTTTACCCCTCATCACATGCCCCCACTCCCTAGTCTGGAGTGTAACTTCAGATTTAGGGAGTAGAATCTAGCGCAATTCTATCTAGAAAGATTTGAAAGGCGCAACGATGGCTCCGAAATTGAAGGACCGTCCGTTCACCATCATTATTTACCATCGCACAAGGAGAAAAATTCTTCGGATTTGGTGAGCAGCGATTGGGAGAGTTTTGCCGCGTGACAAGGTCTCCGCGTTCGTAACGTCCATTGCAGGAGCCTTAATGCTTAAGGCAACTTCTCGAAGCGCCGTTTAAAAAGGGAGAGAGAAATCAGGGCGGTGTTTTTCCTGCAATACTTTTTCATCCCTTCCATAGAGACCCTACTCTTTTTCCCCTTTTCCCAGATTTGCTGGTGTTTCGATCCTTGGCTGGGGAACATGAGGGGTCCAAGAGATATTGCCTCAGAGATCTCCCTGGAGGACTTGGAGAGGATCCGCCGGCTTTATAGAATCCCCAGAGATGTAGTCCTATACGTGCCAAAAACCGACGATAGGGTTTCAACCGAGTTAAGTTTGGGAGCTTTCTTCTATGAGGACAGTCTCAGGGCCAACCTTCAATTTTAAAAGAACGCAGAGAAGCTTGTGCCGATGCGTTTCGGTTCAGCGAAGAGGAAATCCGAGCAAAGATCTCTCGGGAGCAACCCGAGTGGGATTTATCCTTTTTGAATGCCGAAACCCTTGAGGTTTGCACCCCTGGCACTGAAGAGGCCGAGTATGACGACATTTCAGACGTTGATCTTGACGCTATTCTGGGTCCTGGCGAGGTTGCGGCTCTCAAGGACCCTCGCAGCCTGCCACCGAGGAAGCACGATACTTGAGGTGGGCGAAGCAAGTCAAACCCCCTGACTGTTACTGAAGAGGCTGCTGGGACTGACCCAACCCATGACTCTTATGAATCACTTGTGTCTTATTCCCTTTTCAGGCTTGTAATTTGGCTGAAATTTGCAGTGAAATGGCATTTTGCTTTTACTTGCATGCTTTTTGGCTGATCCTTATGTCTCAAGTTTTTTTCGGTTGTGAACAAGTTAGGACTCATTCACACTCTTTGGTCGATTTAGTTCGGATATAAGCAAACGTCTCGGCTGAGACCGAGGCATAGGGATAGCTCGGTTTGTTCAAAGTAAAGATTTTGGCATGCTCCGGCCGAGGCATAGAATAGCTAGGCACTGCTGAGGAATATGGTTTCGGTCCCGCTCGAAGCATAGGATAGCTCGACTTGAGACGGCCAAAATTTGCAGCAGTACCCCGATTATAGCCGAAACTAGATAGCCCGGCCTGCAGGGGTGAGCGTGTTTTCGGCCGAGGTTTCCAGTCCGACGCGTAGATTCGGATGTAGGGAATGTAGCTTCGGGTGATAAGCTTCGAATGATGGGGGTTTGGTCCCGAAGAAAGGTGTTTGTCGAATACCTCGCCACGACTCATTAATCCTTCTTGGTAAAGGGGGGTGCGACTCTTAGTTTCCTGTGAGCGGCCACCAAGGCGATGACGTGGCGAGCTTTTATGGTAATGGCGGTGGAGCTGATGGCTTGGACGATTGTGATGCTCGCCAGGGGTACTTTAAATACGGGTAGGGGGTGCCATTGTTAGTCATCTCTTCAGTTGATTTCCCAGGATTTTTAGATATTGAGATGGCCTCCGGAGGTGAAGGGAGGTCTACTGGAACCCCAAGTAGTGGCATTGGCGGCAGTGGGGGGCTCCACTGGGGCCGTACCATGATAACTATCGACGGGGAGGTCTTGGCCTCACTATTCGCAGATCGCGAGCAATACAGAGGATGATCGAGCGATATCTGGCCGTTTCCACCAGGGAGATTGAGCTCCTCCGTGAAGCCAACAGCTGGCTGGAGAGGCAGGTGGCGTCCCTTCAGCAACAGGTGGGCGAGCTAGCTTTGCGGCGGGGGGAGAGCTCAGCGGTGCCTGGAGAAAGTGATAGGTCCCTGTGAGGGCTAATGTATTTTTTCCTTTTCCTTTTGTTGCTCTTTTTGTGATGAATGAAAAGGAATTTTTGCAATTTCTGTGTTTCTATCACCATCTCCAAAATGTCAGTTCTTATTATGCAAGTTTCACGAGCGAACCACCCCCTTGGGGGAATCCTTGGTGATCTAGGCAAGCCTTAAGGTATGGCGCACCTGTTTTAGCCGAGGTAAGGGAATTTCGCGAGTTCTAGCCGGAGCGTTGGGTATCGCCTGGCCGTGCCAAGGCATAAGGAGTACTCTGTTATCGTCGAGACGAGAGTAGCTATCTCGACCTGGATCGAAGCATGAAATAATGCTCGGATATATTGAACCGAGAGGAGATCCTTCGGTTTATTTCGAAGTATGGAGGCGATCTTGGCCTTGAGTCGAAGCATAGGGTACCGTCTTGGTTTATGTCGAGACACAATGGGTAGTTGGGCCGAAACAGAGGATATTAATGCACCTTTTTTCGAGGAGTACTTGACTTCTGTGCCTTTTTATTATTTGCCAACGCCTTGTCTTTTCCAAAGCGACCTGACCTTCTCTTTGCCGAAACAGATAATATGGCTTTGTACCATGCAAAAGGTTGCCTCTATATTTTTCGGGGTCATTCATCATGTCGACTTTTTCCAATGCGAGTCCTTTTAACGTACGACTCAGGTGCCTGTTCGCCATTGGAGGGTGTCATTTTCATCGGGTGATTTCCCAGGCCCGCTCGTATCTCAAGGGCCAGCAGGCGATCTTCGGCCTTTAAGGCTATTGATTCAAAAGCAGGGGGAAATCTTCTGGCATGCGTCATGGCTCAGGCGATGCATTTGGCGCGCATCGAAGAGCGCTCTTTTCATCCTAGAAGGCCACGTGGCAGTGTAGATAGGTCATTTTGAATCTCGGGGCTTTCTGCTTTAATAGCTGCTCCCATTTCGTTGGCCTATAAAATGAGAAGAGAAGGCCGTGCTAGGTTGTCTCCCAAGACGCTCTTTTCTGTGAGTTGTGAAAGTGTTCAGGATGTTGCACTCCTGAGGTCAAGAGTGGGGGGATTGAGTTTTCCTTTCGCAAGTCATCTTCCTCTGGACAGCTGGGGTGATGAAGGAGTCGCTGGAGAGCAGCTCATCTTCAAGAGAGGAGCTTCGGAGATCATATAGAGAGTGCACGGGAGGTCCGCATAGATCACATGGAGAGCGCACACATGCGCTTCCTGTGTGTCCTTTGTGGTTTGCTGCGGGGGTCGCAGGGTAGGAAGTGCACATGTACCTCCGTAGCATGCGCAAACTTTTCCTTCTCCCTCGGGCTGGATGCTTAGCCCCTCCGCGCGGGGAATCTTTTGAGGGGGGGATGGTGTGTTGTCTGCTAGTACATTGCCTTTTGACTTTGGCGGTGACTAGCATACTAACATCCGGTCTGGTGCAAGGATCAACAGGTCTTTTGACCTGGTTATGATCCTCCAACATATCCGTCCGAGGGATCGGTGGATGGGTTGCCTTGCTCAATAGGGCTCACCCACTCATTCTGATTTCTCTAATATCTTAGGTCGAACACCGAGATATCATTATTAACTGAAGCTGGTCGCAACAGTCAGGCCGAGCCATTTATTCATCTTTATTTCTTGTGCTATGATGCACTTGTAACACCTCGTAGGAGGTTGTAACCCCTTTCATTGATAAAGAAATAAAGAAAGTTTCATTCTTTCTTCTTTCAACATCTGCTTCTTTCTTGATGTGATCGTGTTTGAGAGTTTTATGTCGTTGCATGCTTCGGTAGCGTTCTTGCTGCTTTGTTTTTGCTAAAACCAATGTTTGGTCCTCAGTGGAGAGAAACGTTCTGTGATAACCCTCCCAATAGTCCCACATCAGAAATTAGGAGTTGGTTAAGTGGTTTATATATTGTAAAGCAAGAAGGACAAGGCACCAATTGGATCCTTTTTGGGCTGTGGTGGCCCAAGTTGGTGTGTACCTTATCCATCTTGCTTTCTTGTAACAAAACGGGCCCATGGGCCCGGTCATTACAATATGGTATCAAAGCCTCGCACCAGTCAGAAGTGCAGGAGCTAAGTGCCACACAGGACAAAGTGCTACATCCATGGGGGATGGGAGCCACCTCTTGAACCTATGGGGGCCACCTCTAGAATCTTGCCTGCCTGGTGGTTGTGATCAATTATCCCTGGCGACGATGATGTCGCCTCTGTAAGGGGGATAGATTGTGATGCCCCACCTAATAGTCCCACATCAAAAAATTAGGAGTTGGGTGGGTGGTTTATAACCAGTTAAGGAAGATGGACAAGGCACCAATTGGTTCCCTTTTTGGGCTGTGATGACCCAAGTTGGTATGGACCTTGTCCGTCTTACTTTCTTGTAACGAAACGGGCCCATGGGCCCGGGTTGTTACAATATGGTATCAGAGCCACACACCAGTCGGAAGTGCAGGAGCTAAGTGCCACATAGGACAAAGTACTACATCGATGGGAGCCACCTCTTGAACCTGTAGGGGCCACAGGGCAAAGTGCTATATTGATGGGAGCCACCTCTTGAACCTATGGGGGCCACCTCTAGAATCCTACCTGCATGGTGGTTGTGATCAATTGACCCTGGCGATGAGGACGTCGCCTTTGTAAGGAGGTAGATTGTGATAACCCTCCCAATAGTCCCACATTGAAAAATTAGGAGTTGGTTAAGTGGTTTATATATTGTAAAGCAAGAAGGACAATGCACCAATTGGATCCCTTTTTGGGCTGTGGTGGCCCAAGTTGGTGTGTACCCTCTCCGTCTTGCTTTCTTGTAATGAAACGGACCCATGGGCCCGGGTCGTTACACGTTCATTCCTGTTTGAGTCAAAAGAAGACCTGGGTGGTCTTGCGGACTCCTGTGGTACGCATAATTTCGTTTGCATAATGAAGCAGGTATTTCTCCGGAAGAAGACAGCTCGTAGCATGTCTTTATTGTTGAGTAGAAGGAGGTTGTTTACCTCCATCGAAGTATCATGGGCTGTTCCCGTTATCTTGGAACATCTGAGAAGTCACTTGGTCCAACCAAGGCTTCACAAAATACTTCACTTGGCGCGACCAAGGCGTGGGGATATCGTTCGGTTTGACCGAGGATTCAGATAACACTTTACTAGACGCGGCTAAAGGTGGGGGAATATTACTCGGCTTGACCGAGGATTCTTCACTGTTTAGTCCGGCTGGGGCTTGTAAGCTGCCCGAATCCAGATGAAGTCTTTTAAAATTTTACTTAGCCCTGCCGAGGTACGGAGATCTAGCTTGGCCCCCGGGTGTACTGGGAGTGCTCGGCCATACTGAGTCTTTGTGGAATAGGACTCGGCTCAGCCGAGGTATGAAGATTTAGCTTGGCCCCCGGGCATACCTGGAGTGCTCGGTCATACCGAGTCTTTGAGGAATAGGACTCGGCCCAGCCAAGGTACGGAGATTTAGATTGGCCGCCGGGCGTATCGGGAGTGCTCGAACATACCGAGTCTTTGTGGAATAGGACTCGGCCCAGCCGAGGTACAGAGATTTAGCTTGGCCCCCGGGCATACCGAGAGTGCTCGGCCATACCGAGTCTTTATGGAATAGGACTCGGCTTAGCCGAGGTACGAAGATTTAGCTTGGCCCCCGGGCGTACCGAGAGTGCTCGGCCATACCGAGTCTTTATGGAATAGGACTCGGCTCAGCCGAGGTACGGAGATTTGATTCGAGGCTCGGCCCTGCCGAGGTTCGGTGATTTGACTCGAGGCTCGGCCCTGCCGAGGTTTGAAGATTTGACTCGAGAAATAGCTCGGTTGTGCCGAGAATGGATGCGCAAGCAGCATCTGTTTTCTATTATGACTTTTTCGAAAAAACTATTGTAACGGTCATGCTGCGGATAATAGAAACAAAATGTCAAAGCTATAAATGGGGCGAGTCTATAAAGAGCGTACCCTACTGGTGGTATATAGGGAGATTGTCCAAATTCTACGTTCGGGAATAGATTTCCCATCCAGATCCTGGAGCTTGTAGGTGCCAGGTTGATGACTTTCGCTACTTGATAGGGGCCTTCCCAATTTGGAGCCATCTTTCCTTGTTCCATTAGCTTGGAGACGAACGCTTTCCGAAGAACAAGATCGTCGGGCGAGAAGGATTTCCCTTTGATTCTAGAGGCATGATAGCGAGCCACTCTTTGCTCGTACGTAGCTACTCTGATTTGAGCTTTCTCTATGATCTCTTCCACCAGGTCAAGATTGGTGCGAAGCTGCTCGTCGTTAGCTTCCTCTGAGTAGCTCTCCACCCGCGGAGAAGGGAGTCCTATCTCCATGAGAATGACCACTTCTGTGCCGAAGGCCATCCGGAATGGGGTTTCGCCAGTGGGGATTCTTTGGATGGTGCGGTAGGCCCATAGGACATGGTGAAGCTCATCTGCCCATTTGCCTCGGGCTCTAGCGAGCCGAGCTTTGATCCCTTGGAGTAAGGTCCGGTTGGTTACTTCGGCTTCTCCATTGGCTTGCGGATGCCCTACCGAAGTGAGGCAGTGAATGATGCCATGATCCTCGCAGAACTCCCAGAACTTGGGATTATCAAACTGCTTCCCATTGTTGGTGATGATGGTGTTGGGAATTGTATCCTAAAGCCAATCATTTGATGATTGTGCTAATGTAAATTGTATATAATTGATATATTAATAAAAGTTATTTAGCAGTTTATTCATTACAAGAACATCTTCTTAAAACTCCTAATAGTAATGAAGCCCTCAGGATCTTCCTTCACGATAAAGGAGGATTTATCTTTGAAGGTCCTTAAAAGAGTTCGCGACCAAATGATATACTATGACAGGGCCATAGTACTATAAACTATAGGACGTTGTATATCATATTTGTTGGTTGTTCTCTTAACCAAGGAGTGTAGAGACACTAGTATGACATATAGGTGAAAGTGTAGGAGTACATTTCATCGAACGTGACTCATTTTCGGATACTCTGCTATCAAGAGTTAATCCAAGAAGATATGGGTATAAGTATCCTTTAGACCTGAAGATCACAACCGATGACTTGCAAGCAACTCATTGTACTTAGGTGCCGGACTACCTGGATTTCTAATCCAGCTAAGAAAGGTTACTGGGTGCAGTCAAGTACTTGAGGTAGTCAGTTGTGGGTTGAGATGGAATTTGACCTATCCCGTTAAAAGGAGAAATGATTGTGTTTCAATTTAGTAAGACCTTGGCCAAGGCACTTCATGTGAAAGTCACATGATCAATAAAATTGAAATCACTTTATGGATTCGCTGTTTAGAGTTGACAGGCTCTTAAGCCATCCTTAGCATTTGTTGTCAAGAGGATGAATTATACGGTAACTATTTCTTAGGGTTCTTGGAGTTTGCTCGACAACTCTTCGACCTATCCAGACGTTGGGTTCCATTGCTAGATGGGCACATCGATTAGTATAGAAAGTTGTTTCTATGCTACCGGCTTAGGTTCGAACCTAGAGAGTCACACGCATAGAAGTTTCCTAGCATGGTCTATTTGCTGATCAACAATTGAGAATCGTATATGATTTAATTAATCAATTTGATTGATTGAATTATCTTAATTGGGTTAAGTACAAGTGAATAAGATTCAATTTGGTTTAAGTCTATTAGAAGGACTAATCAATTTCAAATATTGATTTAAAATTAGACTTGATTTGGATTTAAATAGATTCAGGACTAGCCAAATTTGATTTGGGCTAGGACCATGATCTATGTGGGTTCAGTCCAATAAATTCATATCAGATTAAACCATCACCTAAACCAAACCTCTCGCATAAGTATCTCACATGATAAGATAACTAATGTCTGAGAGATTAAATTCTCATTTAGAATTTAATGTATTAATTTAATCCTCTCCAAACCATTTCCATCAGAATTCTAAATGTTAGAATTAAAGTGAAATTAATGTGCCTCTTTGAATCAATCAGGCGGAATTCTAAGTGTTAGAATTCACATCTCTTTAGTTCTCACCGATGTTGGAATTAACAAAATGCCACGTCTCCTTGGTTTTCACCGAACGTCGGAATTAACCAAGTGCCGCGGTTCTTTGGTTCGGCGTCTCTTTGCTTTTTGCCAAACGACGGAATTTTTAATGTCAGAATTCAATGGACAGACTGAAATGAGACTATAAATTGAGCACATCCCTCACCAGATTACACAGAACAACAACACACGATATCGTGGATTGTAATTCTAAAAGGTTAGAATAGAAAATCCTGATGATTCTGGTGTTAGCAAAAGCTTGGTGGATCTTGGAGGAAGATTCAAGTGGGAGGATTCAAGATTAGCAAAGTCAGTTTTCTGCGAGCTAGCACTCTCAAAATCTGATCATTCAAGGCTTCGCGTGGACGATACTAGAGGCTGGACGATTGAACGGCTGCAGAGCACAAAAGGATTTACCAACTACGTACCCTTAAGGTAAGTGATATGATCCCTAAACCTTAAGGCATGATTCAAGGCAAGAAGTATGACTTCTTACGTTGAGGATCAAGATATGATCTTGATGATTATTTATATGCATATTTTAGATCAAGCGATCCTATATATAAGGCAAAGATATAATTGATGCATATTAGATAGATTAATATGTAATCTTTTACCTTCCGCATTGATAATAGTTATCAAATTTTAAAAATATGCATGCCTCGAGTTTATTTCTCCCTACAGATGGTGTGCGGGAGGCCGAAGCGATAAATGATGGACCTCCACACGAAGTCCTTGGCCCAGCTTCAGTTATCTGGGCAACTGCTTCGGCTCGACCCACTTGGTGAAGTAGTCGATGGCGAAAAATAAGAACTTTCTCTGTCCGGTGGCGAGGGGGAAAGGGCCTAGTATGTCCATCCCCCACTTAGCAAAGGGCCAAGCGGAGGAAATACGGACTAAACTGGTGGAGGGGAGTCTTTGGATGTGAGAATGTCTCTGACAGGGGTCACAGGCTCGGACGAGTTCATCAGCATCCTTCTGCATGGTGGGCCAATAGTATCCCTAGCGCAGCACCTTATGGCATAAAGATCGGCTCCCCAGATGGTTGCCGCAAATCCCTTCATGCACCTCTCGGAGAGCATAATCAGCCTAAGATGGGCGAAGACACTTGAGTAGTAGCATGGAATAGGACCGCTTATATAGCTGGTCGTCGATCAGCACATAGTGGGTGGCTTGCAGCTTCAGCTTTTTTGCTTCTTTCTGGTCCGTTGGGAGTGACCCTTCTTTGAGATACTTTAGTATGGGGTCGAACCAGGATGGTTTGGCCTCGACCTGCATCACTCAGTCGGACTTCGCGATGCTAGGCTTTTCTAAAATCTCTAGGGGGATTTTTCGCTCGGCATCCATTGACTCCACGATTGCTAGCCGAGATAATAGATCAGCACGTACATTCTCGGATCTTAGAATCTGAATGACTTCAAATTCAGGGAAGTGGAAAGTACGCTTCGCACCTCTTCAGCTGGTTCTCCCCGTTGGTCGGCAAAATCTTCCCGAGCATCCAGTCCATCAACCTCGAGCAATTTGGATTGCAGGCTGGTGACGAAACACTGCCGAGCTACAGCTTGGTTTCCTCGAACTATTCCTACTCCTCGTTCGGTATGGAACTTCATAACCAGATGTGGGACGGAGCCGTGGCTCTAAGAGACATTAAGCAAGGTCTTCCAAAGATAGCAATGTAGGGTGACCGAAGCTTGGTCACCAGGAAATCGATATGAATAGTGGCCACGCAGGGCCAAGTTCTTGCACGGACCGTCAAGGTCACGACTCCTTCCGGGTGATAACATCACCGGTGAACCCCATTAGGGTGGAGTCCATAGCTCGAAGATTCTCCATAAGCAATTTCATCTTCACGAACACATCAAGGTGTAGGGAGAAACAATCCCCGAGGCATACATATTTTAAAAAATTTGATAACAATTATCATTGCGGAATTTTAAAGATTACATACTAATATATCTAACATGCATCAAGATCATATCTTTGCCTTATATAGGATCGATTGATCCAAAATATGCATATAAATAAAAATATCAAGATCATATCTTGATCTTCAAGATGACTAGTCATACTACTTGTCTTGAAGCCTGCCTTAAGATTTAGGGATCAAATCGCTTAACTTAAGAACAGTAGGTAAATCCTTATTGCTCTGCAGCCGTTCAATCATCCGGCCTCTAGTATCGTCCACGCGAAGCCCCGAAGATCGGATTTTCGGGAGTACTAGCTCGTGAAAAAAGCTTTACTGATCTTGAATCCTCCCACTTGAATATTCCTCTAATATCCACACTACAAAAAAAATGACATATTATGATGAATTAATTCGTCGCAATAGGTACAAAAGTCATCGTAATAAATTATTACGATGATAAAAAATTCGTCGTAATACATTACAAAATCGTCGTAGTAATATGTTGTCGTAATAACCTATTACGACGTGTTATTTTTGTCGTAATAGCTTCCTATTACGGCGATAACATATCGTCGTTATATATTTTTTTAAAAATTAATTTAATTAAAATCTTATTACGGCGACTTAGTTTCGCCGTAATATCAACCTATTACGGCAAAAATAAGTCGCCGTAATAGGTTTTTATTTAAATTTTAAAAATTAAAATCTTATTACGGCGACTTAGTTTCGCCGTAATATCAACATATTACGGCGAAAATAAGTCACCGTAATAAGTTTTTAATATTTTAAAATTTAAATAAAAACCTATTACGATGACTTACCGTAATAGGTTGATATTACGGAAAACTAAGTCGCCATAATAAGATTTTAATTAAATTTTAAAAATATTAAAATTTTATTTTAATATTTTTTTTTTGCATCTGTTACAATAATATAATATAATATTATAGCAACGATACTAGAAATAATTTTCTAATATAAAAGTTTCACAAAAAAATTTAATAAAAGTTTTCATTCATTTCAATAAAATCATCATATACAATGTTTCAAAAAATACATAATTTTAAAAAATACATGTACTATGGAGGTGAAGTTTGCTGGGATCCACTAGGATGATATCCAGGCACTAACTGTCGCATGAAAGCAGTGAGCTCAGCAGTCGTCGCCTTTAGATCTTGTATGGCCTTCTCTTGCTGAGTGAGTTTATCCTCTTGCTGAGCGAGCTTATCTTCTTGCTGAGCAAGCTTATTCTCTTGCTGAGCGATGAGCTCTTGGCACTCATATAATTCACCCTTTAATTGTGAGTTTTCAGAAGATGAAGAACTACCTCTAATTCTCGATGTACCCTTCGTAATGGACCCATCCTCTTTTATAACCAGATCTAGAGCCTAAAACCTCCTCAAAAATGACATCCTCATTGATTGGTTCTATTGTAGAGTCCTATGAGGAAAGTCACTCTATTAACTGTGCCTGCAATGAAAAGAAAACAAATTCAATATGTTTAGTATAAAACATTACATTCAATAATATTGTATTTTTAATTGATAAAACTTACATGGGTTTCTTCAGCTTTTTCATTTATCCATTGATTCTTCTTTTTATCAAAATGAAGAGTATTCCACAGATGAAGTCTTGATGGCTCCTCTCCAGTAACAGGATCTCTCTGAAAAGAGACAATAATAATTTAAAACAATAATTTAAGACAATAATCTAATACAATTATCAATGTATCAATGGAATAATCTAATACAATGTATCAATGTAATAATCTAATACAATGTATCAATGTAATAATCTAATACAATGTATCAATGTATTAATGTAATCTAATACAATGTATCAATGCATCAATGTAATAATCTAATACAATGTATCAATTCATCAATGTAATACAATTATCAATGTATCAATGTATCCATGTAATAATCTAATACAATGTATCAATGTAATAATCTAATACAATTATCAATGTATCAATGTAATAATCTAATACAATGTATCAATGCATCAATATAATACAATTATCAATGTATCAATGTATCAATGTAATAATCTAATACAATGTATCAATGTATCAATATAAGAAATACAGACTAGAGGAAGAACAGAGCCAGCTAGGAACACCTCCCATGATGCTATTGTTTGATAAGAAAATAGCACATAAGGATTTTGGGAAATGCTTCTTGCAAGGTGGGAGTTCCCCTGATATATTATTATTTGAAATATCAAGCATTGTTAAGTTCATCAAGTTACATAAAGATGAGGGAATGCTGCCATTTATGCTATTTGTGGACAGATCAAGAAGCATTAGATTAGGAAATATTTTGCTGATACTTGGAGGAATTGGTCCCTGAAGTGAAGTATTTGACAAATCCAAATAAAGTATATTTGATGGAAAATGTGGAATGGTGCTGTTGATGGCATTATGGGAGAGATCTAGCTCTTCAAGAGAGGTGAGGTTCCACAACCATTTTGGAATAGAACCCAAGATTCCAGAATTGGAAAAATATAATTCAACTAACGTCTGTTGAGTTCGAAGCCACAAAGGGAATTTTGGGCCGATTGGACAAGAGCTCATGTCGATATATTCGAGTTGAAAGGGAGGAACCCAGTCAGAGCCAACATTTAGAGCCAATAAGCTGGACTTTACCGCCAAGTGCTTCAACCTTGTGAGGTTAGCAAAATGTTCTTCTGTCAGTTCACCCTCCAAAGAGTTATGAGAGAGGTCCAAAGAGGCCAGCCGAGAGACTTGTCCGAGACTTTTAGGAAGAGCACCAGAAAGCGAGTTGAATGAAAGATCAAGATATGTGAGATTCTTGAGGTCTGCTATCCAATCTGGCAAGTTGCCATGAAGCAAAGCATTCCATAAATATAATTCAGTTAAACTATTTCTAATGCACCCAGAAAAATATTTTCCAAGATCCTCTAACCTTTGATTAAAACTGAATTCAGAGAAAGATAGCCTTTGTAGCCTACAGAGGCTGCTCAAGATTTGTGGTGTCCCAGCTGAAAGGTGAGAAATACCATCAAGGTTGAGGGTCTCAAGAGGGGACAGATTCCTAATGGCAGCTGGAATGAGATCTTGGAAGTCGGTATAACTTAGACCAAGATATTGGAGGTTCGAAAGCTGAAACAGCCAGCTGGGTATTCTGGATTTGGTAGAGGACGAATAAAAGGAAAGATCTGAAATAGACGTGAAGTTAACGTGTGCAAGGGAGAGGGGAAAGCTATATCTGTCAAATAGCTTATCAGACTTGGAATGCAGTCGACATTGTTAATCTGATTTGAGGCATCCACTGACTTGTGGAATAGGTATATCTAAACAAGGAGTTGATGGTATTCCTTTTTGTCAGCCCACACATCAAATGTCATGTAGTACCCGGTTCAAACGAACCAGGCTTGGTTCAGATGAACCAAGCTCCAGACTGTTGGGTTCCCCAGACTGACGCTTCAGGTGAAGTGCTTAGTCTTCCGGGTGAAACTAAAAGATATGCCTTTACATTTTTAATGAGAATTCATTTTGAGCAATGATTTACTATATATATGTGCATGTGTCTAGTATTTCCAAAGAGTATTTGATCTAGTGTGTATACGGCTTACACACAGAAGACTAGATCATCGGTTCTTTTGGAATACAAGTTTATTGTTCATAGTTTTAGATGGAATTGGAAACACCATCAGTAGAACTGTAGCACAAATTTTAGTAGGTTTGTCTTGACTATGGGGAATGGTTTATTCTAACTATTTGTGCTAGTACACTTTGTGTGTATTGAACAGGACCCAGTTGAGTTGATTGTTTTATACTGACTTTATAAAATAATTTAGAACTCATGAATATTATGATTACTTATGCTCTTAATCTGAATTCTGTTTCTAGACACGTGTATGTAGTGTTTATTGCTTTGATTACACATAGAGTGAGATTCTATATGAGTCAATAAACTCAGTGGGTTGGGCAATATCATTATGTATATGGTGAATATTAATAGTTGAAGGAATCCACGTCCTGTTAATTTGGACTGATGATATCCCCTTGAGAAAGCTTATAAGTTTTGATTGTATCAAATCTTGCAAGTGGATTTTGAATCCGATACATCAAATAAGTTAAGTGGATAAGTCTCAAGGATAATAACAGCCAATTAAATTATATTGTCAGTATTTAAATTTAATTGGTGGATATCTGTAATCTTAACGTGGGAGATAATAAGTATTTAATATTAAGGCTCGAAAATAAATTCGAATGTGATTAGGAGTACAATTATAATTCTTTAGTGGAATGAATTATAATTTACGTATTGAATCCTAACCCGGGATAGGATTAGGAGATTTAATTACGTGGGAAGTCCTTTTCATATTTGCCTATTTGGTCCCTGTTGTAGCCCTATAAATACCATCTCAATTGGTTGCTAGGGTTAACGCTTTGAGAGAAAAAGAAAAGCAAGAAACCCTAGGTCGCCGAGAGAGATCCCACCATCTTGAGAGAGGAAGGTATTTCGGGAATACGGCGGAAGGCCAAAAGGTTGAGGTCGAGCAATCAAATCAAGTGTTCCAGCGTTCAGTCTGAAGGTATAATCTTATACTCATAGATTAGAACGGTAAAAGATTTTTGCATTACTCATATACGTTATAGCCGTGATCTTGGGGGTATTCCGCGCTCCCCAACACCAGGAAACCCCGATCCGAAGCGCTGCTCAGGTGATTAAATAGGAAGGAGGAGGACTCCTTCCTTCACGCTGGTGCACTTCATCCATCAGGTAATCCCCTGGTCCAGAGAGAGAGAGAGAGAGAGAGAGAGAGAGAGCCAGAGAGAGAGAGAAAGAGAACTAGAGAGAGCGAGAGAGAGAGATCGGCACGGTTCACTGTGCCGATCCTTGGTTTGGGCCCGGTGGCGTGCCCATCGCCTGGCCGGGCCTGAGGTTTGGCCGGTGACCTCCACCAACGCCGAGCGTGCGTTCGGTGGAGGTCCGGTCGGCCCTGGTGGCCGACCGAGCTGCCGGCACCGTGCGCATTGTGCGGGTGAAAAAGAGAGAAAGAGAGGGAGAGAGAGAGAATTAAGGAGAGAGAGAGAGGGGAGGCCGGCCGTGGCGGCGACCGGCTCTGGTCCGGCCAACGGCGGCCAGACCGGCCCCAATTTAGCCAGATTCAACGCCGGCGCGGAGAATTTCACGCGGGAGCAGCGGAGAGAAAGAGAGAGAGGGAGAGAAATTGAGAGAGAGAGAGGGAGGAAGGAGGCCGGCCGCGGCAGCAGCCGGCTCCGGCTCGGCCTCCGGTGGCCGGACTGGACGGAATTAGGCCGGCGGCGGCCCTGGCCGCCGGCCGAAAGCTGTCCTCTGTTTCGGGCGAAACAGGGAGCTGGGATCGGGTTGATTTGGCTGAACTGGGCCGGCCGGTTCAGGGCCTATTGGGCCGTGCAGCGTACTGATTTGGGACTAATATTTGGGTCCTATAACGGGCCGGGATTAGCAAAATATTTATATGGCTAGAATCTGGGTGAATTCTAGTTTCTTGGGGTATTTTTATTTTCCCAATTGGATGTGTATAGTGGGAGATATTCGAGCCCAAAGTTGGGCCCGTGAACTAGTTTGGGAAGAATTCTAAGGGTCGTTTTAATATCCTTTTCTAATAAATTAATTATGTAAAATGATCCTGTAGGTGCTCAGACATCTGACTAGCTGATATATATACCTGTTGGATTGCGTACTGAGGTAAGTAAGCCAGTTATCAGTATTTAATAAATTATTCATTATATGAATGTTTAAATTATGAATTGTGACATGAAGAATTGTTATTAGCTAAATTGTAAGCAGATGAATATTATGAACACATGGATGTTTATGTGCTATGATTTCATATGTGGATGCTATGCATGAGAGATGCAGTTATTATTACATTGATGTGATATATTATATGCAATTGTTGGGTAAGTATAATCCACTGTTTATGCAAATAGAGATGTTATTGATATGTTTGTGCATGATGTGAGGTGTTGTTATGTGTCGCCGTGGTTCTCCTTTATCATGTCATACCACACACACGTCTAGAGGACGTGTTCTGCTTGTTTATGCCACACACACATCTAGAGGATGTGTTCTGCTTGTTTATGCCACCTACACGTCTAGAGGACGTGTTCTGCTTGTTTATGCCATTCACACGTCTAGAGGACGTGTTCTGCTTGGGTTCGAGATGGCATCACGCATCTAGAGGATGTGTTCTGAGTTCTATGAGGTGGCATCACACATCTAGAGGATGTGTTCTGCTTGGTTCGAGGTGGCATCACACATATAGAGTATGTGTTCTGGTGGATTATGATATGGCGTGACCCTAGTATCTGACCCTTTCAGTAGGGGATGCTTGTTGGTACACTATTGAGATATTGCAGGGCCGTGGGTCACATTTACAGTTACCATTGAGAGTATAAATAGTGGGTTTACTTACATTGCATGTTTGAGTATTTGTGGAATGTTTAAGCATGCAAATCATTTATGTGCTTATTGATTGCTATGCTATGATTTACTGTATAACGTGGCTTACTTATTGAGTGTAAGCTCATAAAAATCTTACAATGTTTTTGTCAGAGCCACAAGATTGAAGATGGATTGTTGGGATGATGGAGCTTCTATTAAATAAAGCAAGACCCATTATTTTGTTGTAACCCCAGTATTACTTATGTGTAGGGCTTGATGCCCAAACTTCATTATTATGGTGTGTAAGGGTTTGTAACCTAAAACTTTTAGTATTCAGTGATGAATTTGACTTGGTTATATATATATAGTGTTATGTGTGAAAAATTTTATGACGCCTTGCGTGCCCGGCACGCGGCGGGTTGTCACCCTAGCCCAATATTTGGGTCTGGGGCATGACAACTTTAGTGGTATCAGAGCTTAGGTTATGACCCTAGGGACACAGACATATTGACATGATAACACGTAGTGAACATATTTGGATGACATTATACTTAGAGAAACATGACACTTTAGCTTATGATGATATTAACCACATCTAATTTAACAGGAAATAGTTATAGCTCGCCGTACTAGGAGCCAACAGTATGAGGAGGACTCTCTGGTCGGTAATGCTGATCAGCCGGTGGGTTAAGGAACTACTGGAGGTATGGCCCCTGCCAACCCAGTAGGAACTGAGCACCAGCGATTCTAGTCCGAGATGCTTCAAGCTCTCTCGGGTATGGCGCAGTCTATGCAGGACATGCAACATCAGAGTACGCAGCGGAAGCGTGGTGGGCCCATAACCCGCAGGACCCAGGTTATGATCTTAGGGACATATGCATAATGACACTCTAGGCAAAATACTTGGATGACATTGAGACAATTATGACTTTCAAGGAATTTCAGGAAATTATGCTTTGGAAGCTTGAAATTTAAAGTTTATCAAGAATTACAAGTTTGATAGGAATTGAGAATGAACCATTGCAAGCCAATGATATTATGTGGGCTCCCTGGCTGGTAGCCTTGATCAGTGGGGAGGTCAGGGGGCTTCTAGAGGTTTTAGCTCCATTAAACTTGTTGGAAATGATTCGTAACAGTTTCAGACCTTTAAATAATATGGGAGATGAAATTTTAATTGGATATGCAATAAAAGATAGATGAATATATGGAATATATATAATAGTTGAAAAGTGCAATTGTTGAGTAATATGACTAAGATAACACATTATGTCCATATTACAATTGAGTTAGATAATTAGATTTTGAGTTATTAAATCTGAATTTGAATATGGATATATATAATGAATTTTTATTTGTAGAACTTACATTGTTGATATTGTAAGTTTAAGATTATGAGCTAATCTGCCGGTTATAGGGATGATTAATATTGATGATATTTTGAGAATGAAATAGTTAATTACATGTTTTTGATCTATCACAATTGAGTACTTTTGAATTTGAGTCTGGATGGATAAATTATCAATCATCCATAAGTGGCATAATTATTGTTAAGAAAATAGGAGGGAGGTGATTTTATTTTTGATTATTATCAGTTATGATTATGGTTAAGGGTACATCTATTATCACTTTCAAGTCATAGAGAGATAACTATAATTTTTCAATTATGTCTTTCGGATGGTAAGTGCATTTTCTTGATTAACTTTATAAGTCTTGTATCCATCTGAGCTAGATTAGTGAAGTCACTTTGAGATATTTGAAGGGTTTAAATTAGTTGGTCATGTTATGGCATGAGACATTGCATAATCTATAGATGATTTTGATAATCATTGGTAACAAAATAATCGATTCAAGAATTTGAATCATTTAAATTACATTATTTATTGAGGATATACTGACCTATTCAAGAGAAATTGATTAGTTATGGTGGTATTATTGATAAATATGAAGGAGATAAATTAATCATACTGATGATTAATGATGGCACTATTATTCAAAGAAATTAAATTAGTTGATTATGATAATTATGAAAGATATCCTAAATGATTTGCATAATGTTCATTGATGTTAGCTTGAAGTATTCAAGAGTAAACCTAGTATGTTATGATTGAAATAAGTGTCGTAATGCTTAATGGCACTTTCAACTATTCAAGAGTTGAGAGAGCATTGGAAGAAAACTATCTTATATCTAATTCACAAGAATTTAGAACTGTCTTATCGAGGAATTAAGAGTACCTGATGTGTTACTAACCTTAAGAATGGATGACATAATACATATGATGGATTCTATGATATTTATAATGATTATGTTGTGAGAAGTGTAAAAAAAAAAAAGGGATGACAGGAAAGAAATACTTCTTAAGGAAATTAATTTTATTTGGTAGAAAAATTAAATTAATTTGAAAGTTGGATATGTCATTTGGGTGCTTGGGAATGAAATAAAAGTTTGCTAGTGAGTATCTTTAATAATACAAAATTTGTGGACATTTAATTTTGAGGATGAAATTTAAGTGGGTTAAATGTTAATATTTGTTTTTGGTTTAATGGTAAACTGCGTAAATTGAGTCTGAACCCATTTGTCTCACTCTTCTAATTTGATGATGTTTTCATAAGGCTTAGTGAATTAAGCTGAATTTTTGTCCAGCCTTCCACCCTCAAATAGATGGACAATCTGCATGAACCAGTTAGCTTTTGATGATATACTGCGAGCCTGTGTAATGGATTTAGAAAGTGCTTGGTATAGCTACATATCCTTAGTGAAATTGCTTATTTATTGATTACCAAGCCAACATTCAAATGGATTCATTTAAGTTGTCTATGATATAAGTATAGATCCCCTTTTTATTGAAATAAAATGAGAGAGAAAATTTGGTTACTGAGCTGGTTTAACAACTATGAAAAGTATCATTAATTAAAGCAGCTTCATGTAGCTCAGAGTTAATAGAAAAGTTATGTTGATGTTAAACAGAAAGATTTGAAATTTCAGGTTGAAGATCATTTGGAAATTTTACTAATTAATGACGTGATGAGATTTGTGTTTAGAGGTGAATTGAGTCCTCAATTTATTGGGCTATTTGAGATGTTGATCAAGGAATAGGAGGTGGCTTATAACTTAGCACTATCTTCATTACTCTTTGGGGTGTTCAATGTGTTTCATACCTTTATGACTGAGGAGGTATATTTCAAACCCCATTATGTGCTAGAACTTGAACCAATTTAGCTTAAGAAAGAATTGACCTATGAAGATCATTTTGTGCACATTGTGAACCGCAAGGATTAAGTTCTGAGATGGTGTAGTATTCCTTATGATATGGAGTTGGGAGGTTGCATACAGCTTAGCACTGCCCCCGATCTTATTTGGTGTTCACAATGTATTCCATGTATCTATGCTGAGGAAATATGTTTCAGACCCAGTCATGTTATAGCTTATGAGCCTATTCAGTTGAGGAAGGATTTATCATATGAGGAACATCCTGTGCGTATCGTGGATCGCAAGGATCAGATTCTAAGGCGGCGTACCATCCCTTATGTCAAAGTTCAGTGAATAATCACTCTGAGAGGGAGGCTACTTGGGAGCTGAGGAAGAGATGAAATCGAAGTATCCACAATTATTTGAAGGTAATTTATCTATTTTAGATTGTTGACTTTTGAGATTTATAGTATACCAATTTCAAGGCCGAAATTTTTATAAGGAGGGGAGGATGTAGTACCCGGTTCAAACGAACCAGGCTTGGTTTAGATGAACCAAGCTCCAGACTATTGGGTTCCCCGGACTGACGCTTCGCTCCAGGTGAAGCGCTTAGTCTTCCGGGAAACCCTGATCCGAAGCGCTGCTTAGGTGATTAAATAGGAAGGAGGAGGACTCCTTCCTTCACGCTGGCGCACTTCATCCATCAGGTAATCCCCTGGTCCAGAGAGAGAGAGAGAGAGCCAGAGAGAGAGAGAGAAAGAGAACCAGAGAGAGCGAGAGAGAGAGAGATCGGCACGGTTCACTGTGCCGATCCTTGGTTCGGGCCCGGCGGCGTGCCCATCGCTGGCCGGGCCTGAGGTTTGGCCGGTGACCTCCACCGGCGCCGGGCGTGTGCCGGTGGAGGTTCGCCGGCCCTGGTGGCCGGCCGAGCTGCCGGCACCATGCGCACTGTGAGGTGAAAAAGAGAGAAAGAGAGGGAGAGAGAGAGAATTAAGGAGAGAGAGAGAGAGGGGAGGCCGGCCGTGGCGGCGGCCGGCTCTGGTCCGGCCAATGGCGGCGGACCGGCCCCAATTTAGCCGGATTCGACGCCGGCGCGGAGAATTTCACGCGGAGCAGCGGAGAGAAAGAGAGAGAGGGAGAGAATTGAGAGAGAGAGAGGGAGGAAGGAGGCCGGCCGCGGCGGCGGCCGGCTCCGGCCTGGCCTCCGGTGGCCGGCCGGACGGAAATTAGGCCGGCGGCGGCCCTGGCCGCTGGCCGGAAGCTGTCCTCTGTTTCGGGCGAAACAGGGGAGCTGGGATCGGGTTGATTTGGCTGAACTGGGCCGGCTGGGCCGGCCGGTTCAGGGCCTATTGGGCCGTGCAGCGTACTAATTTGGGACTGGTTTTTGAGCCCCGTAATGGGTCAGGATTAGCAAAATATTTATATGACTAGAATCTGGGTGAATTCTAGTTTCTTGGGGTATTTTTATTTCCCCAATTGGATGTGTATAGTGGGGGATATTCGAGCCCAAAGTTGGGCCCGTGAACTAGTTTGGGAAGAATTCTAAGGGTCGTTTTAATATCTTTTCTAATAAATTAATTGTGTAAAATGATCCTGTAGGTGCTCAGACATCTGACTAGCTGATATATATACATGTTGGATTGCGTACTGAGGTAAGTAAGCCAGTTATCAGTATTTAATAAATTATTCATTATATGAATGTTTAAATTGTGAATTGTGACATGAAGAATTGTTATTGGCTAAATTGTAAGCAGATGAATATTATGAACACATGGATGTTTATGTGCTATGATTTCATATGTGGATGCTATGCATGAGAGATGCAGTTATTATTACATTGATGTGATATATTACATGCAATTGTTGCGTAAGTATAATCCACTGTTTATGCAAATAAGATGTTATTGATATGTTTGTGCATGATGTGAGGTGCTGTTATGTGTCGCCGCGGTTCTCCTTTATCATGTCATACCACACACACGTCTAGAGGACGTGTTCTGCTTGTTTATGCCACACACACATCTAGAGGATGTGTTATGCTTGTTTATGCCACCTACACGTCTAAGGACGTGTTCTGCTTGTTTATGCCATTCACACGTCTAGAGGACGTGTTCTGCTTGGGTTCGAGATGGCATCACGCATCTAGAGGATGTGTTCTGAGTTCTATGAGGTGGCATCACACATCTAGAGGATGTGTTCTGCTTGGTTCGAGGTGGCATCACACATATAGAGTATGTGTTCTGGTGGATTATGATATGGCGTGACCCTAGTATCTGACCCTTTCAGTAGGGGGATGCTTGTTGGTACACTATTGAGATATTGCAGGGCCGTGGGTCACATTTACAGTTACCATTGAGAGTATAAATAGTGGGTTTACTTACATTGCATGTTTGAGTATTTGTGGAATGTTTAAGCATGCAAATCATTTATGTGCTTATTGATTGCTATGCTATGATTTACTGTATAACGTGGCTTACTTATTGAGTGTAAGCTCATAAAAATCTTACAATGTTTTTGTCAGAGCCACAAGATTGAAGATGGATTGTTGGGATGATGGAGCTTCTATTAAATAAAGCAAGACCCATTATTTTGTTGTAACCCCAGTATTACTTATGTGTAGGGCTTGATGCCCAAACTTCATTATGGTGTGTAAGGGTTTGTAACCTAAAACTTTTAGTATTCAGTGATGAATTTGACTTGGTTATATATATAATAGTGTTATGTGCGAAAAATTTTATGACGCCTTGTGTGCCCGGCACGCGGCGGATTGTCACCCTAGCCCAATATTTGGGTCTGGGGCGTGACATGTCACCTATATACATCTGATTGGCTCTGGAATTAGTTGATTTAGGCCTTGATATCCTTTATCTCTGCATCCAGTTATGGAATTTGTATCTCCTATAGTGCAGGAAGCTCAACACCTAAACTAGCCTTAGAGCAAAATTTAGTTAGTGTCCATCAAGGTGTGTGCTGGGATGTGATTGAAGTAGAACTTACTACCGATTGCAATCCTAAGTTTGGATCTAGCACTCAACATAGATGCTGGATCAAATCTTTCATAAATATGACTACACTAGATTTATAACACTACAATAATATCAGACCACAAAATACATAAATATAAAAGCACTAGGTTCACAGTATTCCTTACCATATCATAAGAGTGAGCCGGTATAGACTTCGATCCAGTGAGAGCAGCATATGGCTGCAATTCCCGATTAGATTTATTTGTTTCTGATTTTTTCTACATCAAAGAATTAATGAAAATAGTTACATGAGTTTATAAAAAATATAAACTATTAAAATATTTGTATGGATGTATTTACCTTATACTCATCTGAATAAAAGTAATCACATAGAAAGTCCCAGTCACTCTGCGAGACACGAGATGGCTTATTTTGTTTAATTTCTAAGCTCACACTTGTGTCCCCACCGTGACTAATGAAGTGGATATGAAGCCGATATCTAAATTCTCGATAAACTTTATTCATTTGAAACTCAATACCTTTTTTAATATGATCTAAATTCATATCAAGATCGAACTTCTCCTGCAAGTGTATATATATATATATATATAAAAGTTATAAGGTATATTAAGTATATTAAACGTAATCTAAAGTAATCTAATACAATTATACTGACCTGAAGTCGATCGATCATAGATGCTTTCTGTGCATCAGTGATCTCACTCCACTTCCTGACCGCAAGTGGTGCCATGTCACGTACAACCACTCCTATCTCGGTCAGAAACTCAGAGCGAAACTCTCCTAATGGTTGTCCAACCTCAGGTGGCAGAAGAATAGGCAACTTCTGTCCACGACGCGTATCAATCAGATGTGCGGACTTGTATCCGTGAGCAGGACCTCGGCCCTTCTTCTTTGATGATGTAGCTGCAAAACATAATGAACTAAATTAGTGCAAAATAACATAAAGAAACATAGCCAAATAATATAAGTTTAAAGTAGAGTTATTACATGATGCACCGACAGATGACCCCTCAGTCAGAGCTGGAATGTAAGGAGAATCATCTTGCCTCGATGTAGCAGGAGTATCTCTCGAAGACATATGCAAACAAACATACAAACTAGAATTAAAAATAAGAAAGTATAAGAACATATAGTTATAATAAGTAAAAAAAAAAGAATGCTACCAAATTAATCACTGTCATCACTAATATGCTCATTTTCTTCATCATCCTCCATATCAGAACTATGTATAGATCCCTCACTGTCATAATCAGCTAGTGTGTCGTCCTCCTCAACATCTTCGCATATAAAGTCATCTTGACCGACATCACTTTGACCTCTAATGTTTTCTTGAATTGCAACTATTTCAGCATCAGTGTCCGTACGCCGAGATGTTATGAAGTCCATGTCAGGTTGCTCACATGTGAATCGAAGGGCTGCTGAATCATCTTCTTGATATACTTCTTCCTGAACATCATCATCTTTTTTTGGAATATCCCACAAATGACGATGACTAACCTTGTATACCACTTTCCAATTAGAATTGTTCTTCAAATCATTCAAGTAGAAACCTTTTCAGCTTTGATGCTAAAATGAATGGCTCATGTTTGTACCATTCTGAACTAATATTTATACTTGTAATATTATAATGTTGTTGCATTCTCCTGTGCTTTGGTTCAGTTTCAAACCATTTGCACTTGAACATTATCGCCTTACAACCTTTAACAAAATGAAATTCAAGGACCTCTAATAATATACCATAAAAGTTAATTTCTTCTCCTAGATGAGTAGAGGGAACACAAATGCCACTATTCTGTGTTTTATGGCCGACATCCCGAGTAACAGTGATAAATTTAACGCCGTTCACCACACAGCCAGTATACGAGAACACACGACTGTCGGACCAATAGCCAATGAATAAAGCTCATCAGTAGCTTTAGATGCCCCAGCAAAATGCTTATTTAACATCTGGATAAACCAAACATCAACGTCATTTGAAATAAAGACATATGATATATTAATTGACAATATAAATGAATGTACGGGCTTACTTCATTTTTAAACACTCCAAAAATCTTTCCTTTTGTAATTGGTCCAGTTGTTCCGGTCTAGTTGGATTTAGCTGATCAATGTATTGGCTATAGAGAATATTACGCTAATGAGCACTATAGAAAATTGCATGATATGAAGAAATAATTTTACAAGTATACTTACTTGAGAAATGGTTGCACCTCTGGACAATTATTGATGAGGTACCAATGTGCTTGTTTTAAAGTTTTATCATCTAAATGCACCATTCTTCCTTTTCCAAGAGGCCGCCAATGAGTTGCAAATATATTTAATTGCTTGTCCAAATGGCTATCCGAATCAAAATTTCGTTCCGAACGATTGAATTTTGTTTCTATGCCTCGAAGATACATTGAACAAAATGTTAGAGACTCGTTGACAATATAAGCTTCTGCAATTGAACCTTCCGGATGAGCCTTATTACGTACGTATTGTTTATACGTACCAAGTACCCTTTCGAAAGGATACATCCATCTACTTTGAACAGGTCCGGCAAGTAAGGCCTCGTAAGGCAAATGAATTGATAAGTGCACCATAACGTCAAAAAATGCTGGTGGAAACATTCGTTCAAGCTTACATAAGATCACCACAATCTGCTCTTGTAACAACTCCAAATCCCTAACATACAATGTCCTTGAACAAAGTTGTTGAAGAAATTAGAAAGCTCAATTAAAGTACTGCTCTCATGTTTCTGCAAGAATGGTTGAATGCCAATAGGTAACAATCTTTGAAGTAGTACATGACAATCATGTGTCTTCAAGCCGGATATCTTTCCATCACCTTCATTTACGCACCTTGAAATATTGGAAGAATATCCATCGGGCACCTTCACAGATTTTAGCCACTTACAGAATTGTCTTCTTTCATCTAATGTTAAGGTGTAAGATGCAGGAGGCTTATAAACTCTATTACCTTGAGTTTGTAACCACAACTCCCTTCGGATCCCCATTGAAGCCAGGTCCTCTCTTGCTTTATATGTGTCTTTTGTCTTACCTTCGATGCTTAATAAAGTTCCCATGACATTGTCACAAATATTCTTCTCAATATGCATTACATCTAAGTTATGTCTCAATTTTAATGATGACCAATTCTCCAACTCGAAGAAAATGCTCTTCTTATACCAATTCAACTCATTTGGTGCTCGCTTTCTTTTTCGATGTTTATTGTTTGGATGCTTTCCGGACTGTTCAGCAGCTGTGTTCTAATTGCATTAAAATTTCTTCTCCGGTCAACATTTTTGGTTTGACTCTATGCTCTCTACTTCCATCATGGAGTCTACTATTTCACCACTTGTGATAAATAGGCAAGTAACGACGATGTCCCATATAGCAAATCTTGCCTTTCAGCTTTTTGGATGAGGTTTGCTCATTACAAACTGGACATGCCTTATAACCCTTTGTGCTCCAACCAGATAATAATGAGTATGCTGAAAAATCATTTATAGTCCATAAAACAGCTATGTGCATCCGAAAACTCTCTTTGGTAGATGAATCATATACATCAACACCTTCGGTCCATAAATGTTTAAGTTCATCCACTATTGGCCTTAAAAATATATCCATATCCCTTCCTGGAGATTTAGGACCGGGGATAAGCAACGACATCATAAAGAATGTCTCTTTCATATATTTTATGGAGGCAAGTTATAAGGTACTAAAATGATGGGCCACATACTGTATGCATTACTCATGTTCCAAATGGATTGAATCCGTCTGAAGCAAGACCTAACTTTACATTTCTTGGTTCACTAGCAAAATTAGGATACTTTTGATCAAAATCTTTCCATGCTTCTCCATCTGCTGGATGCCGTAACACCCCATCTGTGATCGGTCGCTTATCATAGTGCCACCTCATATCTTCAGCTATATATCTTGAGGCATATAGACATTTCAAACGAGGTGTGAGTGGAAAATACTGTATAACTTTATAAGGTATCTTCTTACCTTTGTTTCAACCACTTGGTACCTAGGCTCGTTGCATACCGGACATTTTTCTAAAGAGGCATTCTCCTTCCAAAAGATAGCACAATCATGCTTGCATACATGTATGTTCTCGTAGCCTAAACCTAACTCATTCATCTTCTTTTTGGCCTCATAGTGCAAAGATTGTATCCTAGTACCATTCGGAAATGCCTCTTTCAATAGTTCAAGCAACATATTGAAAGACTTATTTGTCCACCGATTGAGGACCTTAATGTGCATTAACTTCACTAAGAATGTCAAAGCAGAAAACTTTTCACATCCAGGATAAAGCTCAGATTCCACTCATTGAAAAGATCATCCAATTTCTTACTGTGATCGGTCCTTCCATGGTCAGACATCATCGGATTGTCATTATCATTGCCAACCTCAGTGTGAGCACCACTTGGGCCAACGATGTCCTGCAATGCTTCGACCATCTCATCTTGTTCCCTTTCTGGGTCATCATCTTCATTCTCATTTTCATCTGAGACATTGTTTCCAAACTGTTCTCCATGAAAATACCACGTCTGATACGTCTTCAAGAAACCCTTTAACATACAGTGTAATTTAACTAAATCAGGCTTATGCCATTTGCCATTATAACACGCACACAAGGACAACGTATCTTCCCTTCTTCATTAACATGAAGCCTTGCCTTTTCTATGAACTTCTTAATACCAGCATCATATTCTGGACAATTTCGTTTCTTATGTATCCAACTCTTATCAATCGGCATCGTTGGATAACATCAAATCTGAGTAAAAATAGTGAACATCATTTAAAGAAATTTAGATTTATCTCAAAAATATCCTACTCGTTTAAAGAAAATCTCTAAAACTCATGTAAACCATATATGGAGCTGCAAATATATAATTAGATTTAGAAGATCCAAATTTTGCCCTCTACTCGACCATGCCTTTTTTTTTTTTTTGAATGTTGCAAATATATTTTTCTTTATGTTGAAGTTGATCCTTGTTTAAGGACAATCATATTTATCCAGTTTTTACAAAAAAATGATAGACATAGAGATCGAAGCCAACTATAAATTTAGTTGATAACTGCAATAGAAAGACTTATGAATTGACCAAGTTGTAATATCCTTTTCTCGTACTATCAGGATCACTGTCACAAACAACTAAATCTGCTTTGCATCCATCAAAATGCTTGATGACCTAATGAGTCATCCCACTCCGGTTAAATGTTTGCTCTGATGTAACTAAGCAAGACTTAATAATATCAAAAGGATATCAGATGCCAGGCAGGAAGTTAGCTAGTAGAGAAGAAAGTTCAGGTGTAACATCCAAGATCTATCTTAATTATGATTGAATCATGAGCAAAAGTAAACCTACAAACCCAACATAAGAAAGGGAGAATAGAGAAAAAGAAACAATTCACTTGAAATAGTTGCAAAATTAACACAAGTAGAGCTAATGGCACAACAAGATCTCGGAGTGACAAAGGAAAGAAAAAATAAAGATTGATCATCATTTGCAGTTCACTGATAGCATTACCAATTTTTATATAGAGATAATCAATATCATAAAAATTAATTCAAAAGTGGTTTAAAACCGTCATTCTGAGCCACCAAAATCCATTAGGGATAGTTGTTAGCTTAGCATTATTAATTTCTATTTCAGTTAGGCTTTAGTATAGTAAAAGGATGACCATTATGGAGGCATGGCATTCCTAAGAACAGACCGTCATTCACACTTGGCACTTTTACTTTGCCACAATACATGCCCTTTGAGGGTGTTTGGAGAACGGCGTTTTAAACACTTCTTTTACTTCCAAGTCCCTCTAAACAATAAACTATTGAGGCTGGCTTTAAGCTGACAAGAACATAATCAGTTGTGACATGTACCAAACCATCCTTCTATTATTACACCATAATCAGGATGCACTAGAAGATTGGTAAGTAGAGCCTAGGCTTCTTCATTGCAGAAGCTTCAGAAAAAGCTAAAAAATGATCTAATTTCCTCGAAAAGTGTTCCATTTTAGTTTGAGGAATTCCAGTAGTATCTGCCATTTCACACATCATTGTTTTGGGAGTTAGTCCCCTTCCCCTGTCTGGATCATTAAACCTAGCAACTCTGACTCTTTCTGCCATTATATTTTCCAAATCTCAAGATGTTCCACATAAATAAACTTTTTTTTTGTTACAATATATTGTTCACAAAACACTGAAAACCAGGTGGATGGATGATTAATGTTCTGAGAAATAAAGAGAACACACACATAAAAAAATATCAAAAAAACATCAGAGAAGGGAATGAAATGTAACAGGTCTATTTAATGCTATTGAAGTCATAGGATCATATCAGCAGTATAAGCATTCATGATATCCCAGCACTTGAATAACCCCATCAACCGGAACCATGGGGTATCTGATCATGTATGTTACAAAAAATGGCGTGCTTCTGTCTCTCTTTCCAATATATATATATATATATATATATATATATATCCTAGATTTTCTTAATTTCTTCTATCAATATATAAATCAATGCAGCTACTCTAATATGCTAGGACTACAAATACATTGGAGGGCTTAAGTGTGAATGACGGTCTGTTCCCATAACATGCAAAGAAAAAAAAAAAAAAGAGCTGCGAGAGTCGTAGCAAGTAAAATAAAACTGAATCGAGACGGAAAAAAATCCACTCAAAAACCCTACTAGTAGAAACTAAGGGCAAAATGGGGAAGTAGGAGGAGTACCTTTGTTTCGGTGACGCGCGCACCACTCTGCCCTTCCCTCCGATTCCTACGCCTACTTTGTATCAGATTTGATCTGCGTCCCCCTGAACCTCTCCCTTGCCCTCTTTTGAATCTTCCTGTGCTGCCCAAAGTCAGGACTCCCAACAAAAGCACAGCCCTCGCTCCGAGCACACCGGATTCTGAATCGGGTCATATCGAATCCGACGAGATCGGCGGAAGCGAAAGGCGGAGATCCAGCTATAAGCTTCTAATTAAAGCTAACAACGACGACAGCAGCGCGAGCGAGGGAAAATTAAAACCCCCCAAATCAGAAAACAACAAAATCGAAAAAAAAAATCCAAGTGAAAGAAGAATCGCGAGCAAGAGGGTTTTATAAAGCCCTTCTTCTTCTCACCTCGTCCGAGGGCTGACAAAGGAGCTCTCGGCGTCCGCAGGCGAGGGTTCTAGCATCCGGGGGCTGACGGCGGAGAGGAGCTCTCTAGCGTCCCGGGGCTGACGGCGGAGAGGAGCTCGGGGGGAAGACGGCGGAGCAAGGGTTTCATGAAATAAAGTCGCGGGAGGGTTTCGGGCAAAGTATTAGGGGATCTTATTACGATGAAATTAACTTTCGTCGTAATAAGGTCACGTAGCAAAGAAATATTTTTTTTCACTCTATTACGACGATCAACATTCGTCGTAATAAGTTGTTCTATCATAAAAAATATATCTCGGACCTAGTACGACGAATTATAAAATTCATTGTAATAAGTCCTTTTTATTACGGCAAACTATTACTTCACTGTAATAAATAGAAAGAAAAATAAAAAAAATTAAAATCATAAAATACAAGCGGGACCTATTACGACGAATTATAAAATTCATCGTAATAAGTCATTTTTATTACGGTGAACTATTACTTCGCCGTAATAAATAGAAAGAAAAATAAAAAAATTAAAATCATAAAATACAAGCGGGACCTATTACGACGAATAAAATTCATCGTAATAAGTCCTCTAAATAGAAAGAAAAATAAAAAAATTAAAATCATAAAATACAAGCATGACCTATTACGACGAATTATAAAATTCATCGTAATAAGTCCTCTTTATTACGGCGAACTATTACTTCGCCGTAATAAATAGAAAGAAAAATAAAAAAAAATTAAAATCATAAAATACAAGCGGGACCTATTACGACGAATTATAAAATTTATCGTAATAAGTCCCTTTTATTATGGCGAAGTAATAGTTCGCCGTAATAAATAGAAAAAAAATAAAAAAATTTAAAATCATAAAATACAAGCGGGACCTATTACGACGAATTATAACATTCATCGTAATAAGTCTTTTATTACGGAAAAAATTATTTTGCCGTAATAAATAGAAAGAAAAATAAAAAAAATTCTAAAATACAACCTGGACCTATTACGATGAATTATAACATTCGTCGTAATAAGTCTTTTTATTACGGAAAAAATTATTTCACCGTAATAAATTAGTTTTACGATGAATTTAATTTTTATTTTGCCGTTATAAATAAACCTATAACGACGAAAATATGTCGCCATAATAGGTTCTCCACAAATACCATACTTTCTTGTAGTGCTACCACGCTTCCGCTAACACCAGAATCACCATGATTTTTTATTCTAACCTTTTTAGAATTACAATCCACGACATATCGTGTATTGTTGTTCTGTGTATTCTGGTGAGGGAATGCCCTCTATTTATAGTCTCAATTTAGCCTTAACATTGAATTTTGACATTAAGAATTTCGTCGTTTGGTAAAAGCGAAGAGACGCCGAAGGCGCGGCGCTTGGTTTAATTCCGATGTTTGGTGAAAACAAAGAGACTTGGCTAAATCCGACGTTCGGTGAAAATTAATGTTAGGCATTAAATTCTACATGAGAATTTAATCTCTCATGAGATGAGACTTTAGCCATGAGTTTGGGTTTGGGTTCAGGTGATGGTTTAATTTGATCTGAATTTTTTGACTGAACCCACCCAAATCAAATTTGGCTAGTCCTGAATCTATTTAAATCCAAATCAAGTCTAATTTCAAATCAATATTTGAAATTGACTAGTCCTTCTAATGGACTTAAACCAAATTAAATCTTATTCACTTGTACTTAACCCAATTGAGATAATTCAATCAATCAAATTGATTAATTAAATCATATACGATTCTCAATCGTTGATCAGCAAACAGATCATCCTAGGAAACTTTATGCGTGTGACTCTCTAGGTTCGAACCTAAGCCGGTAGCATAGAACCAACTTTTATACTAATCGATGTGCCCATCTAGCAATGAACCGACGTCCGGATAGGTCGAAGAGTTGCCGAGCAAACTCCAAGAACCCTAAGAAACAGTTACCGTATAATTCATCCTCTTGACCACAAATACTAAGGATGGCTTAAGAGCCTGTCAACTCTAAATAGCAAATCCATAAAGTGATTTCAACTTTAGTGATCATATGACTTTCACATGAAGTTCCTTGGCCAAGGTCTTGCTAAATTGAAACACAAGCATTTCACCTTTTAACGGGATAGGTCAAATTCCATCTTGATCCATAACTGACTACCACAAGTACTTGACTGCACCCAGTAACCTTTCATAGCTGATTAGAAATCCAGGTGGTCCGGCACCTAAGTACAATGGGTTGCTTGTAAGCCACTGGTTGTGATCTTCAGGTCTGAAGGATACTTATACCTATATCTTCTCGGATTAACTCTTGACAGTAGAGTATCCGAAAATGAGTCACGTTCGGTGAAATGTACTCCTATACTTCCACCTGTATGTCATACTAGTGTCTCTACACTCCTTGGTTAAGAGGACAACCAACAAATATGATATACAACATCCTCTAATTGATAGTACTATGGCCCTGTCATAGTATATCATTTGGTCACGAACTCTTTTAAGGACCTTCAAAGATAAATCCTCTTTATCATGAAGGAAGATTGTGAGGGCTTCATTACAATCAGGAGTATTAAGAAGATGTTCTTGTAATGAATAAACTGCCAAATAACTTTTATTAATATATCAAGTTATATACAATTTACATTAGCACAATCATCAAATGATTGGCTTTAGGATACAATTCCCAACAAACTCCCACTTAGCCTAAAGCCACTCATTACAGTATCTAATACCCATCTTCAACTTATAGTTGTCAAACTCCTTGATGCTGAGTACTTTAGTAAATGGGTCACCTAGGTTTCCTTTCCATAAATCTTCTGAAGATTTATGTCACCTCGGTCTACAATCTCTCGAATGAGATGAAACCGGCGCAGTATGTGCTTGGTGCGCTGATGTGCTCGTAGTTCCTTTGCTTGAGCTATGACACCAGTGCTGTCACTGTACAACAGGACTGGTCCATCTATGAAAGGTGTCACTCCAAGCTCGAAGATGAACTTTTGCAGCCACACAGCTTCTTTCGCAGCATCTGATGCAGCGATGTACTCTGCCTCGCACACTGAATCTGCCACTGTATGTTGCTTGAAACTTTTCTAGCAAACAGCTCCACCATTTAGGATAAACACGAAACCCGATACACTTTTGCTATCATCATGATCTGATTGGAAACTGGAATCAGTATATCCAACAAGTTTCAAATCGGACTCTCCATAGACTAACCACTGGTCCTTAGTATTTCTCAAATACTTAAGGATTGTCTTAACAACTTGCCAGTGTTTTTCTCCTGGATCAGATTGGTATCTACTCACTACTCCTAGTGAGTATGCCACATCTGGTCTTGTACATGTCATGATGTACATAATCGATCCCACTGCAAAGCATATGGAATTCGACTCATACGTTCTCTTTCATTAGGAGTTGTCGGACAATCCTTCTTAGAAAGATGAATTCCGTGGCCTATCGAAGATAGCCTTTCTTGGAATTCTCATGCTAAACCTTTTTAGCACGGTGTCAATGTACGTAGATTGGGATAAACCAAGCATCCTCTTAGATCTATCTCTATAAATCTTCATCCCTAGGATGTATGATGCTTCTCCTAGATCTTTCATGGAGAATTGTGATGATAACCATGTCTTATTCCTTGTAATGCAGGGATATCATTCCCGATTAAGAGAATATCATCCACATATAATACAAGAAATATAATAACGAAATGTTAGCCCATTTATAAATGCAAGGTTCTTCTTTATTTTTAATAAAGCCATAAGATTTGATCACTTTATCAAATCGTATGTTCCAACTCCTAGATGCTTGCTTAAGTCCATAAATAGACTTCTATAGCCTGCACACTTTAGACTTGTCTTCAGATATAAAACTTCAGGTTGTATCATATACACCTATTCTTCTAAATCACCATTTAGAAAAGCGGTTTTAACATCCATCTGCCAAATTCATAATCGAAGTGTGCTGCTATAGCTAGCATAATCTGAATGGATTTCAGCATTGCCACAGGAGAAAACGTTTCGTCATAGTCAATACCATAACGTTGACGATACCCCTTAGCAACCAGACGTGCTTTATAGGTCTCAACCTTTCTGTTTGTGCCTCTTTTCCTCTTGAAAAACCTACTTACACCCTATGGGTTTATCCCTTCGGGTGGATCAACTAATGTCCATACATCATTGTCCTTCATGGAATCAAGTTCGATTTCATGGCATCAAGCCATTTATTAGAGTCAGTCCTTTGCATAGCATCCATATAGGTGATCGGATCCTCGTTGTTCTCATCGAGTTCAACAGGATCATCGTTCTGGACCAAGAAACCTAAGTATCTCCTGTTGATGTGGTACTCTACCAGATTGCCTTAATGGTGCATCTAAAATGGGTTTTGAGTTTGATCTAATCAACTCAGCTTTTAAGGGTTCACTGGTTTGTGTTGTTCCTTCTACTTGATGAACTTCCTCAAGTTCAACATTTGAGCTATTTGTTCCTTCACTAAGGAACTCCTTTTCAAAAAAAAACTGCTCTATTACTAATGAACAACTTTTGTTCTTCAGTATTGTAGAAGTAATATCCTTTGGTTTCTTTCGGATAGCCGATAAAAAACATATTTGTCAGATTTGGGTTCAAGTTTGTCTGATTTTGCACATTTACATAAGTCGGACACCCCCAGACTCTCAGATAGATAATAACTGATTTATGTCCATACCACATCTCATGTGGAGTTTTAGAAACAAACTTACTTGGAACCTTATTAAGAATATGATAAGCTGATTCTAATGCATATCCCCAAAATGATAATGGCAAGCTTGCAAAACCCATCATGGAGCGGTGTTCCAGGAGGAGTCCATTGGGAGAGAATCCCATTCTCTCTTAAATATGTCACAAATTCATTGGAAAGGTATTCGCCTCCTCGATCTGATCGAAGGGTCTTAATACATTTTCCTGTTTGTTTTCTACTTCTTTATGATATAGTTTGAACATTTCAAACGACTCAGATTTATGTCTCATAAGTAGACATAACCAAACCTAGAAAGGTCGTTGTAAAAGTTATGAAGTAGTAATATCCACCTTTGGCATAAGTGCTCATTGGTCCACATACATCAGTATGTACTAGATTCAATAGCTCTTTGGCTCTTTTACCTTTTCCAGTAAAAGATGACTTGGTCATTTTACCAAGAAGACATGATTCACAGGTAGTTAATGATTCACAATCATCAACTAGAAGGATGCCCTCCTGAGTTAACATGTTTAATCTATTCTTATTGATATGACCTAGTCGATGGTGCCAAAGATAATGTCTATGACATCAGTTGTTCTAGGGCGCTTACTTGAATTGTACACTACATTCACAGGCTGTGATAATATATAAATGTCATTAGATAAATGCCAGTCATTACAGTGACTCCATTCATAATGATATTCAAAGTAACATCCTTTATTGAAATTTCATAATGACATTTGGCCAGAAGGCCTACAGAAATTACGTTCAACAAGAACGTTGGGCAAAAATGACAATCATTTAGTATAATGATATTTCTATTGAAACTATTTCAGAACTCCTAATGCCAAACTAGAACTAATCTTCCATCGCCGAC
>UESW01001299.1:284736-372626 GCA_900491605.1 Calamus simplicifolius
GTACTCCTACACTTCCACCTGTATGTCATACTAGTGTCTCTACACTCCTTGGTTAAGAGGACAACCAACAAATATGATATACAACGTCCTATAATTGATAGTACTATGGCCCTGTCATAGTATATCATTTGGTCGCGAACTTTTAAGGACCTTCAAAGATAAATCCTCTTTATCGTGAAGGAAGATCCTGAGGGCTTCATTACAATCAGGAGTATTAAGAAGATGTTCTTGTAATGAATAAACTGCCAAATAACTTTTATTAATATATCAATTTATATACAATTTACATTAGCACAATCATCAAATGATTGGCTTTAGGATACAATTCCCAACAAACTCCCACTTAGCCTAAAGCCACTCATTACAGTATCTAATACCCATCTTCAACTTATAGTTGTCAAACTCCTTGATGCTGAGTGCTTTAGTAAATGGGTCACCTAGGTTTTCCTTTCCATCAATCTTCTGAAGATTTATGTCACCTCGGTCTACAATCTCTTGAATGAGATGAAGCCGGCGCAGTATGTGCTTGGTGCGCTGATGTGCTCATGGTAATAAGTCTTCTGAAGATTCGTCGTAATAATTCTACCTCACTAAATGAGCCTCTCAATTTCATTCCTCAGCTGCCAGCACTCTTCAGTGTCATGGCCATGGTCCTGATGGTAGCAGCAGTACTTGGTGGGGTTTCTCTGGGCCGCATTCCCTCGGAGAGGAGGCAGTCGAGGGAGTTGGCGCTCTATCGCCATGAGGATCTCCACCCTCGGAGCAGTGAGCGGGGTGAAGTAGTGGGAAACCTTTGGCGGCGAGGTGGGCTCGACTGGCGGGCAAGTCGATGCTTGTCTGAGCCCTTGGGTTCCTTCCTCTTTGCCAGCTTGGTGCGGGTAGCCCTTCGGGATTCTTCAACTCTGGCGTACTTATCCGCCAGGGCCATCATGTCGGAGAGATTGGAAGGGTAGCTAACCTCCATTGCTAGGTAGAAGTCGCTCTCCTTCAATACTCCACCCGCGAGGGCGGACATAGCCACCTCATGGTTAAGGTGATCTACCTCCAGCATGGCCTTATTGAAACGGCCAAGATAATTCTTCAGGGACTCCCCTTCTCTCTGCTTAACTTTGGAGAGGGAGTCAGATCTCCATCGGTGATGGCGGCTGCTGACAAACTGGCTGATGAAGAGGTAGCTCAGCTCGTCAAATGAACTAACGGAACCTAGTTTCAGGGCATTGAACTAGGTTCGAGCGGATCCCCTGAGGGTGGAAGGGAAGGCGCGGCAGAGGATCGCATCCGATGCCTCGTGGAACATCATGATCGACCAAAAATTGCTGAGGTGATTGTCGGGATCGGAAGATCCATGGTAGGGCTTGATGGTAGGCAGCTTGACATGGGAGGGAATCATTTCCTCCATGATTTCCCTGGAGAAGGAAATGCCCTTCTCCACCTTATGCTGGAACGGATGGGCCTGCTTGGCGGCATCCAAGTCCTGATGCATCTCCTGGAGTTGCTGGCGGATCTCCTCCTCAGGAAAAGCAGAAGGAGCTGGACGAGGAGAGTACTGAGATGATGTTGAGTCATGATGAGAAAACACCAGAGAAAGGGACCAGGCCCACCGAAATCTGGGAAGATCCTTGCTGTAGACTCCTTGCAGGACCGGCTCAGCCTCCTTAGGGCGACGAGGGGGGTCCGCAACCCCATACGGACTGGAAGAGGAGATGGCTGGATAAGCGGGGGTCACATTCTCCTCAGGAAGGTGAGGATCAGGAGCGGTTGGTCGAGGAGCTTCAAAGCACCCCTGAATCAAGTATGGGTCAGAGCCTGGACTTGCTGGACCAGCGAGGCAAACTGGTCTTGGGTCACCAGGGCCGCTGGTGGCGATGGAGTCTCGACTGGCGGCGGTGGTGGCGCAACACCGCTCACCGGATCAGGCCTTTGGGAGGTGGCCTGGTCTCGGACTTCGGAAGTAGCCTTCCTTCGATTAGCCATTGGAAAGGTTCTCTTTCAGGTCGAGATCCTTATCTCTTGGATCACAAGTTTATGGGACTTGAGGGCCCTTTCTCTAGCACCAATCTATTGCTGCTGAAATCCGTCTTCCGACTCGGGCGCAATCGGGCTGCAGTGTAGGCTCTCTCCTGAGCGGACCTTCAAAATAGTCCTCACGCGAGAGGCGTTGGGGGTGGCCCTCTGCGAAAGACCCTCTAACGCTCAAGTCAGTAGAGATCAACGATCAACAAATATGGGGAGAAGGATCCTACTAAAGAGTCTCTCCAGGGTAGCCTCTCGAGAGCTCCGAGCAGAGCGTTAATGGCAGAAAAAGGGGGGGGGGCAAGTGTGCGGGAGATTGCATTGCTTGAGGGGGATCTAAGGTTGTAATATTTATAGGTGTTCACCTAGTTGCTTGGAGACGTCGTGGGTCTGAAAGCCGTTGAGATCCGAATCAAGTTTGTTGGGATGTCAGTAAGATTCACATCTTGTTGGTTAGAGGATTGACGGCTGGAAGAGCTGGTTGATGTCTTGAGATTCGACTATATAGGCTCTAGGGCTCTAGGCCACTCTGGGTATGATTTCTGTTTGGAATCTTGTTAGTCTGGAAGTATTCCGTAGAGGTGTTTGAATACCTCGGTCGGGCCGAAGTATGGAAGATGGAGGAATCCGCCGAAGTATGGTGAGACCCATCGCATCGGGGTATGGGATAACTCGGCCATCTGAGGTACAGAATGACTCGGTTATCCGAGATATAATGAGACCTAGGCTACCGAGACGCAGGATGGTTCGGCGGCGGTAGCTCGGTTGAGGCCAAAAGACGTTTTAGCTCGGCTAGTGATGCCGAAAGACAGAGATAGCTCGGCTAAGGCTAAGAGATGGCTCGCCGAGGTGGGAAAACAAGGATAACTCGGCTGAAGCCGGGAGGTGTGAGGATAGCTCGGCTAGCGAGGTACAGGGATCGCCCAGACTGGGACCGAGGCATAATGGATAGTTCAGCTTGCGGGGGTATGTTCACAACTTGATCAACCAAGGCATAATAATAGCTCGGCTAACTGTTATACAAGTGCCGGCCGAAGGGCAGCCTACTCTATCTCTCGAATGTGACAGTTACATTGACGGAGCGTATGGGCTAGCCTTAGCTCGATGTTGTGGTTTGCACGAATATTAATGCAATGATATTTTTACCCCTCATCAGGCGGTATATAAAAGCTTTTCAAAAAAAAAAAAAATTGCGCTCTCACACTTTATATATGATGCGTTGCCGATTTTCCTTACAAGGGGGTGAAATAAAGAGATATGTGATCCTTAGACGACCAAACCAAATAACAATGGAGAATTGATGTCATCTGAACGTAGGACCCCTTGCACCGAAAATTCGCTGTGGTCATCACCTAGCAACAATTTAAGCTCCCCTGAGTTCAATTACTCAAATTAAGCACTCAAATTATTTATATTCTCAAATATTTAAATCAATTCACACCTCGGACGAGATATCAAAGCATTTTTTTCAGACTGATGTCAAAGTACAGTAACAGGAAATCTAAACACCAAAACATGTTCTCACACCGACAAACTGGACCAACGCCTGGCCTCTAATTACTATCCAATATTTTTTTTTTTGGTACAGGCGGATGATCACACCAATATAGGGTAAGTCAAACCCGAGATATTTAAATACAAAATATATGACAGGATGAGAGGACAAGGGTCACCGAGCATCCAACTCCAGAACCCTGAATGATAGGCCATCCTGGCGGCAATCCAATCAACCGCAGAGTTGGCCTCCCTGTAGATATGTCGAATCTGGACGCTGATAGCTCCCTGAAGCAGATAACGGATGTCGCTGATCAAAGGGATAGTCGGCAGGTGGACATTGGACTCTTGACGGATCCAACTAATAACCGTAGCTGAGTCTCCCTCTATAATAAGCCTCCGAGCACCCAGGCTCCGAAGGGCATGAGAAATACCGGCCCAAGCCGCATATAGCTCAGTAAGGGGAACAGAAGAATCCAGAGTCCCAAAGCCGCCAGCCGCAAGCAACGACCCCTTCGGCCCCCGAATCACAAAAGCAGATCCCGCACATCTCCCACAAACACTTCCATCAAAATTGATTTTGACAAACCCTGAAAGTGGGTGCTCCCAAGAGATAAAGACTGTATGCCGATGCGCTGCAGAAGCAGCATGGGGTCCCAGAGGCCAGGGCTATCAACACCAATAGTCCTCTGATGCAGAGTGTACTCAGCAGATAAGGAGACAGCTGTCCTGACAACCCGATAAGTAGGACTAAGCACATCTGAGAACATGAACTGGTTACAGGATAACCAGATCTGGTGAGCAACATAAGCCAACGTCGGGCCCAACTGATGGTTCCCTCTCCCCTTAACATGTCTTAGCAGCCTCAAGAAGGATAAACGATGGGAGTCCAAATCCTGCAGCCATACTATCCAATATTTCACTAGCAATGGCATTTCTAGTATCAGTCAATTTAATTAACATAGATTAAAAAAAAAAAAGAGGCCCTTTCGCCTCTGGATGGCATCACTCTTGTCACTTGGATAAGAAGATGGGGTTTGATTCCAATGGGAATTGTCGGTCTATGGATAGGATATAGGATAGTAAAGGTGGAGATAGGAGAAGGGGGAGGTGCCCGTTCCAGTATTAGCCATGATATTAATGATTATAGCAACCAGGAAGCACATGGAGACTTCTGTTGGGGAGGTTGGATACTTTCTTCCTAATAATGTGAGGAATCCAAAGATAAACCAACCAGCCTGGCAGCGGGCATCTCCAACGAACTTCACCCAGTGATTTCACGCGAGACTCTGCGTGGTGACGTGGATAGCTGGCAAGCGCGACTCTTCCACCCGTTTTTTCCAATGGACTTCACGCATTTTAAACACGTTGACAAGCTTGCAATGCCGTATTTTCATAAAAAACTCTTAAGGCGATAAATTTTTTCATTGTATTTAATACGGTATAGTATTATCTTTTTAAAAATATAAAAAGAAGGCAGCAGCTTGCATTCAAAAAAAAAAAAAATATAGAGATCAAAAGAGATGGAGACTTTTAGAGTTTTTCAACAGAGAGGATCATCTCCATCAATTGCTTCCAATAAAAAACACAAGTTTCTTTAGTTTTTTTTCACTTCTATTATGAACTAATTTCTTTTTCTAAAGCATTGATGTAATCTATCAATGAACACACAATTTAAATTAGAACAAGAAAGGTACTAAAAATCTGGTGGCAGATCATCTGTCTCAGATGGAGCTTCCAGGTATGGATGAATTACAAATAAATGAAGCATTTCTGGATGAGCATTTGATGGCTATACAAGTTGTTCCATAGTACGCCAACATAGTCAACTACTTGGTGTCGCGAATTCTACCTCCCAATATGACATATCAATAAAAGAAGAAGTTCTTCTCTGACTTAAAATATTATTTTTAGGAAGAATATACCGGCACTGTGCAGACCAGATAATTAGAAGATGTGTGCCTGAGGAAGAGATGGAGAACATACTCAGACATTGTCACTCATTGGAAGTTGGTGGTCACTTTTGTAGTGCAAAAACTGCAGCAAAAATTCTACAATCAAGATTTATTGGCCATCTATTTTTAAAGATGTATTTACATTTGTTAATTCATGTAATCATTGTCAAAGAGTTGGAAATATTTCTAGGAAACATGAGATGCCCTTAAACAATATTGTAGTTATTGAATTATTTGATGTTTGGGTATAAATTTCATAAGTCTTTTTCATCATCATATTCTAACAAATTTATTTTGGTGGCTATAGATTATGTCTCCAAATGGGTGGAAGCAGTAGCCTCACTGACTAATGATGCGATAGTTGTGGTGAATTTTCTACGAAAGAACATCTTCTCCTGATTCGGCACTCCAAGGGCAATAATCAGTGATGGTATCCAAGGGCAATAATCAGTGATGGTGGAAAGCATTTTTGCAATCGTCAATTTGAAGCACTACTGACTAAGTATGAAGTTATACATCACGTGGAAACACAATATCATCCTAAAACGAGTGGACAAGATGAGATATCTAATCGAGAGTTGAAGCATATATTGGAAAAGACCGTAAATATCTCTCGTACAGACTGGGCGAAAAAGTTAGATGATGCTTTATGGGCCTATAGAACAGTATTCAAAATACCAATTGGGATGTCACCATATCGGCTTGTTTATGAAAAAACATGTCATCTACCAGTGGAGCTAGAACACAGGGCTTATTGGGCGACAAGGATACTTAACTTTGATCTACAAGCAGCTGGCGAGAAGAGAATATTGCAAATCAATGAGATGGATGAATTTCGCAATGGTGCTTATGAGAATGCTTGAATTTACAAAGATAAAAAAACCAAGAGATGGCATGATAAGCATATTTTAAGGAAGGAATTCGAAGTTGGATAAAAAGTTCTATTATTTAACTCAAGACTTTGACTTTTTCCAGGAAAGCTGCGATCTCGATGGTCAAGGCCATTTGTGTTAACTAAAGTCTATCCTTATGGAGCAATTAAAGTACAACATGAGACCAAGGAAACGTTTAAAGTGAATGGGCAGCGCCTTAAATCATACATTGATGGAGATTTTTACAAGCAAAAAGTCTGGAGAAGTTTCTCTTAGTGGTGCACTTTAAGATGACATTCATTGACACTAGGAGAGTATCACTTTACTTTTCTTGCTTTATTATTTTTATTAATTCTCTTTTCTTTCTCTTTCATTAAGGACAATGCAAGATTTGAGTTTGGGGGTGGGTTGCATAATCGGTCTAGTAATTTGTTTGATTGCATTGATTAATTTATGTTAGTTTGCATGTCATGGGTTACGTATATACTATTTTAAATATATTTAATTATTTATTTAGGTTGTTTAAAAAATTAAAAATATTAAAAATATTAAAAATATATAATAATAAAAAAATTTGGTTTGTTTATTTGTTTTTATAGAGCCAATGATAATAATGGTTAAACAAATTGTGATTTTTAGGAAGAATTCTAAGTGATTGATTTGATTAGTTAATACTTAAATTGTTTTTACTTAGTATGATTTTCTCTTTATTCATTAGATGTGTATCACTATCATTAATTGTTTGCATGCCTAAAGACATTTTATGAAGACTTTGTAAATGTTTATAGTTTCAACTACTCTAGAACTTGCTTGAGAATTACTTGAGATGAAATATTAGGTAAAGTTTCACCAAGGAAAGGATGTAGGCCATCTTTGGATTGGTTGAGCCTAAAAACCTAACCTTTTTATCATTATATCTCTAATTACCCATTTGAGCCTTTAAAATTTATATTTTGGCCTTCTAAATTTTTCTTGTTTAACCCATATGATTCCTACCTTATTGAACTTATATACATATATCTTTATCTTTCAATGGAACTTAGTTGATACTTACCTCATGGTTATAAGAGTTTAAAAAAAATTTATGAGAGGTAGGAGTATGAAAAATTTTATCACACCTCATGCAGGGTGTAACAAAGGAAAGGTCATCTCATTAAGTAAAAAATAAAAAGGAGCAGATGTGAAAACAATAGAAGTGGATACTATTATATTGGGGTTGTTATGAGCTGAGTCAGAAACGAAACCATATATTGCTTCTATGGGAGTCTATATATTCAAGAAGGAGATACTTCTAAATCTTCTAAGGTCATATGGAGGTTTCCTACTGCAAATGACTTTGGATTTGAGATAATTCCTGCATATGCAAAAGAGTTCTTCATCAAATCATATCTTTTCAAAAATTACTGGAAGGATATTGGTATCATTAAATCCTTCTTTGAAGCAAATCTTTCCCTTACTGCACATCCACCAAGTTTTCAGCTTTTATGATGCAACGAAGCCAATATATACATCCTATTGGAATTGAGAAAATACAAATATAAGGGAATGCAAGGATTGAAAAGAATGTAATAATCTCAAATTCAGATATTGTGCAAGAAGAAGATATATCTGAAAAAAAAATTGAAATAAAAAATAAAATAAAAAAAGATGGTACTGATTCATTAAATGGAGATGTTTTGATCTTTTTTGACATGATTAAATATAGAAAATTGACACACTTTGATACTTTTGTTGAAGAAGTAATTGTGAAAGACATGGAATGGCTCCTTGGGTTAGTTGAACTACTGAATGATTCACATGCTCTCATGGATGTTGACTTTTGAGCGTTTGAAAGTTAAAAGTTAAATAAAAAAAAAGTAACAAACCTACGAGAGCATTAAATGCTTGCGTGGGACGTTGGGAAAGTGCTGGGAAGCGGAACGCTCGCCAGTTAGTGTTTGCGGCAATTCTGCGAACGCTCGAGCATTCCGCAAACGTTCCGATTTTTCCTTCATTCCGAAAGGAAAGGTAACAAAGGCCTAACGGCCAAAAATAATTATATATATATATATGGATAGACTAAAAAAATAGAAAAGTAAGGAAATTCAAATCCAAAAAGCTTTATTCAATTATTGAAGATCCTTCTGCAAGACTTGAAGTTGGAAGTTTGTCTCAACAAGCTATTGGTGAATGCTACTAATAGTAAAAGGTTTATTTAACTATTATTATTATTATATTTTATTTGGGCATCTGAAGTTTCATTGGGTTTGTACCTTCACCTTGCGGTAGGAGGATCGGATCGAGCCGGATCGTTGTACCTTGGGGATAAATCATCGGATCGAGCCGGGTCGTTGTACCTTGGGGACAAATCATCAACAATCCGTACGAGGGGGCAAAAACTTATCCTTAGGGCAGTATCTAACACGCCTCGACCAATTTGATTCTTTTTAACTTTAGTTTATATTTTGAATTTAAATTTTAGATTAATTTTCTAACATTTTCTAGAAAAGAATTTTTGCAAAATCAAAAACAATTTTTCTAACAGCTAAGGACAAGTTTTCCTATCATTAGAAACTGCTAGATTTTATTATAAATTTTTTTAAAAAAAGTGTTTTAAATTTAAAATTTTAAAATTCAAAATTTAAATTTAAAATTTAAATTTAAAATTAAAAAAAAATTAAAACTCAAATTCAAAATTGAATTATTTGAGTTAATTTTTGCCTAGTGGTTTTATTATTATTTCAAGTAGTTTCTAGATTTAATTCTTTGAATTTAAATTTAAAATCTAAAAATATCTAAAAAATCACTAATTTAAAAAATTCAAATTATAGGCTAAACCTTCAACTTTTTGGTTGTGCAGAACGAATTAAGCAACCAACCTTTTCAAAATGGGTTATGATAATCTTAGTGCAATCAAACCTGAAAATTTAATAGATCATTCTTTAGGAGGTGGCAAAGTTAAGTGAAATACTGGCTTACCACTTTAGGCTTATTTTCTGCCATAGAATTACCAGATCCCAAATTAAATACTCAACAAGGTTCTTCTAATATAGTTGAAACTTCCTCTTCATCAACATCAAAAACACCCAAGAAATAAATTTTCATTGTAACATAGAATTTTAGTGCCCTATCTGATAATCTTTATGATGTCTACCTTCCTACTAAAACTACTAAGGAACTATGGGATGCTTTTGAGGCCGAATATGGGATGGTTGATGTTGGTCTAGATTGATTTACCATCTTAAAATTTTGAAAGTACATAATGGTAGATTCCAAACCTATTAGTATACAAATTCATGAATTCCAAGATTTTCTTAGAAAGTCTAAGTTGACTGGCTGTAGTTTTTCTGAAAACTATAAGGTCCAAGCCTTAGTAGATGCCCTTCCATCATCTTGGTTATCCTTTACTCGAGAGCTAAGCCATAAGCAAGGTAGCTTGACCCTAACAGAAGTGATTAACTCTATTAGGATTGAAGAAGAACACCAGCTTAAGCTTAATCAAAATCAAAAGACCAACCTTGGACCTAAAATCCTTCTGACCGAGTCAAATCCAACTCCAAATCAATTCAAACCTAAGGAAAAGAATTTTAAGAAGAAAATTCAATCTAGATCCAACCAATCATACTAACCTCCTCATAACTGGCCAAACCAGAACCGACCAAATCAGAAGTCAAAAAATTATAAAGGCTCATTCTGCTTTGTGTGCGGAAGGACAAATCATGTGGCGAAGGACTGCTACCACCGAAAGACCGAACCATTGATGAAATCATCTAAACCACAAGTTAATGTGGCTGAGAGTGATGCTGAGCCTTCTTTCATATTGGTAAATTCAAAATTCTTAATTAACTCAACCCAATCTTCTTGTGATTGGTGGCTTGATTCATGAGCTAATGTTCATTTTTGTTTTGATTGCTCCTAGTTCTCCACCTTTCAGGAATCAAGTGGAGGAGGTATGACACTTGGGAATAATTCTTCAGCATAAGTGCTGGGAAAGTCAAGTGGATCTAAAGATGACATCTGGAAGATCCTAGTCCTTCATGAAGTGCTGTTAGTTCCTAGTGTTAGAAGAAATTTGATTAGTGGATCTCTCCTTATATCTAGAGGATATAAAATTATTCTAGAGTCAAATAAAGTTGTAATTACTCGTAATAATGAGTTTGTTGGTAAAGGCTTTGTATGTGAAGGTCTTTTTAAATTAAATGTATCCTCTAAGTTATCTAATAAAAGTCCTCTTCTTTTTAATGTTGAATCTTCAAATGTTTGGCATAGTAGACTTGGTCATGTGAATTTTGATCGTATTCATTACATGACAAATCTTAATCTAATTCTAAAGTTTATATTGATAGAAAGTTCAAATGTGAGATTTGTATTCAAGCCAAGATGCCAGAAAACCTTTTAAATCAGTAAATAGGAGTTCAACACTTCTTGAATTAGTCCATAGCGACGTATGTGACTCTACCAAGTTTCCTACACGGGGAGGAAGTCGTTACTTTGTAACATTTATAGATGACTTCTCTCGATATTATTACATATATTTGATAAAATCTAAGGATGAAGTATTAGATAAGTTTAAGATTTATAAGGTAGAAGCTGAAACCCAAACTGAGAAAAAGCTTAAGAAATTTAGGTCAGATCGCGGTGGTGAATATACTCAAATGAAATGACTCTATTTTGTCAAGAATATGGGATTATTCATGAAGTTTCACCACCATACTCTCCTCAGTCCAATGGTGTAGCTGAACGAAAAAATCGTACATTAATGGATATGGTTAACTCAATGTTAATAAGTTCAGGAGTACCCAAGAACTTGTGGGGGAAGCTCTTTTAGCTGCATGTTATATTTTAAATAGGATACCCTTTAAGGATAGTCCTAAAACACCTTTTGAGCTTTGGAAAGGTAGAACACCCAGGCTAGATTATCTTAAAGTGTGGGGATGCTTAGCTAAGGTAGGAATACCTGAATCCAAGAGAAGAAAAATAGGACCTAAAACTGTAGATGCTATCTTTATAGGTTATTCCTTAGATAGCAGTACAAATAGGTTCCTAGTGATAAACTCTGATATAAGTGGCATCTCAAATAATACTCTTATCGAATCTAGAGATGCTACTTATTTTGAAAATGTTTTTCCTTTCAAGAACCAAGTACCAAATCAACTCTCTTCTAATCCTTTCTTGGTTCATGATTCTTTTAAAGCTGGGTCCTCTAATGAGTCAAAGAAAAGGAAAAGATCTAATCCTGAAGGTGGACCTTCTGAACTTAGAAAAAGTTCAAGGATAAGGAAAGAAAAAGATCTTGGTGAAGGTTTCTTTACTTTCCTAGTCGAAGGTGAACCTTCTTCTTTTTCAGAGGCGATGTCTTCTCCTGATGCTCCTTTTTGGAAGGAAGCTATTCTTTCTGAATTTAATTCAATCTTACAAAATGAAACTTGGATCTTATCTGATTTACCCCCTGGAAGCAAACCTTTAGGGTGTAAGTGGGTATTTAAGAAGAAATTTAGACCTGATGGTTCAATAGAAAAGTATAAGGCTAGATTAGTAGCCAAAGGGTATAACCAAAAGAAAGGGTTAGATTTCTTTGATACTATTCTCCTGTAGCTAGAATAACAACCCTTAGATCACTTATTGCTATTGCTTCCATTCATAAGTTAATCATTCATCAAATGGATGTGAAGACTGCGTTCCTAAATGGAGATCTTGAGGAGGAGATCTATATGGAACAGCCTGAAGGTTTTGTTGTAAAGGGACAAGAAGACAAGGTTTGTAAACTTATCAAGTCCCTTTATGGTCTTAAACAGGCTCCTAAACAATGGCATGAGAAATTTGATCAAATTATTCTATCTTTTGGATTTCAAATCAATAATCATGATAAGTGTGTTTATTCTAAAATCATCGATAATGATTGTGTAATCCTTTGCTTATATGTAGATGATATTTTAATTTTTGGAACATCTCTTGAAATTATTTCAAGTGTTAAATCTTTCCTCTCTTCTAAGTTTGATATGAAAGATTTAGGTGAAGCGGATGTAATCCTAGGGATGAAGCTTATCAAGTCCCATGAAGGGATAGCTCTCTCTCTTTCTCATTCTATAGAAAAAATGATCAAGAAGTTTGGTTATTCCAATCTTAAATCAATATCTACTCCTTTTGATCCTAGCTTTCACCTAAAAAAAATTTAGGTGACCCAATTAATCAATTAAAGTATTCTCAAATTATAGGATCTCTCTTGTATGTAGCAAACAGGACAAGACCTGATATTGCCTATGTTGTAGGAAGGCTTAGTAGATATAATCAAAATCCTGATCAATCTCATTGGGTAGCCTTAGAAAGAGTGTTCCGATATTTAAAGGGAACACTTAATCTCTCTTTGATGTTCACTGAATACCCTGAGGTGGTTGAGGGTTACAGTGATGCTAATTGGGTCACTGATTCTCATGATTTAAAATCAACCACTGGATATCTCTTTCTTCTTGGCGGTGCTGCTATTGCTTGGGGATCCACTAGGCAAACTATCGTTTCTAGAAGCACATGGAGGCCGAGTTGATAGCTTTGGATACCACCTATAATGAGGCAGAGTGGATAAAAAATCTAATATCAGAGCTACCTTTGGTACCTAAGCCAGTTCCAGCTATATCAATCCATTGTGGTAATAAGGCTACAATTGAACTGACAAATCAAAAGAGTACCAATAAAAAGATGAATCGCCATATACGGCTTCGTCATAAGTCTATAAGACAACATAAGAAAAATGATGTTATCTCTTTGGAATTTGTTAAATCTGAGAAGAATTTGGCAGATCAATTAACCAAGGGATTATCTAGGAGTGGAGTCCTAGATTAATCAAGGGGGATGGGGCTTAAGCCCATTATTTGGTCACCATCAGTGGATACCCAACCTCTGTGATTGGAGATCCCATGAATGAGGTTCAATATGGTAAAAACGAAGCTGATTGAGTGATTGTGTTAGAGCACAAATTTTGAAAAAAATTTTAACCCATCCCTATGATGAGTGCTCTTATAAAGTGACAAAGTAAATTTATGTAAGGTTGAGTCATTCTCTTAATGAATCCGAGGTAGGTTATTTGCAGGGTATTAATCACAAATACCCTTGGAGGATTCACCTATATGAGAATTGTTTAGGCCGTGACTAAAGGTTTGGGCTAACCTTAAGAAATTCTTATGAAAAATTAAGGTACTAAGCACAAGGCCTTTAATATGCATTGACCGCTTAAACCCAATTGATTTATGCTATGTGTGTGATTAGTAGAAGTCTGAGTCAAGACCTAGTTCAAGGTCTAATCTACTATGGTTCCTTCAGATGTATACAATCAACTGAGGTTTAAGTCCACAGAAACCTCACCTATTGCACAGTATAAGATGCCCTAAAATTAATATTATATTTATTATATTATTTTATTTATTTATTTTTAACTTTTGTGGGGAGTGTTGACTTTTGAGCATTTGAAAGTTAAAAGTTAAATAAAAAAAACTAACGAACCCACGCGAGCATTAAATGCTCGCGTGGGACGCTGGGAAAGCGCCAGCGAGCGCGCAAACGCTCGGCAATTCCGCGAACGCTTAAGCATTCCGCAAACGTTCCGATTTTTCCGGTCCGGTAACAAAGGCCTAACGGCCAAAAATAATTATATATATATATATGGATAGGCTAAAAAAATTAGAGAAGTAAGGAAATTCAAATCTAAAAGCTTTATTCAATTATTGAAGATCATGTTGCTGCAAGTGCTTGGAGTTGGAAGTTTATTTCAACAAGCTATTGGTGAAAGCTACTGGTGGTAAAAGGTTTATTTAACTATTATTATTATATATTTTATTTGGGCATCTGAAGTTTAATTGGGTTTGCACCTCCATCCGATCGTGCTACTGTAGGAGGATTGGATCGAGCCGGGTCGTTGTACCTTGGGGATAAATCGCTAACAACCCGCACGAGGGGGCAAAAACTTGTCCTTAGGGAAGTGTCTAACACGCCTCGACCAGTTTGATTCTTTTTAACTTTAGTTTATATTTTGAATTTAAATTTTAGATTAATTTTTAGCATTTTCTAGAAAAGAATTTTTGCAAAATCAAAAACAATTTTTCTAACAATGGAAGCCAAGACCAGAGATGTGGTGTTTGTGGCCCTGCTCTTGTTTAAAAAAAAGTGCTTGTTGAAAGCTATGTATGAGCCACTATGAGTGAGACTACTATACTCTTTATGCCATGAATATATTGATTTAAGTTTCTACTTTGATACATCTTACCCTTTCTTTGTAGCCCTTACCCTAGTCTTACATTACAAGCTTATAAAAACCTATTGATCCTTGGTGTTATCTTTTATCTATATTAGTGAAGAGTTAATTTAAAGAGCAAGCCTATGGAGTAGATACATACACTTCTTAGAAATCCATTGTATTTACATGTTTTGCATAAAACTATCCGGGAAGTGAGTAATAAAGTGAGAATGATGCATGCTATGAATGAGAGAATTGAATATGAGATAAGACCAAATTTGTATTAACTTTTGTACTTGAGTTGCATAGGATAATTTCTTTAAATCATGACATGTGTTAAATCTTTGAGGCTTTATTTGAACAATTAATCTTTTGTTTTGGGATGCTTGTTTTATTTTCTTTGCTCGAGGACTAGCAAAGTTTAGTTTGGGGGTATTTGATAAGTGTAAATCCAATCATTTAATTCATATACTTTCATAACGACATTAGCTAGTTTGTAATTTATTTTAAGTTAAATTTATTTTATTTTTATTTACTTTTCATTTACGTGAACAATGGGTAGGTTAGTAAAGATGTAAGGGCTTCTCATGTGATTTTGATGTTGAAGGGGGTTATATGGGAATTAAACACCATTTTGTAAATGGGAAGTTTTTGTTGTTTTTTTTATGTTAATTCATCTCAAGCATGCTGTTATTGCTTAAGAAGACTCATCTGACATATGCTTAAAAATTAATTTCTTATTAATTATCTTGTATTTATAATCTGATTTTGCTGATTTAAACATTCAATGTTCATCATTCTACTTAATAATGATCTAAAGATGAATTACACCTGACTATGCCTATCCTTTAGCTTGTCGAACCATTGTTCTGCGTTGGCAATAACAAATTTTCTGATGTACAGATATCTTTAATGTGAACCACTTTGGAAGAGAATAAGAAAAAATAAATAAATCTATCATCAAGGATTTGCTGCAAGTGACTTCACGTGATGACGTTGAAAGGACGTGAAGGCTTGTACGCGTGAGGAATCCAAAGATAAACCAACCAGCCTGGCATCGTACCAGATCAATTTGCTGTCCAGAACCGTGGAATCCCAACCAAGGGGAATGGTATCACTTTGCTGTCTCTCCCCCGAAATACATGATCTCACGGGAGGGGAAGGTAAGAATTAAATTTAATAAAGGGGCTACGGGGATTTGAAACTAGGATTAAAGGGTTCTAAAATAAATATATTATCACTGTATCAATTTATTTATTGGTAATAAAAAAAATGAAAGTCTAAATATATCTCTAGCAAGTTGATTTCAGTAATTATTCTGTTTAGAACTTAGAAATGCATATCCAGATCTAAACTATTAGAATTGATGAGAGATAAAATCGTCATTGCATTGTTAACCGTTCACATTGGGCGATGGGTCGCGCCCAATCCAAATGCCCTGTTTGCCAGCTGGCTAGCCGGTGCGATATTCTAGCAACAAGCGTCATATAAGAGGGAAAAAGGAAAAAAGGGCCACGTTATTTGTGTGGGTTCTCTCAAGGGCCACCTCATTAATATCCGTCAATAGGCTAGAGCATTTAATTTAATGGTGCAAAAACGGTCATAATGACTTGGCCAGCATTTAATAGGAAAGGAGAAAGCATGCCTCGACCAGCTTCCACATAGCTGGCCAACCTCAGCCTCGACCAGCTTCAGCATAGCTCGGCCAGCATAGCTTGGCCAGCCTCAGCCTCGGCCAGCTTCGGCATAGCTCAGCCAATATAGCTCGGCCTCGGCCAGCTTCGGCAGCTAGCTCGGGCCAGCCTCCAACATACCTCGGCCTCCGCAACCCCGCTATGTCTCTTGCATCAAGGAATTTATGGCCTCATAAAAGCCACGTGCATCCACCTACTTTAAGGCATTTAATGCCTTTATTTCCTTTATGCATTAACACCTACTTTAAGGCATTTAATGCCTTTTTTTCCTTCTGCCACGTTGGCCCCTTGGCACCTACCTCTGCAGAACCATGATGACCGAACCACAGCTTTCAAAATACCTCTGCGGAGATCCAGAGGTGGCGACCCGCCTAAGAATTCGAATCAACTATAATCCCGCTGACATCATAACAAACTCGATTTGGATCTCAACGGCTTTCAGACCCACAATGCCTCCAAGCAGTCAGGTGACCCTCTATAAATACAACAGTCTTCCTGCTTCTAAGGCAGGCGCCATCCTGCACACTTGCTCACCCCTCCTTTCCGCTATTAACGCTCTGCTCAGATCTCTCAAGAGGTCACCCTGGAGAGATTCTTCAGCGAGAGCCTTTTCCCATTTTTGTTGATTGCTGATCTCCACTGACTTGAGCATCGGAGGGTCTTCTGCAGAGGGCCACCCCCAACGCCTCTCGCGTGAGGACTATTTTATAGGTCGACCCAGGCGGGAGCCCACGCCGTAGCCCGATCGCGCTCGAGTCGGAGGATAGATTTCAGCAACAACAAATTGGCGCTAGAGGAAGGGCCCTTAAGTCCTATAAACTTGTGATCCAGGAGACAAGGATCTCGATCTGAAAGAGAACTCCTCCCATGGCCAACTGAAGAAAGGCTACCTCTGAAGCTCGGGATCAAGTCGCCTCCCAAAGACCTGATCCGGTGAGCAGCGTAGCACCGCCACCACCGCCAGTTGAGACTCCATCGCCACCGGCGGCCCCAGTGACCCAGGACCAGTTCGCCTCACTAGTCCAGCAGGTCCAAGCACTGACCCATTTGATTCAGGGACGCCATGAAGCTCACCATCTCTGCATCTTCTTAAGGAGGCCACGGCCCCCATTTCCCCAGCAATCTCTTCTTCTGGTCTGCACGGAACCGCGGACCCCCCTCGTCGTCCTAAGGGAGCTGGGCCAGCCCTACAAGTGGTCTGCAGCAAGGATCTTTCTAGATCTCGGCGGGCCCGATCCCTCTCTCGGTGTCCTCTTGCCACGCCTTCTCCCCACCTCGGCACTATAGCTCGGCTTCCGTAGCCGCGCTATGCACACCAAAGCATTTATGGCCTCATAAAGGCCATGTGCATCTACATGCTTTAAGGCATTTAATGCCTTATCTCCTTCCATCATTAAGGCATTTATGGTTGCCACGTTGCCCCCTTTGGCACCTTTTGCATGAGGAAGGATGGTGTCATGAAGCCAAGACAAGGAGTTCTTGACTCCATGCTTCAGAGAAGTCCAACGTCTAGCTTCAGCCTCGGCCAGTGGGTCTACCGCACCACCCAGAGAGTTTCCCACAGGCGAGACCCCGTTCCGGATGGCCTTTGGCACAAAGTTGTCATCCCCGTGGAGATAGGACTCCCCTCTCCATGGGTGGAGAGCTACTCTAAGGAGGCTAACGATGAACAGCTCCGCACCAACCTCAACTTGGTGGAGGAAATCAGGGAGAAAGCTCGAATCAGAGTAGCTGAGTACCAGCAAAGAGTAGCTCGTTATCGCTCCACTCGAGTCAGAGGAAAATTTTTCCTCCCCGGTGATATGGTGCTTCGGAAGGTGCCCATCTCGAAACCGCTGGAGCAAGGAAAGCTCTCTCAAAATTGGGAGGGCCCCTATCAAGCGACGGAAGTCATCAGGCATGGTACCTACAAGCTCCATGATCTAAACGGGAAATCTATTCCCCGATGTGGAATTTGGACAATCTTCGCATATACCATCAGTAGGGTACGCCTTCTATAGGTCCGCTCCATTAACTGTTATGGCATACTGCTTCTATGATTCATGGCATGGTTGCTACAATCACTTCTCCAAAAATCATAATGAAAAGTAGATGTCACTTGCTAATCCTCGGCACGACCGAGCTGTCTCCTTGAACAGGAAATCTCTATACCTCGGCTGGGCCGAGTCCTATTCATCGAAGACGCGGTATGGCCGAGCACCTCCAGTATGGCTGGGGGCCAAGTGATCTCCAAAACCCCATCCGGATTCGGGCAGCTTACAAGCCCCGACCGGACCAAAGGACAAAGAAACCTCGGTTGGATTCGGGCAGCTTACAAGCCCCGGCCAAACCGAATGATCTCCAAACAGTCTCCATACCTTGGCCGCGCCAAGTAAAATATAATCTTTTAAATCCTCGGCCAGGCCGAGCGATCTCCGTATCTTGGCAGCACCAAGTAAAATATAATCATGAAGACTCGGTAACACCGAGTAATTTATTATTTGGAAGCCTCGCTTACAACCGAGTGGCATCTTGGGAAGGCTCGGCAAGACCGAGTGATTTATTATTTGAAGGCTCGACAACACCGAGTAATTTATTATTTGAAGGCTCGGCAACATCGAGTAATTTATTATTTGGAAGCCTCGGTTACAACCGAGTAGCATCTTGGGAAGGCTCAGCAACACTGAGTAATTTATTATTTGAAAGCTCGGCAATACCAAGTAATTTATTATTTGAAGGATGAAAAATCTATTCCTCGGACGTGGAACTCGAATGACCTCTGCATGTATCATCAGTAAGGTACACCTTCTTTAGGCCCGCCCCACTAACTGTGTTGGTATATTGCTTCTATGATTCATGCCATGATCGCTACAATTACTTCTCCAAAAATCATAATGAAAATAGATGCCACTTACCAATTCTCGACACAACCGAGCTATCTGTTATTATGAAAAGCCCCGGCCAGAGCCGAAGTGCATCAAAGCCTTGACCAGAGCCGGAGTGCATATGTTATTATGAAAAGTCCCGGCCAGAACCGAAGTGCATCAAAAGCCTCGGCCAGAGCAGGAGTGCATCTATTATTATGAAAAGCCCCGGCCAGAACCGAAGTGCATCAAAAGCCTCGGCCAGAGCCAGAGTGCATCTGTTATTATCAAAAGCCCGGCCAGAGCCGAAGTATATCAAAAGCCTCAGCCAAAGCCGGAGTGTATCTGTTATTATGAAAAGCCCCGGCCAGAGCTGAAGTGCATAAAAAGCCTCGGCCAGAGCTGGAGTGCATATGTTATTATGAAAAGCCTCAGCCAGAGCTGGAGTGCATCTGTTATTATGAAAAGCCCCAGCCAGAGCCGAAGTGCATCAAAAGCCTCGGTCAGAGCCGGAGTGCATCTGTTATTATGAAAAGCCCCGACCAGAGCCGAAGTGCGTATCAAAGCCTCGGCTAGAGCCGGAGTGCATCTGTTATTATCAAAAGCCTCGGCCAGAGTCGGAGTGCATCTCTTATTATCTAAAGCCCCGACCAGAGCCGAAGTACGTATCAAAAGCCTCGGCCAGAGCCGGAGTGCATCTCTTATTATCCAAAGCTTTGGCCAGCGCCGAAGTGTGTATCAAAAGCCTCAGCCAGAGCCGGAGTGCATCTGTTACTATCAAAAGCCTCGGCCGGAGCCAGAGTGCATCTGTTATTATCAAAAGCCCCGGCCAGAGCCGAAGTAAATCAAAAGCCTCGGCCAGAGCCGGAGTGCATCTGTTATTATGAAAAGCCCCGGCTAGAGCCGAAGTGTATCAAAAGCCTTGGCCAGAGCCAGAGTGCATATGTTATTATGAAAAGCCCCGGCCAGAGCCGAAGTGCATCAAAAGCCTCGGCCAGAGCCGGAGTGCATATGTTATTACGAAAAGCCCCGGCTAGAGCCGAAGTGCATCAAAAGCCTCGGTCAGAGCCAGAGTGCATCTGTTATTATGAAAATCCCCGGCCAGAGCCGAAGTGCATCAAAAGCCTCAGCCAGAGCTGGAGTGCATCTGTTATTATGAAAATCCCTGGCCAGAGCTGGAGTGCATCTGTTATTATGAAAAGCCCCGGCCAGAGCCGAAGTGCATCAAAAGCCTCGGTCAGAGCCGGAGTGCATCTATTATTATCAAAAGCCCCGGCCAGAGCCGAAGTGCATCAAAAGCCTCGGCCAGAGCTGGAGTGCATATGTTATTATAAAAAGCCACGGCCAGAGCCGAAGTGCATCAAAAGCTCGGTCAGAGCCGGAGTGCATCTATTATTATGAAAAGCTCCGGCCAGAGCCGAAGTGCATCAAAAGCCTCGGCTAGAGCTGGAGTGCATCTGTTATTATGAAAAGCCCCGGCCAAAGCCAAAGTGCATCAAAAGCCTTGACCGGAGCCAGAGTGCATCTGTTATTATCAAAAGCCCCAGCCAGAGCCGAAGTACATCAAAAGCCTCGGCCAGAGCCAGAGTGCATCTGTTATTATGAAAAGCCTCGGCCAGAACCGAAGTGCATCAAAAGCCTCGGCCAGAGCCGGAGTGCATCTGTTATTATGAAAAGCCCCGGCCAGAGCCGAAGTGCATCAAAAGCCTCGGCTAGAGCCGGAGTGCATCTGTTATTATGAAAAGCCCCGGCCAGAGCTGAAGTGCATCAAAAGCCTCGACCATAGTCGGAGTGCATATGTTATTATGAAAAGCCCCGGCCAGAGCCGAAGTGCATCAAAAGCCTCGGCCAAAGCCGGAGTGCATTTGTTATTATGAAAAGCCCTGGTTAGAGCCGAAGTGCATCAGAAGCCTCAACTAGAGCTGAAGTGCATCTGTTATTATGAAAAGCTCCGGCCAGAGCCGAAGTGCATCAAAAGCCTCGGCTAGAGCCGGAGTTCATCTGTTATTATGAAAAGCCCCGCCAGAGCCGAAGTGCATCAAAAGCCTCGGCTAGAGCCGGAGTGCATCTGTTATTATGAAAAGCCCCGCCAGAGCTGAAGTGCATCAAAAGCTTCAGCCAGAGCTGAAGTGTATCTCTTGCTATTAGGACCCTCGGCCAAACCCGAATCGAACTTCTTGTTAATCTTTGAAGCCTTGGACAAAGCCAAGCGGCCTCGGCGGTTCCGCAGTAATTTGAAGGCTCGGCAACAACCGAGTAATAAATTTCTTGAAGGCTCGGCTACAACCGAGTAACGATCTTCGTACCTTGGCAGCGCCAAGTAAAATATAATCTCTACAAATCCTCGGTCGGGCCGAGCGATCTCCGTGCCTTGGCCGCGCCAAGTAAAATATAATTTTTTAAATCCTCGGCCAGACCAAGCGATCTCCGTGCCTGTGCAGCGCCAAGTAAAATATATTTCTAAAGACTCGGTAATAACCAAGTAATATATTTCTGAAGACTCGGCAACAACCGAGTAATAAATTTCTTGAAGACTCGGCAACAACCGAGTAATATATTTCTGAAGGCTCGGCAACAACCGAGTAATAAATTTCCAAAGCCTTGGCTACAGCCGAGTGATATATTTCTAAAGCCTCGGTCAAGCCGAGTGATACAGCACTAAAGCTTTGTCCCAGCCGGATAATTTCTCAGACACTCTAGCGCAACTAAAGCGCCTTATTTTACTTCAGCAAGAGGGCCGCCCAGGCCTTTCTCTAACCTACACAGAGATAAACACTTCCTTCACAGAGGATCGAATGACGTGACCCCCAAATAATATTGCTTCAGAATTCTACTCCCTATATCCGAAGTTACACTTCGGACTAGGGAGTGGGGGGCATATGATAAGGGGTAAAATCATCATTGCATTATTGATCGCTCACATTCGGCGATGGGGTCATGTTCAATCCAAATGCCCTGCTTCCCGTTAGCTAGCCGGCACGACATTCTAGCAACAAGCGTCTCGTCATAATGAAGAAAGAGAACAAGAGGGAAAAAGGGCCACGTTATGTGCGTGGGTTCTCCAAAGGGCCACCTCATTAATATCCTGTAGTCAAGTCAATAGAATGGAGCATTTAATGGTGCAAAAATGTCATAATGACTTGTCCAGCATTTAATGAAATAAAGGGAAAGGAGAAAGCATGCCTCGGCTAGCTTCAGCATAGCTCGGCCAGCCTCAGCCTCGGCCAGCTTTGGCATAGCTCGGCCAACATAGCTTGGCCAGCTTTGGCATAGCTCGACCAACATAGCTCGGCCAGCCTCAGCCTCGGCTAGCTTCAGTATAGCTTGGCCAGTCTCAGCCTAGGGCTAGCTTCAGCATGCCTCGGCTAGCTTCAACATAGCTCGGCCAACCTCAGCCTCGACCAACATACCTCGGCCTCCACAACCCCGCTATGTCTCTTGCATCAAGGCATTTATGGCCTCATAAAAGCCACATGCATCCAGTTGCTTTAAGGCATTTAATGCCTTTTTTCCTTCCATGCATTGAGGCATTTATAACTGCTATGTTGGCCCCTTGGCACCTACCTCCGGAACCATGATTACCGAACCACACCGTTCAAAATACCTCTGCAGAATCCGGTGCGTAAGAATTCAAATCAACTATAACCGAATAAGATTCCAGATGGCGAATCATGCCCAGAGGTGGCCTAGGACCCGCAAGAGTGGCCTAGGTCCATGTGGTCATTAAACCTCATGGCATCAACTAGCTCTCTCAGCCGTCGATCCTCTAACTGACAAGATACGGATCCTGCTGGCATCATAACAAACTCGATTTGGATCTCAACGGCTTTCAGACCCACGATGCCTCCAGCAGTCAGGTGACTCTCTATAAATACAACTGTCTTCCTGCTTCTAAGGCAGGCACCATCCTGCACACTTGTTCACCCCTCCTTTTTGCCATTAACGCTCTGCTTAGAGCTCTCGAGAGGCCATCCTGGAGAGACTCTTTAGTGAGAGCCTTCTCCCTATTTTTGTTGATTGCTAATCTCCACTGACTTAAACATCGGAGGGTCTTCCATAGAGGGCCACCCTCAACGCCTCTCGCGTCAGGACTGTTTTGCAGGTCCACCCAGGCAGGAGCCCACATCACAGCCCGATCGCACCCGAGTCGGAGGACAGATTTCAGTAGCAACAAGAACTTATACCCTTTGGTCCCCAAGATTGAAGGAATCTTACGGCAACTCAAGAAAAAGAAAAAAAAGATAAAAAAGAAGAAAAAAAGGCAACATAACTCTACCTATATGGCTGATCAGGAGTACAAGGCTTACGAGACTATGCTATACCCTCGATCAATGGGGCTACATCAAACATAAGGAGGCCAGCTATGCAAGCCAATAATTTTGAGATCAAATTGGCCATCATTCAAATGATACAACAAATTATCCAGTTCGGAGGGTTAGCATAAGAGGATCCTAACGTCCATATTGCAAATTTTTAGAAATTTGTGATACTTTTAAACATAATGGAGTAAGAGATGATGCGATTCGACTAAGGCTTTTTCCCTTCTAACTTAGGGATGAAGCCAAGGCTTGGCTGAATTCTTTGCCGTCTGGCATCATCACTATCTGGGAGAGTTAGCACAAAAATTCCTAGCAAAATATTTTCCTCATGTAAAAACAGCAAAGTTAAGGAATGACATCACTACATTCATACAATTTGAGGGTGAATCATTATATGAAGCATGTGAGAGGTACACAGATTTATTGAGAAGATGTCCTCATCATGACCTTTAGCATGGCTTCAAGTGCAAACATTTTACAATGGTCTAGGAGCTACAAATAGGTCTATGGTTGATGCAGTAGCTAGTGGAGCTTTAATGAGTAAAACTCATGAGGCAGCATATGAACTTCTAGAAGAATTAGCATCCAATAATTATCAATGGCCTGTAGAAAGAGCAATGCCAAGAAAGACATCTGGAATTTTAGAACTTGATTCTATAACTTCATTGGCAGCATAAATGGTAAATTTGTCTCAACAACTAGGTAAGATAAATGTTAGTGTTATTCAAGCTAATGATGTTTATGATCATTATGAGGAAATCATTTAAGTGTTGACTACTAAGTGATGAATCCTTTTGCCCAATCGAGTTATGGACAAGAAAATTATGTATCAACTTTTCAACGACAAAATAATCCATACTCAAACACGTACAATCCTGGATGGAGGAATCACCCCAACTTCTCATAGATCAATAACCAAGGGCAAGCTAAACCACCTCAGCAATTTCCACAGTAAAAAAAAAAAGCCAACACTTGAGGACATGTTTATGTAGTATATGCAGAAAATAGGTGTGGCGATTCAAAAAAACTCAGATTCAATTCGTAATCTTGAGGTGCAAATCGGTCTACTCTCAAACTTGCTCACAGAAAGGACTGCTGGAACTTTTTCAAGCAACACTGTTACTAATCCCAAAGAACATGCAAAGGCAATAACATTGAGAAGTGGACGAACATATGGGGAGCAACAAGTAATAAATGCCAAACAAGATAAAATGTGGATTATGAGGAGTCTAAGATGAATGAAGCTGAATCAAAGATAAAAGAAGTGAAGCTGAGAAGACTAAGGAGAATGAAAGAGCTTCAAAATCAAAATAATCCAGGGAAGTTACCTTTGAGACTTATTCTCCTTCAATTTATGACTCACCAATTCCTTTTCCACAAAGATTAAAAAAGAATAATGTGGATGAACAGTTTTCTAAATTTTTAAGTATATTTAAGCAATTGCATATTGATATTCCTCTCATTGAAGCTTTAGAACAAATGCCTAAATATGCTAAATTTTTAAAAGACATTATATCAAAGAAGCAGAAATTGGAGGAGCATGAAATAGTGATGCTGACAGAGGAGAGTAGTGCAATCTTACAAAAGAAGCTGCCACCTAAGCTAAAAGATTGAGGGAGTTTTACTATTCCTTGTACTATAGAAAATTCTTATTTTGATAGAGCTTTATGTGACTTAGGGGCAAGTATTAATTTAATGCTCTCTGTTTTTAGAAAATTAGATCTAGGAGAAGTAAATTCAACCACCATCTCTTTACAATTGGTAGACAAATCTATAAAATATCCGAGAGGAGTCATTGAGGATGTATTAGTGAAAGTTAACAAGTTCATCTTCCTGGCTGACTTCATTGTTCTTGATATGGAGAAGGATGAGGAGATCCCTTTAACATTGGGTTGATCTTTCCTTGCGGCAGGGAGAACCCTAATTGATGTCTAACAAGGAAAACTTGTTTTAAGTGTCGGAAAGGATGAGGTCACTTTTGATGTACTTAAGCCTATGAAATTTTCTTCTGAGACACATTCTTGTTTCAAATAAGTGACCGAGATGTGATCATGACTGATGAGACTTATATAGATAATTTTCTAAAGAAACCAATTGAGGTATGTCTTACTTGCTCTACATCTATTGAATTTGATGATGAAGAAGTTAAAGAGTGTGAAAGATATTTGGAGGCCACACCTCTCTTTTCTCCTTCAATGCAACCAAAAGTGAAAGACTTAAAATCATATCAGCCAACTACTCCACCAGAGAAATCACTTGAACTTGAGCTAAAACAGCTTCCATCAAATTTAAAGTATGCTTTCTTAGGACAAGACTCTACTTTTTGGTTATTATTAATAATTCTTTGAATGATATAGAGGAAGAAAAGTTGCTTAGAATCTTAAAGGAACAGAAATTGGCTTTAGGCTGGACCATCTCTAACATCAAAGGAATTAGTCCTTCAATTTGCACACATAAGATTTTAATGGAGGATAAATATAAGCCAATTGTTCAACCCCAGAGAAGATTAAATCCATCAATGCAAGAAGTGGTACATAAAGAAATGCTAAAGCTATTAGATGCTGAAATTATTTATCCTATCTCGGACAATGCATGGGTAAGTCCAATACAAGTTGTACTAAAGAAAGGTGGAATAACTGTGATCAAGAATGATAATAATGAACTTATACCAACAAGGACAGTTACGGGATGGGAAGTATGCATAGATTATAGAAAACTTAATGATGCAACTCGAAAAGATCATTTTTTCTTACATTTTATTGATCAAATGCTAGAAAGACTTGCAGGACATGCTTACTACTGTTTTCTGGATGGATACTCTGGTTATAATCAAATAGCCATTGCACCTAAAGATCAAGAGAAGATCACTTTTACTTGTCCATATGGAACATTTGTATATAGGTGGATGCCTTTTGGCCTTTGCAATGCGCCAGCCACATTTCAAAGATGCATGATGTCCATCTTCTCGGACATGGTGAAAAATATTTTAGCAGTCTTCATGGATGACTTCTCTGTCTTTGGATATTTTTTTTATAATTGTTTGTCTAACTTATCTTCAGTTTTGCAGAGATGCAAGGAGAAAATTTTAGTTTTGAATGGAAAAAAATGCCACTTATGGTAGAGGAGGGGATAGTGCTGGGCCCTACCTAATGGAATTGAAGTTGACATAGCAAAAATAGAAGTGATTGAAAAACTCCCACCACCAACAAATGTGAAGGGCGTAAGAAGTTTCTTGGGACACACTGGATTCTATCGATGGTTTATTAAGATTTTTTTAAAATTACTAAACCTTTTTGCAATTTATTGATTAAAGACACTCGATTTGAATTTTTGATGAATGCTTGCATGCTTTTGAAGCATTGAAAAAGGAATTAATTTCAGCACCTATAATTGTGTCACCATATTGAAATTTACCGTTTGAATTAATATGTGTTGCTAGTGATTATGCTATAGGGGTTGTTTTAGGGCAGAAAAGATAAACATTTTCATGTTATTTATTACGCAAGTAGAACCTTAACAGAAACTCAACTGAATTATGCCACTACTGAAAAGAATTATTATCAATTGTTTTTACTTTTGACAAATTTCATTCTTACTTGATAGGTTCGAAGGTGATTGTCTACACCGATCACTTGCTTTGAAGTACTTGCTTAAAGAAGGATGCTAAACCAATATTGCTTTAATAGATTTTGCTTCTACAAGAATTTGACTTGGAAATTAAGGACAAAAAATGGAAAGCTACGATCTCGATGGTTAGAATCATTTATGGTAACTAAAGTCTGTCGATATGGAGTAGTTGAAGTAAATATGAGACCAAGGAAACATTTAAAGTGAATGGGCAGTACCTTAAACCATACATTGACGAAGATTTTTATAAGCAAAAAGTCTTCATCGACCTTGACAACCCCAAATAATGAAGGATGAGTCTCTCCTGGTGGTGCAATTCAAGATGACATTCATTGACACTAGGGGAGTGTCACTTTACTTTTCTTGCTTTATTATTTTTATTAATTCTCTTTTCTTTCTCTTCCATTGAGGACAATGCAAGATTTAAGTTTGGGAAAGAAGAGTTTAATTTTATTTGTTTTGTTGGGTTGCATAATAGGTCTAGTTATTTGTTTGATTGCTTTGGTTGATTTATGCTAGTTTGCATGTCATGGGTTACGTATTCTCTGTTTTAAATATATTTAGTTGTTTATTTAGGTTGTTTAAAAAAATTATAAAAAAATTAAAAAAATTAAAAAATAAAATAAATAATAAAATAAATAAATAAAATAAATAAATAAATAATTGGTTTGTTTATTTGTTTTTATAGAGCCAATGATAATAATGGTTAAAACAAGTTGTGATTTTTAGGAAGAATTCTAAGTGATTGAGTTGATTAGTTAATACTTAAATTATTTTTACTTAGTATGATTTTCTCTTTATTCATTAGTTGTGTATCACGATCATTAATTGTTTGCATGCCTAGAGACATTTTATGAATACTTTGTAAACGTTTATGGTCTCAACTACTCTAGAACTTGCTTGAGAATTAGTTGAGGCGAAATCCTAGGTAAAGTTTCACCAAGGAAAGGATATAGGCCATCCTTGGATTGGTTGAGCCTAAAAGCCTAACCATTTTATCATTATATCTCTAGTCACCCATTTGAGCCTTTAAAATTTATATTTTGACCTTCTAAATTTTTCTTGTTTAACCCATATGATTCCTACCTTATTGAACTTAAATACATATATCTTTACCTTTCAATGGAACTTAGTTGATACTTATCTCATGGTTAGAAGAGCTTAAAAAAAATTATGAGAGGTAGGAGTATGAAAAATTTTATCAGACCCCATGCACAGCAAGAAATAAGTTTGGGGGTGTAAAAAGGAAAGGTCATCTCATTCAGTGAAAAGCCAAAAGAAGCAGATGCGAAAGCAATGGAAGTGGACACTACTGTATTGGGGTTGCCATGAGCTGAGGTAGAAAAGAAACCATATATTGCTTCTATGAGAGTCTATATATTCAAGAACAAGATACTTCTAAATCTTCTAAGGTCAGATGAAAGTTTCCTACTATAAATAACTTTGGATCTGAGATAATTCCTGCATGTGCAAAAGAGTTCTTCATCAAGGCATATATTTTCAAAAATTATTGGAAGGATATTGGTATCATTAAATCCTTTTTTGAAGCAAATCTTTTCTTACTGCACATCCATCAAGTTTTCAGCTTTTATGATGCAACAAAGCCAATATATACATCCTATTTGTGCCACACTGAATTGATTCCCACCTTCTCTAGAGATGTCCGAACCTAAGAACAGGAATGAGACGATCAACGAAGGCAACATAGGAGACCGCACGGGTGCGATCGTGGAGAGGAAGCGGGTACTTTGGATAAGGAAAAGTCTTTGTTGAGGAGATTGTTGAGAATTTGTTGCCCTAATCTTATTGATTTTGATGATTACCAAAAGCCATGAGTTTATTAAAAGATGTAATGAGTTTATTTACATGAGCAATGAATTTATTTAGAACAATGAATGAGAATGTTAAAGTATAACTTTAATCAATTTGAAAGTAACTTCAAGCTCCATGTTTAAGCTTTCAAAAAGAAATTTTATACTTCATATTATAATCAATGAGTTTTTGGAACATTTCTTGAATTGATTCCTAATGTCAATTTTATTGTATTCAAGTCAAAAAATTGATTTAAAATGAATCTGGAACGAATTTCAAGTCAATCAGAAAATTCTCTGATTTTTGATACGTTCCGGAGCCGACTCTAGAGTTTCAGAGTCGACTCCACTCAGAATACAGAAATGACTGTCTGTCTCGAGTCGACCCTGTGATTTCATGAGTCGACCCCCGATTCTGTCGAGCCGACTCCATGACTGTGTGAGTCGACTCCGCTCAGACACCAGAGGTGTGTTTTTCTGAGCACTTCGCGAGTCGACCCCAACTTTTCATGAGTCGACCCCCGACTGTCAGGAGTCGACACTTTATTTTGGATGAGTCGACCCTTTGACTTTCTGAATATTTCTATTTTTGGTATCACGACTCGAGCCGACTCGCGGAAAGCAGGAGTCGACTCCAGCAAATCTGGGCGAGATTTTTCGAATGCCAACTCAGCGTCAACGGTAAGATTTTTAATTAACGGCTATTTTTCTTTGTTTCTAACGGCTATATTTTTGCAGAATCTATAAATAGAGAAGCCGTTTTCAAATCAAAGAATACAAAAGAGAGATATTCATTTCAAGAGAAAAAGGAAAAAATCGGAAAAATAGAGCTTCATTTGAAAAAATCCGTGATTCAAAATAGAGTGAAAGAAAAAGTGTGAAATCAAAGGAAGCTTCTTCTGTGCTCAAGCTCAACAATCCAAGGAAGCTTCAGAAGAAAATCCAAGAGCTATTCAAGAGCATCTCAAGAGATTTTCAACACTCAAAGAAGAAAAGCTCAAATCAACTCCAACGTTCATTCCGTGAAGAATCCGAGCTGAGGCCCGATTCTACACTTCAAAGGAGTTGAAAAGAAGAAAAGAAGAAAAGCTCAAAAGCCAACCAACTGCAAATCAGGCTTTTCTAAACTTTATTCTTATATTTGATTATCTGCTCATTAAGGAGCTTTGTAATTGAAAAACAATATTTCTATTCTTTGTGTCTAGTTCAATCTGGGGGATTGAACTAGTGGAGGTAGTCTTACCTCGGTACAAGCTTGGTAAGCTTGTGTTAGGGTTTTTGTGCTGGTGAGCCCTTGAAAACCAGCTGGGTTCGTTGTGATCCCGGGAAAACAACAAGTTTGAGTTGTGAGCTTGTAAAACAACTCTGCTGTAATCAAGGAAGATTATAGTGTGGACCCAAGTGAATCTTGGGAGTGGACGTAGGTGTTGGATACACCGAACCACTATAAAATCTTTGTGTTTGCCGTGCTTTCATTGACTCTATCTCTATCTCTGTTTTATTCACTGCACTTTGTATTTACATTGCATTTGCCTTCATTCTTCTTAAGCAAACTATTTAAAAGGCTAATTTTTTAAAGAACCCAATTCACCCCCCCTCTTGGGTTGTCATCTGGGCCAACAATTGGTATCAGAGCTAGTGCTCATTAGATTTTGATCACACGATCAAGAGCTAAAGATCCAAATGGCAACACAAGTTGGATCATTTGCTGAAGGTCATTCTACGAATAGACCTCCACTATTTAATGGTTCAAATTATTCTTATTGGAAAGCTAGAATGAGGATATTCATTCAAGCTTCTGATTATGAATCTATGGGGTGTTATAATCAATGGACCTAGTACACCCACACATGTTATTGATGGCACTATTGTTCCTAAGCCCGAAAGGGACTGGAATGATAATGATAGGAAATGGCACAGCTCAATGCTAAAGCCATGAATGTCTTATATTGCTCCTTAGATGCTAATGAATTCAATAGAATCTCCACATGTAATTCCGCAAAGGAGATTTGGGATAGACTAGAGGTTACCCATGAGGGTACCAACCAAGTAAAAGAATCTAAAATTAATATTCTTGTTCATAAATATGAATTGTTTAGCATGGAACAATCTGAAACCATTGCATGCATGTATACTAGATTTACAGATATTGTTAATGGTTTGAAAAGTCTTGGTAAGACATATACTAACTCTGAACTTGTTCGAAAAATTCTTAGGTCATTACCAAGATCATGGGAAGCAAAAATGACAGCAATCCAAGAAGCAAAGGACCTCAACACTTTACCCTTAGAGGAGCTTCTAGGATCCTTATGACCCATGAGCTGACAATGAAGCAGCATGTAGAGGAGGACACAAAGAAGAAGAAAGTATTGCCCTCAAAGCTGCAAAAGAAGAAGAGAGCAGCAGTGATGATGATGATGATGAAGAGACTGCTCTCTTAGCAAAAAATTTAAAAGATTCATGAGGAGAAAGAAACCCTTCCACAAAAAAAATTTGGAGCAAAGTGGGAAGGAGAAAAGGATAAGAACAAGGACAAGGACAAAGAAAAAGAGAAAGACCCCTTGACTTGCTATGAGTGTAATAAACCGGGGCACTTTAGGAATGAATGTCCTAAATTGAAGAAAGCCTACAAAAAGAAAAAGAAGGCTTATGATGGCGACTTGGAGTGATAGCGAAGAATCTTCTTCCGAAGAAGAAGAACAAAAGGAAGTCAAACGTATGCTTTATGGCGGACGACAACGATGAGGTAAGTTCCGATAACCCTTGCGATGATTTGCTTTTGATGAATTATTTGATGCTTTTAATGAACTTGTGGGATTTCAAGGTTTTGAAAAAGAAATACAAGATTTTGAAAAATAAAATTTAACTTTCATTAAAGAAAAGGAAATCTTAATAATGAATTAAGAAACTTAAATCTGAAAATGAATTTTGGTTAAGAAAAGAATTAAATTCCAATGAAAATGATAAACTAAGGAAGAGGTTGAAAAACATAAGAACATAGTTGATAAGTTTACATTAAGCTCAACTAAATTAGACATGTTATTAAATAGTCAAAAAGCAGTTTTTGACAAAGCCGGATTAGGATATAACACTTTAAGAAAACAAAAATCACTGAAAAATATTTTTGTGCGTGCTGGCCAAAGTAATTTTACATGCTTTAAATGTAATCAAAAAGGACATAAATCTTATGAATGTAAAATTCTAAAACCTAATAAAAACTTAAATGTTAAAGGAAAGAAAATATGGGTTCCGAAAGGAACAATATTTGTTGCTACTAACCATGAAGGACCCAAGAAAGCTTGGGTACCTAAACATAAAGTTTGATTTCATTGCAGGAATGTCTTGGCCAAGAGATCAAAGAGAAAGTGGTATCTTGATAGTGGCTGCTCAAGACATATGACGGGTGACAAAGAAGAATTCATCACCCTTGAAGAAAAGAAAGGAGGAGTTGTTACATTTGGCGACAATGGCAAAGGCCAAATCTTGGGGTTTGGTAACATTCAAATAACTCCCTCCACTATATTGATAATGTACTTTATGTTGATGGTTTAAAGCATAACTTAATTAGTATAAGCCAATTGTGTGACAAAGGTTTTAAAGTTCATTTGAATCTTCTATATGCACTGTAGCTAATCCCATTGATAATAGCATTTTATTGGAAATAGAAATGGCAATGTATACTTGATTGATTTAGACAATTTGTCTACAATAATCATTGCTTAGTTGCTAATAATGCTAATATGAATGAGATTGGTTGGTTGTGGCATCGAAGATTAGGTCATGCAAGCACACACCTAATTTCAAAACTAATTAAAATGGATTTAGTTAAAGGGTACCTAAAATAGATTTTGAAAATAAAAATATGTGATGCATGTCATTTGGAAAACAAACAAGAAGTTCTTTCAAATCTAAAAATGTTGTTTCAACTTCTAGGCCACTAGAGCTACTTCACATGGACCTTTTTGGACCAACTAGAACCACAAGTCTAGGAGGAAAGAAATATGGTCTTGTGATAGTAGATGATTACTCTAGATTCACTTGGGTAATGTTTTTAGCTCACAAAGATGAGACTTTCTCGATATTCATGAAATTCTTCAAGAAAGTCACAAATGAGAAAAACACTACCATAGTGTCTCTAAGAAGTGATCATGGAACTGAATTTGAAAATCACTTATTTGAAAGTTTTTGCAATGAAAATGGTATTAATCATAATTTTTCTGCACCTAGAACCCCACAACAAAATGGAGTAGTTGAAAGGAAAAATAGGACTTTAGAAGACATGGCCCGTACCATGCTATGTGAAAGTAAACTCCCGAAATACTTTTGGGCGGAAGCTATTAACACAGCATGTTACATCCTAAATAGAGCCCTAATAAGACCTATTTTAAAGAAAACACCTTATGAATTATGGCATGATAGAAAACCCAACATTAATATTTTCATGCATTTGGTTGTAAATTTTGTTCACAATAATGGTAAATAATTTAGGAAATTTGATGCTAAATCTGATGAAGGAATATTCTTAGGATATTCAATAACTAGTAAAGCATATAGAGTATTTAACAAGAAAACTTTAGTTGTTGAAGAATCCATTCATATAGTTTTGATGAATCTTTAGCATCAAGTTCAGAAAAATTGATGATGAGGAAGATACAAACATAATTGAAAAGATCTTGAAAAATTAAATATTGATGTATCTTCAGATCATGAGCAAGAAGCTAAAGATAATGATTCACCTAAGGATGATGATACTAATACTAATCATAATGATATAGATCTACCTAGAGATTGGAGATATGCTTATAGTCACCCTAAGGAATTGATTATAGGTGATCCATCTCAAGGAATAAGAACTAGATCATCTATGAGAAATATTAGTAATCATCTTGCATTTGTATCACAAATTGAACCTAAAACTATTGAAGAAGCTGAAAAAGATAATAATTGGATGTTAGCAATGCAAGAAGAATTAAATCAATTCACTAGAAATAATGTATGGACCCTAGTGAAAGACCTAAAAATCATTCTGTTATAGGATCAAAATGGATATTTAGAAATAAACTAGATGAAAATGGCATAGTAATTAGAAACAAAGCTAGATTAGTTGCAAAAGGATATAATCAAGAAGAAGGTATTGATTTTGATGAAACCTTTGCACCTGTAGCTAGATTAGAAGCCATTAGACTATTACTTGCATTTGCATGTCATATGAATTTTAACTTATTTCAAATGGATGTAAAAGTGCTTTTCTAAATGGATTTATAAATGAAGAAGTATATGTAGAACAACCACCTGGTTTTGAAGATCATGAATTTTCAAATCACGTTTTTAAATTGCACAAAGCATATGGTTTGAAACAAGCACCTAGAGCTTGGTATGATAGATTAAGTAAATTTTAATTGAAAATGATTTTATAAGAGGAAATGTTGATAAAACATTGTTTTTGAAAAGAAAAGGTAAAGATTTATTAGTAGTTCAAATATATGTTGATGATATATTTTTGGTGCTACTAACAATCTTCTATGTCAAGAATTTGCTAAGTTAATGCAGGGAGAATTTGAAATGAGCATGATGGGAGAACTCAACTTCTTCCTTGGACTCCAAATCAAACAAAGCAAAGAGGGAATCTTTCATCAACCAAACAAAGTACACAAGAGAAATTCTAAAGAAGTTTGGTATGGAATCAATCAAACCCCTCGGAACACCAATGAGTCCTTCATGCAAGCTGGACAAAGATGAAGAAGGTAAGAAGGTTGATCAAAAATATTATCGAGGTATAATCGGATCCCTACTTTACTTAACTGCAAGTAGACCAGATATAATGTTTGCTGTTTGCTTATGTGCTAGATTTCAAGTCTGAACCTAAAGAATCACATTTAATTGCTGTTAAAAGAATACTAAGATACTTAAGTGGAACTAAAAATGTAGGTTTATGGTATTCTAGAGACTCAACATTAAATTGATTGCTTATTCTGATTCTGATTATGCTGGATGTAAGTTAGATAGAAAAAGCACAAGTGGTGCATGCCAATTCTTAGGAAGTAACTTAATCTCATGGTTTAGCAAAAAGCAAAATTCAGTTGCATTATCAACTACTGAAGCTGAATATGTTGCAGCTGGAAGTTGCTGTGCTCAAATCCTATGGATTAAGCGACAACTTGAAGACTATGGTATCACACTTGATAAAACACCTATAAAATGTGATAATACAAGTGCAATTAATCTAACTAAAAATCCAATTCAACATTCAAGAACTAAACACATAGAAATTAGATATCACTTTATTAGAGAACATGTAACTAATGAAATTTGTCTTGATTATGTTAATACTGAAGATCAATTAGCTGATATATTTACAAAACCCTTGAGTGAAGAAAGATTCTGTTATCTTAGAGGAGAGTTAGGGATTTGTGATCCATTAGAATGAATTTGAAACCCCTAAGGAAATTTTATCTAAAATTCTTTCAAATCCTTGATCTTTAAGGAAATCTTATCTAGAATTCATATCTAATTGATCTATTCAAAATCCAATGATTATTTTATCAATTTTTATGATCATTATCCGGACACATTTCAGATTATCTGAAACTTTATGTTTTTGCTCTGAAATGGTCTCGGAGCCGACTCGGTGAGTATCGGAGTCGACTCCATGTTTCTACTGAAACTCTGAGTCGACCCCTTCTCTGCGCGAGTCGACTCCACTTCGGGATAGTTTTCTGTGACTGTCCGGAGTCGACCCCTCGCTTTGCGGGAGCCGACTCGAAGTGGTCCCAGGTCGATTTATCTAGGGCAGAGTCGACTCGCCGCTCATTTCTATCATCTCAATCATCCAAATACTCTCTCCAAAATATTTCCTGACCTTCAAATCCTCAGAAATCCCTGATTAACCCTTCCAATAGATCAATGGCCCCTAAAACCGTGGATCTAACCTTGGTGCGGCCGGAGTAAAGAGGAAGAGGGCGGTGAGGAAGACCGTGAGGCGTCCCGTCGTGAGCCTTCACCGAGCTTGGATTCAACCTCTTCTTCGACTCCTAGTGCTTCTCCTCTACGGCTCCATCTCAGGTAGATAGACTTGCCGATAGAGTGATAACTACCGGGAGGAAAGTTGATTTTGAATTGTTTGAGGCTGAAGGATTTCTAGTGGGGAGCAGTTGATTGAGATGGGTTGGGAGAAGATTTGTTCTTTAGATTGTCCTACCTACCCAGCCCTAGTCAAGGAATTTTATAAGAATCTATCTAGAGGAGACAATGGACTTGTAAGCATGTAGAGGAAATAGAATTTCAGTGACAGTGGATTTGCTTTCAAGATTATTGGATCTTCCATGTCAGGTACATCTACTTTTTCTTCTGAAGATAGAAGCCCAGCTCTATCTAGACTGCTTAACAGGGAGATTGTCGGTTTTGAAGAAGTCTTTGCTAATCAATTATCCTTAGAATTGAGACTTCTCCACAATATTTGTAGTAGAATCCTATTCCCAAGATTGGGAGATTTGACTATGTTTCGAAAGAGATATATTTGTAATGGATGCAATGTAACTGGTAAACCCATTAACCTTCCAAGCATGATCTTATGGTACATTGCCGATTGTGGAGGCAAGAGAAAATCCAGTTTACCCTACGGCATGATTCTCACTAAAAATTTCAAAGCCAAGGGATATCATATCAGATAGTGAGCCAATGAGGAACTTAAGACACACCGATTTTATAGTTTGGCCACTATACATAGAATGGGTTTTGTGAAGAGAATGGCAGATGGGAAAGGAAAGGTTTGATGGAAGATAGAGCCGGGACATTGAGGCACCGGGACCGTCAGTCAGACATTCTTCGCCTGTACCTCCGAGCTCTCCTATTCCTGCTCCTGTCCCTACCCCTGCTCCGTTGGTTGATCAGCATCATCTTCGTCTGTTGGTTTCTCAGAACTTCAGTTAAGGCAGCTTAAAGGTCTTCTTGATGATCAGTCAGAAATTGAAATCAGAGTTTGAAAACAAGTTTATGAATCTTAAAGAAACTCTTTACTCTTTAGATGATCGGATCACCAAGATAGAGTCAACCTTAGCACTTCATCTGAGTCTTTAAGTGGAGACCTAAAGAATATTTTGAAGAACTTAAAGACGTCTGTGGAGATGGTGAAACATATGCAAAATGCAATGCTGAACTCCAAGATAAAATATTGACTGCTTGCACTTTTGTTGATGAAAGACTGAAGGATTATGTCAAAATTCAAACAGATGGAATGAAAAATTATAGATCACTTAACTAGGATTGTAAGGACTCACTTTTGATGTATTAGATGCTTAGTCTTACAATGTAATGAAGTTCATTTATGTTTTACATTTTGATACTTTGATGTAATGAAAAATCTATTTTGAATATCAATGTAATCTGAGTTGAATGTATTATCAATGAATCTCAGATTTTGTTAAATCATATCTTGAATGAATGAATGATTATGTTTGATGCTTCTCTACCTTTTTGTTGATAACAAAAAAGGGGAGAGAGTTTATAACTGTATATGCATGCATTGCATATGATCAATGAGATAAATAATTGAATGAATGGGATATTTATTGAGTTTCATAGGGGGAGCTACCTCATTCAGGGGGAGCCTAAGCCTAACTATGAAAATAAAATAAATTCTCTAATCAATCATGCATAAACTCAATGTTTTTGTCATCATCAAAAAGGGGGAGATTGTTGGGGAGATTGTTGAGAATTGTTGCCCCAATCTTATTGATTTTGATGATTACCAAAAGCCATGAGTATATTAAAAGATGTAATGAGTTTATTTACATGAGCAATGAATTTATTTAGAACAATCAATGAGAATGTTAAAGTATGACTTTAATCAATTTGAAAGTAACTTCAAGCTCCATGTTTAAGCTTTCAAAAAGAAATTTTATACTTCATATTTAATCAATGAGTTTTTGGAACATTTCTTGAATTGATTCCTAATGACAATTTTATTGTATTCAAGTCAAAAAATTGATTTAAAATGAATCTGGAACGAATTTCAAGTCAATCAGAAAATTCTCTGATTTTTGATACGTTCCGGAGCCGACTCTAGAGTTTCAGAGTCGACTCCACTCAGAATACAGAAATGACTGTCTGTCTCGAGTCGACCCTGTGATTTCATGAGTCGACCCCCGATTCTGTCGAGCCGACTCCATGACTGTGTGAGTCGACTCCGCTCAGACACCAGAGGTATTTTTCTGAGCACTTCGCGAGTCGACCCCAACTTTTCATGAGTCGACCCCGACTGTCAGGAGTCGACACTTTATTTTGATGAGTCGACCCTTTGACTTTCTGAATATTTCTATTTTTGGTATCACGACTTCGAGCCGACTCGCGGAAAGCAGGAGTCGACTCCAACAAATCTGGGCGAGATTTTTCGAATGCCAACTCAGCGTCAACGGTAAGATTTTTAATTAACGGCTATTTTTCTTTGTTTCTAACGGCTATATTTTTGCAGAATCTATAAATAGAGAAGCCGTTTTCAAATCAAAGACATACAAATAGAGAGATATCAAAGAGAAAAAAAGAAAAAAATCGGAAAAACAGAGCTTCATTTGAAAAAATCCATGATTCAAAATAGAGTGAAAGAAAAGTGTGAAATCAAAGGAAGCTTCTTCTGTGCTCAAGCTCAACAATCCAAGGAAGCTTCAGAAGAAAATCCAAGAGCTATTCAAGAGCATCTCAAGAGATTTTCAACATTCGAAGAAAAGCTCAAATCAACTCCAACGTTCAGTCCGTGAAGAATCCGAGCTGAGGCCCGATTCTACACTTCAAAGGAGTTGAGGAAAAGAAGAAAAGAAGAAAAGCTCAAAAGCCAACCAACTGCAAATCAGGCTTTTCTAAACTTTGTTCTTATATTTGATTATCTGCTCATTAAGGAGCTTGTAATTGAAAAACAACATTTCTATTATTTGTGTCTAGTTCAATCTGGGGGATTGAACTAGTGGAGGTAGTCTTACCTCGGTACAAGCTTGGTATAGCTTGTGTTAGGGTTTTTGTGCTGGTGAGCCCTTGAAAACCAGCTGGGTTCGTTGTGATCCCGGGAAAACAACAAGTTTGAGTTGTGAGCTTGTAAAACAACTCGGCTGTAATCAAGGAAGATTAGTGTGGACCCAAGTGAATCTTGGGAGTGGACGTAGGTGTTGGATACACCGAACCACTATAAAATCTTTGTGTTTGCCGTGCTTTCATTGACTCTTCTCTATCTCTGTTTTATTCACTGCACTTTGTATTTACATTGCATTTCATTCTTTAAGCAAATATTTAAAAGGCTAATTTTTTAAAGAACCCAATTCACCCCCCCCTCTTGGGTTGTCATCTGGGCCAACAGTCTTTGTGCACCACCTTCGGTGCACGAAGGAACGTATTGGGCATGCCCATTGGCCACCCGCCCATGCGCGTGTGCATGCATGGTGCGCCATGGCCCAATGGGCCATGGCACGTGCGCCCACACGGATGTATGGCCAATGGCCGCACCTAGTGCACACCTTCGTGCACCATATTGGGCTGTTGCGCGCATGCCTGCATGAACGCATGGCCAATGGCTATGTCCGATGCACAAGCATGCACCGAAGATGGTGCAAAAAGACGTTTCCCTCTGGACAATGGCATCGACAGCCCATAGATTTCCACATGAGATCGTGAATCAAATTGGGTCTATTCCTTTTTTATTTTTTCTCTGGCTGCCTGATGCGTTGCCTGAGCTCATGAAGAAGGTGGGCAAGGAGGGGGAAAAGGGCTAGATCACCAGTATGGTGATTGACTTTAAATAACGAGGCGAGGTTTGCTTCCTGGTGGTGAATCAAGCGGCCAAATAAACCGCAGTGGCCTATTCGTTCTTGCATTTGAGAAGAAGGAAGAAGGAAGGAAGGAAGAAAGGAGACGATGCAATGTTATATATGATTTATGTTGGCAAAGATTATTAGCATTTATAATCATGGATGGATTCATCGTATATTAATAAGGAGCATAACGATTAGTATGGCTCGATTTTTATAGTCTTTTTGGGATTGGCTTTGTGCTATTATGTTAGAAAACCAAATATTTTGTAAATTATAGTCACATTAAAACTTAGTTGTTTAATCTAAGTGTCATTTTTAAATACATAAATATTTTTAAAATTTAAACAACTATAATTAATATAATGTAAGTAAGAGAATGTTAAAAATTTTCATGTGTAGCGTATCATTAATTGTTAGTAATTTTAAATTTGTAAAAATTGAACAAATTTAGTTTAATAATTCAAAGGAAATGAGCCAATTATTAATATAAGTAATCTATTATAATATTGCTAATAAATGGATGCCCATTGGTATTCTAAGAAGACATGTCAAGTTATAAAGATAGTGTCCATTAGTATTCCAAAGAAGGTTATGTTGGGTGAAATAAGATATGGATGAAATAAGAAAAGATGATTGTTACTCTTTAATTATCAGCATGATTCTCTACCTCATTATTTTATTTGTTAAAGAAACTTTTATTGAGATAAATATCATTTATATATATACGATTGTCTCTAGTCCTTGATATTTGAAATAATTTTTATTCTAATAAAAGGTGTGTACTAATTTACCTTATGTGCTTTGATAGTATTGTTAAGGCAAATTTAGAAAAACTTGATTTTGTGGCACTAGATATATGGGAAAAATTATCTATCATGGATACTTGATATTGAAATCCATCTTGAGGCTAATGCCCTTGGCAATACAATTAAATATGGTAATAAGGCATCCAACCAAGACAAAGCAAAAACAATGATCTTCCTACTACACCACCTTGATGAGGGATTAAAAGTTGAATAACTAATGGTAAAAGATCCCCTTGTCCTTTGGAATAGCCTAAAAGAGCTTTATGACCATAAAAAAATAGTCATTCTTCCCAAGGCTCGTTATGACTGGATGCACTTACGTCTACAAGATTATAAGACAGTAAGTGAATACAATTCAACTATGTTTAGAATTACTTTCAAATTAAAATTATGTGAAAAAAAGTCACTGATGAGGATATACTGAAAAAAAAACCTTTTCTACTTTTCATGCTTCCAATTTGCTCCTGCATCAGCAATATCGTGAAAAGGATTTTAAGAAATATTTTGAACTAATTTTCTGCCTTCTTGTGGCTGAACAAAATAATGAACTTTTAATGAAAAACTATGAAGCCCGTCCAACTGGCTCTGTACCATTCCCTGAAGTGAATGAGACTATATATCAATTTTATAAATAAATGTGTGGTCGTGGATGCGGACGTGGTCAAGGATGTTTTGTTTATTATGGTGGCCATGTTAAAACTCCTTCTCACCACTTGAAGTGGAAGAAAAATAAGAAAAATGAGAAAAAAATTGAGAAAGGCAAAGGGACTTAAGTAAAAAATTTGGTAGATAACTCATGCTATCGTTGTGGAATGAAGGGTCATTGATCGCGTACCTATCGCCAAAATACCTCGTTGAACTTTATCAAGAATCATTGAAAAAGAATGAGAAAAAGGATGGAAACAAATTTTGTTTTGAATCTGGCCCTTCTGATACTGGATTTGATGATCTGGATGTTGCTGACTTCTTTATTCAACAGAAGAAAATAATGTTTGTCTAATTGATAGCATGAATGTATAAGGTTAATTTTAAGAATGTCTATGTTATCAAATAATATTTTAAGAATGCCTATGTTATCAAATAATATTTTAAGAATGCCTATGTTATCAAATAATACTATGCAATAAAATAATATCTTATTATACATTTGTTTGTTTTAAAGAAATTGATGCAATGATGAATTGTGACTTTTAGTTTTTATGCTTTATATATCTTGTATTCTAATTTATATTTCACTACATGTCATTCTTTCCATGAAGAAAATGGAATTATCTCGAGTAAGATCTTTTGTCAATAGCAATAATTTGTGCCTCAACGATAGTGCTACAACACACACTATACTTAAAGATATGAAATACTTCTCCTACTTAAGAATGCAGGAAACAAATGTCAATACAATTTGTGATAGTGCAAAATTGATTGAAGGCTCTGGAAGAGCCCACATCTTTTGCCTAGAGAAACAAAATTCATAATTAATGATTCCTTATATTCTGAAAGGTCTCAAAGAAATTTATTGAGTTTTAAAGATATCCGCAGAAATGGATATCACATTGAGATAACTAATGAAGGTAATATTAAGTATTTGTGTATTACAAGTATAATCTTAGGCAAGAAAAATGTATTAAAAAATTGCCTGCATTTTTCTCTGATTTATACTACACAAATATAAGCATAGTTGAAGCATATGCTATAGTAAACTAGAAGTTTACTAGTCAAAATGATTTTATAATTTGGCATAACTGGTTGGGTCATCCCGGTTCAATTATGATGCAAAGAATTATGAGAATCCCAGTTCAATTATGATGCGAAGAATTATAGAGAATTCATGTGGACATTCATTAAAGAATCATAAAATATTATGACCAAATGAATTCTCATATGTTGCTTGTTCTCAAGCAAATTAATTATTAGGCCATCATCGGCTAAAATCAAAACTGAATCTTTTGGATTTTTGGAACGCATACATGGTGATATTTATGGACATATTCACCACCAAGTGGACCATTTAGATATTTTATGGTTTTAATTGATGCTTCAACTAGATGGTCACATGTATGCTTATTATCAACTCGCAACCCGGCATTTGCGAGAATACTAATGCAATTAATTCAACTATACGCTCATTTTCCAGGTAATCCTATTAAGACAATACGCTTTGACAATACTGGTAAATTTACTTCTCAAGCATTCAATGATTATTGTACTGCTATTGAAATCACTGTTGAACATCCTGTAGCATATGTTCATACTCAAAATGGTCTTGCAGAATCGCTTATCGAACAGATCCAACTGATTGCAAGACCATTACTTATGAGAGCAAAATTTTCTTTGTCTACATGAGGACATGCTATTTTATATGCAGCAACACTTATTCGCATTAGGCCAATGAATTATCATGAATTCTTTCCGTTACAATTGGTTTATGGTCAGGAACCAAATATTTCTCATCTAAGAATTTTTGGTTGTGCGGTTTATGTTCCAATTGCTCCACCACAATGCACTAAGATGGGACCTCAAAGGAGGTTAGGGATATATGTTGGGTATGAATCTTCATCTATAATTAAATATCTTGAACCATCTACTAAAGATTTATTTATGGCACATTTTATCGATTATCATTTTGATAAGTCTATTTTATCAACAATAGGGGAAGAAAATAAGCAGCTGGTAAAAGAAATTAGTTGGAATGAATTATCATTATTCCATCTTGATTCTCATACAAAACAACATGAACTTAAAGTTCAAAAGATAATTCACATGCAAAAACTAGCAAATCAACTGCCATACGCATTATTGACCTTAAAAAAGTGACAAAGGCACATATACCAGCTGCAAATGCTTCAATTAGAATTGTTGTCCCCGAAGGATAACCTACCATTGCTAATGAGATAAAGGGATAAGTAAAGTGTAGTAAACCAGTTGGTTCCAAAGATAAAAACCTTCGCAAAAGAAAAGGAGCAAAGCATTTAGATGATCAAATTGAAGATACTGTGACGTGAGAAAAGATCCCCAGCATAATAACAGAAGTAATTGAGACTCTAGATGAGTCTAAGAATAAGGTACCTAAAATCGAAGAAAATGAAAAGATTTCTATCAATTATATTATGACTGGGAAAAGATGGAATCGATATAAGATGATCATCGACGATAAGTTTGCATATTATGTTGCGCAAAATATTAAAATAAAAATAAGGATCATGAATCAATGTCTATGGCAGAATGTAGACATCGACAAGATTGGCCAAAATGAAAGGATGCAATCGATTCTGAATTAAAATCGCTAGCGAAACGTAAAGTTTTTGGACTAGTTGTCCAAACACCTACTAGTGTAAAACCTATAGGATATAAATGGGTATTCTGCAAAAGCAAAATAAGGATAATGAAATTATGAGGTATAAAGCACAACTAGTTGCCCAAGGATTCTCACAAAGATCCGTATTGATTATGAAGAGATGTATTCTTCTGTGGTGGATGCAATAACTTTTCGGTATTTGATTAGTCTGACAGTGCATGAAAAACTTGAATTACGAGTTATGGATGTAGTGACAGCCTATCTATATGGCTCATTTGACAATGATATCTATATGAAATCCCAAAAGGATTACAATTGCCTGAAAAGTCAAACTCTAATTTGAGAGAACGTTATTTGATAAAGTTGCAGAAGTCTCTCTATGGGTGTTGCCGTGGAAATCCGCTCTTCGACTCGGGTGCAGCTTGGCTTCGGACCTGAATGCTGATCTCTCGCCGGCTAGAACCTGTAAGACAGTCCTCATGGAGAGAGTGTTTGGGGTGGCCCTATGCGAAAGATCCTATGATGCCCAAGTTAGTGAAAATTCATAGCAAGCAGATATGAGAAGAAGGCTCTCGCATAAAAGTTCCTCAAGATGAATGGCCTCTCTGGAACTCAGCTCTGCTCAAGCTTTTTATGGAGTTTTTGGTTAGAGTATCAGTGAAAAAGTGTACCTAAGAGACTTCAGGACTAGGGTATTTATAGGCGATCACTTGATTCCTTAGGCACGTCATAGGGGTTCGAAAATCGTTCAGATTCGAATCAGATTCAAATCAAGTTTGTTACGAGGCCGGTGGGATCAATATCTAGTTAGTTAGAGGATTGACGGTCAGGAGAGTTGGTTGATGCTTTGAGATTCAACGATTCTGTAGGCCCTAGGCCACTTTCGGTATTGTCTGCATAATTTTTCATTTGAGGTCTTGTTCAACCACCATGAATTTAAACTCTCTCGCACTTAATTCCATAGTGGTGCTTAAATGCCTTGGTCTGGCTGGGGCATAGAAGTAATTTAGTTTGCCGAGGCATGAGAATAGCTCGTTAGAATAGCTCGATTTGCCGAGGTGACTTGACTCTGCTGAAGATGATTCAGCTATGCTATTTTTTAGACGTGATAGCTGGCTGACAGGATGTCAAGATTGGTCTCGATCCCTCACCGATGATGGTGCGCATGAACATTAATGCAATGATAATTTTACCCCTCATCACATGCCCCCACTCCTTAGTCCGAAGTGCAAATTCGGATGTAGGGAGTAGAGTTTAGAATAATTTTATTCAGAGGGATTTAAAGAGATGCGCAATGATGGCCTCGTAAATGCCGGGCCGCTGCTCCATCATTTATTATTATTGCACGAGGAGGAAACCCCTCGTTTCTTGTGAGCGGCGACTAAGGAAGTCCCATGTGGTGAGACCCCTATGTTTACAGCTCCCATAGCAATAATTTTAGCGTCCATGGCTTCCCTCTTGAAATGCCTTTTAAGGAGGGAAAAGGGCCAGGGCGGCGTCTCTTCTGCAACGCCTACTTGTTTCCCCCTCAGAGATTTTTCCTTTCTCAAAACTCTTGTGAGTTCATTCTTTGCTCTTCAACTTGACAACATGAAGGGTCCAAATGATGTGTCCTCTGTGATAACCCTTGAAGATCTGGATAGAATACGTCATCGATACAAGGTCCCTCAGATGTCGCTCTACGGCTCCCAAGGGCCGAGCATAGGGTCTCAATGGAGCTGGGGTGCGGAGTATTCTTCTATGAGGAAAGCTTGAGAGTGGGTCTCCAATTTCCTCTCCACCCGCTGGTGAAAGAAGTCATGAGATTCTATAACATATGCCCGACGATGGTGGCTCCGAATAGCTAGCGCAACCTCATTGGGTTTATTTCTATGTGTAGCTGTATCGGGGTAACTGCAACTCTTCCTATATTCTGATTCTGCTACAACTTAGTTTCCGAGAGAAACTCCGAGTGGCCCTATATTGGTCCTCAGAAATCATTCAAGATGATATCGGATAATCCGTCGTCAATAAAAGAGTGGAAGTCTCAGTTTTTCATCGTCGAGGGAACATTGGCTTTGATTTCCCCTGGGCATGGGCAAGTTATGTGAAGAATATAGAGGCACGCCCAGAGCTATCTGAGTAGAAGAAGAAAGATTTGGTAACTCTCCGTAGCGGTCGAATGCTTTCGGCCAATGCCCTTTTGTTGGAGGATGCCCTTTTCGCCGCCCGGCTTAGCTCTTTTGATCCCCAGGGTAAGCTTTCCCCCCTCTTCCTACGACCGATGTATTCAGGTGGTTTTATTATGGTCTAAATGATCGTTTGTTGTGCTTATAGCCGAAAGGCCAGCGTTCGTGTGTCAAATAAGGAAGGAATTGGGCAAACACCAGAGGGGATCTAGCTCTGGTAAAAAGTGTAGATCTGAGAAGAAACCCCGTTCTTTGGAGCCTCACTCAAAGGGGCCAAAGCAAGCCAGGGTCGGTCAACACTCCTCCACCCCGGAGAAGGGAGAAATGGGTGCATCGGCCATGGTTGACGAGCCTTCACTGCCGAAGGGAGGTGTGGCAATGGAGGAGGAACAAGTAGTTGGGGAGAACTTGGAGGAGGCCGTTGAGGTTTCTCCTCTCCAGATAATAGTCATATCAGATGACCCAAAGGGGATGTCACCGGCTTACCCAGTAATCTCTTCGCTCGAGGCTAATCATCTCGTCCGGTGGAGGTTGGCAGCCCTAGGGTGCCCCATATGGGTGAGGGAGAGACCCTCGCTTTGATTGAGGGGGTGAAGGAAGCAGTTGCCACCGCCGAGACCCAAGAGGAGTTGCCTGAGGGAGAATCGATGGATGTTGAGGGAGAAATCGAACTAACAACTAGAGTTTGCGAGGGACTCTCCGCCGGGGGACTTTCTCTTGAGGTATTGTGAGAAGTTGCGGAGGGGGCTGAGGCTCCGATGGAGCCCATTGGAGATGAGGAAATGCCTACAGATGAAGAAGAGCCATTGAGTGGAGGGGATGTACGGACTAAAGTTTCTCCGGCCAAAGTATATGAAGGGGAGGTCAGGCGAACCGAAGCGTCTGAGGCTTCGCAGGCTAAGGCTTTGGTGGAGGAAGCTGAGCGAATGAAAGCTCCACAGCCTGAAGCTCTTTGGATTAATCCTTCGGCTATGAATTTTCTTACACACGATCTGGATGTGGAAGACATGTTCGCTGCTCTAATGCGGTCTGTGCTGTGCATGGGAGAGGGTTGCTCGGCGGGTGAGTCCTCCGCAGAGGATCTTGTTGAGGTGGCATTTGGGCAGCTTGGAGTGCCGAAGGATGTTTATCTCCTTCCCAAGATTGATAGTCTCGCCCTCATGAAGATCACCACGAACTATGCCTCCCGGGTAAGTCATTATGTCTAGGTAATAGGTTTTGGCCAGTTGGCTCAGTCATTTTTTCTCACATATATTTTACCTGCATATTGCTTTAATTGTGAGAGCGCTAAGTTGGCGCTTAAACCTGGCTATGGGGGCCAGTGCTCAAGCCAGAAGGGAAGCCGCCGGTCTTCGAACGAGGGTGGAATCGTCCAGCAAACTTTCTAGAGCTTTGGCGTTTGTCCAGAGGGATCTTAAGAAGATGGGAAAGTCTTAACAAGCCGCTACCGAAAGAGCATCTCAGGTCGAGATTAAAGTTAAGGAGCTCATGGATTTCACGAACAATACGATAAGGCTTGTCTGGAGCTGTCACAAATTAAGTCCAAACATGCTGAAGAAATGAAGGCTATGCAGCAACATTTTAATGAAAGATGGGGTGAATTAAAGAAGAGTTTCATCGAGGAGAAGAGCAGTTTGAATAAGAGGCTTGATGAGGAGGAGCGCAGGTATCGGTGGCAGCAAGTCCAGCTCGCTAGTTTGAGCAGGAAGCTTGCCGATATAGAGAGCCGAACTAAATGGCAGCAAGATCACATTGCCAAGCTTACCGCCGACCTTGCTCAGTCTCAGTGGGAGACCAAAGAAAAACAATCACGAATTAATGATTTCAAGGATAGGCTTCAGCAAAGTAAGGATGATAAACTGAAAGCTCTCGACAAAGTCCATGAGCTGAGTGCGAAGATGGCTCGGCGGGAAGAGGAGGTATAATGTCTCCTTATCTCTTTTTGTGTCTTTCCTCTTGGTTATGACTTTAATCGATTTTATGTCTGAAGATGGGCAAAATTAGGCTCGAGGTTCAGAACCAGCTGAAAGTATTGAGAGAGGAGTTCGCCTTGAGCTGCCAAATGAATTCCGAACTAGAAGGTCAGGTGACAGAGGCCAATAAATGGGCTACTCTGGCCGTGAAAGAATACAAAAATTCTACCCAATTTCTTGATAAGCATAAGGTGGCTTGCGCCGATGCATTTCGGTATGGTGAAGAGGAGACGCAGGAAAAAGTCTCTCGGGCATACCTGGAGCTAGACCTGTCCTTCTTGGAGGCCGAGTATTATGACACATGGACCTCGGAGACCGAAGTATCCGCCGAGGCTGAATATGAAGAAATTTCAGATGTCGACCTCGAAACCATTCTGGGTGCCGGTGAAGTCGTGGTTCCAAAAGGATGCCTTCAGCCCGATGTAGAAGAACCCGAGGTCCCTTGCCTAGCCACGTTCGAAGTGGGTGATCTGAGCCAACCTCTTTCAAATGTCGCCGAGGAAGCCCCCAAAGTCGAACCTGAACCCTGATTCTTGAGGGTTGCTTATGTATTTTTGTTTCTTCTACTTGTAAATCGGTCAAGACTTACTAAATGAATGAATTTTTTGTCTTCTTCTACGTATTCTATTGTTTTGGGCATCATTTTTCAAACGATCTTTTTGCTTGTTTATTGCTTCCTTGCGCTTATAGCTCATTGCGAACGAGCCATACTTTAAGACAGGATAGTTTTTGGCAGTTCTGAATGGACTGCCCCACCTAATCGAGGCTGATTTGATTAGGTTCGCCGATGTATAAGGTGATTCGGCTTCGCTAAAATATTATATCGGTTCCGGCCGAAGTAAAATGGATGGCTTGGAACGATCGAAATGGAGGAACCGGTTTGGTTATGGCCAAGATAAGTGAATAGTTTGGTTTATCCGAAGCAAAAATTTGGTTTTCTTCTTGCCGAAACAGATGAAATAGGTCGCAGCTTGAGGGAGATCTTGTTTTCCATTAGGGCATTTATTTTGTTGGTCCTTCCCAACTTGAGTTTGCTTTGCATATGCGCTAAGCATTCGATCGCTATTGGATTGCATCATTTTCGATGGGGGATTTCCTAGGCTTATCCATATCGCAAAGACTCGTAGGCGGTTTTTAGCATTTAAAGCTCTTGATTCGAGGTCAGAAGGAAATATTTTGTCCTTCATCACGGCCTGAGAGGTGTGCTCAACATACCTTGTGATGTGCCCTCTCTTTTCCTCGGCGTGCCACATGGCCCTGAGCGCAGTGCGACTGTGGCGTTTCGGATTCTGGGGTCCCCTCTTCTTTAATGGTTGTTTCCAGTTTGTTGCCTATAAAAAGGGGGGAAATGGAAGGTATCCGAGCACTACTCAAAGCTTTCTCTTCTTGTGGATCAGAGAGATTTTTATGGCTCATGTTTTGTTGAGGTCAAGGGTGGTGAGGCCAAACACCCCTTTTGAAAGTTGGTTCGACCCCGATAGCTGGGGCGATGGAGGAGTTGCTGAAGAGCAAGTAGTCCTTAGAGGAGGAGTCTCGGAGGTCATACGGAGAGCGCACGGGGATGGATACAGGGGTCATACAGGGAGCGCACGCATGTGTTCCCGATATGGCTCCTTTCACTTGTCATGGGGTCCTTCAGACCACTGAAAATGCAAACAGCTATGGGCCCCTGGCTTACATAAACTTCCCTCCATCCTTAATTTGGATTCCTTAGTTCATCCGTCCGAGGATCCATCATCTGGTTCTCAATGAGGAGGAAGGTAAGTCACGCTGGGTCACTGTCTATGTTCTTGGATAGTGACATGCGACTCGGTGCTTTAATCGGGGCAGCCTCGGCATTGGCATCCACAAGCTTTCGGTCCAATTTGGATCCCTTAGTTCGTCCAACAAAGGTGCCCGAGGGATGGCCTCCTTTGTTCTTTGGCATTAACCAACAACTCAACGAAGCTGTCTAGTTTCTCTGATTTCTTGGATTGAAAGCGGAAGCAATGTCATCAATCGGAGCTGCTTATACAAGCTTTTTATTTTGCTTTATTTCCTGTACTGTGATGCACTTGTAATGCCTCTCAAGATGTTATAATTTTTCATCAATAAAGAAGGTTTTACTCTTTCTGCACCAAATATTGATTTCTCTACTAATGTGTTTGTGCTGTTCCGACATAAGAGCCGTTTTGTTTGTGCTGCATCTTTCGAATCACCGTGTCAGTTCACAATCGCTAGTAGCGTCTTAGACATTTTGCTTTCATTAGGCATTTTAGCGATGCTTAGTCCTTCGTGGAGGGAGTATTCATCTCTGTTTAGGGCAAAGAGAGGCATGGGTGGCCTTGCTAATTCATAGGATGGGCACGGTTTTGCTGAAGGACGAAGTAGGTTTTACCTTGGTGAGAAATGACTCGTTTAATTTTGCTGATGTGCAAAGAGAGGTTGCTTAACTCCGCCGAGGCATGATAGGGCAATTTAGCCGTGCTAGAGCGTTGAAGGAATCAATCGGCTTTGCTGTCATTTCGAAAAGTTACTCGATCATGCTGAGGCCTGAGATATTATTCGAAGATATCATTCGGTCCTACCGAGGCTTGAAAGATTGTATTTTACTTGGCGCGGCCAAGGTACGGAGAAATCACTCGGCCCTGCCGAGGTTTGAAAAGATTATATTTTACTTGACGCGGCCAAGGTACGAAGATATCACTCGGCCCTGCCGAGGCTTGAAAAAATTATATTTACTTGGCATGGCCAAGGTAAGAAGATATCACTCGGCCCTGCCGAGGCTTGAAAAGATTATATTTTACTTAGCACGGCCAAAGTACGGAGATATTACTCGGCCCTGCCGAGGCTTGAAGAGATTATATTTTACTTGGTGCGGCTAAGGTACGGAGATATCACTCGGCTCTGCCAAGGCTTGAAGAGGTTATATTTACTTGGCGCGACTAAGGTACGGAGATATCACTCGGCCTTGCCAAGGCTTGAAAAGATTATATTTTACTTGGCATGGCCAAGGTACAGAGATATCACTCGGCCTGATCGAGGCTTGAACATATTATATTTTACTTGGCACGGCCAAGGTACGGAGATATCACTCGGCCCTACCGAGGCTTGAAAAGATTATATTTTACTTGGCGTGGCCAAGGTACGAAGATATCACTCAGCCCTGCCAAGGCTTGAAGAGATTATATTTTACTTGGCATGGTTAAGGTACGCAGATATCACTCGGCCCTGCTAAGGCTTGAGGAGATTATATTTTACTTGGCGCGGCCAAGGTACGGAGATATCACTCGACCCTGCCGAGGCTTGAAAAGATTATATTTTACATGGTGCAATCAAGGTACGGATATATCACTCAGCCTTGTCGAGGCTTGAAAAGATTATATTTAACAAGACCTGCTTCTCATTGCAGTTTTCAGAAGAAAGGCAATTGAAACGAAAACTTTGCAGACCTTTGAAAATAAGGTTTGATATTGTAAATAGAGTGAGTTTAATGAAGGCATACTTTCACTGATGATATACGGAGATTATCCGAGCTTCATGTCCTGGGGATAGATTTTTCATCCAGATCTTGGAGTTTATAGATGTCAGACCTGATTACCTCCGCAATTTGATAGGGAACTTCCTAATTTGGGGACAGTTTCCCTTGCTCCAGTGGCTTTGACATAGATGCCTTCTGGAGTACCAAATTGCTAGGGAGAAAGGATTTTCCTTTGACCCTGGTGGAGTGATAACGGGCTATTCTCTATTGATAGGCGGCCATTCGGATCCGGGCTTTTTCCCTGACTTCTTCTATTAGACCCAGATTGGTTTGGAGTTGCTCGTCATTGAATTCCTCCGAATAACCTTCCACGCGAGGGGAAGGGAGCCCAATTTCCACAGGGATGACAGCCTCCATACCAAATGCCATTCTAAATGGAGTTTGGCCTATGGGTATACTTTCGGTAGTTCGATAAGCCCATAGCATGTGATGAAGCTTTTCTGCCCATCTGCCTTGTGCTCGGTTAAGCCGAGCTTTAATCCCCTGCAGAAGAGTTAGGTTGGTCACCTCGGCCTCCCCATTGGCTTGAGGATGCCCGATCGAAGTAAGGCAGTGAAGGATGCCGTGATCCTCACAGAATTTCATAATTTAGGATTATTGAATTATTTTCCATTATCAGTGATGATGGTGTGAGGAAGGCCGAACCGGTATATGATAGATCTCCATAGAAAGTTCCTAGCCCGAGCTTCGGTTATTTGGGCAACTGCCTCGGTTTCAACCCACTTGGTAAAATAGTCAATTGCTATAAACAGAAACTTCTCTATCCTGTGGCAGGAAAAAAGGACCAAGAATGTCCATTTCCCACTTGACAAAAGGCCAGGCGGATGATACAGACATTAGGTGAGCAGAGGGGAGCCTTTGAACATTTGAATGTCGTTGGCACGAATCACAAGCTCAGACAAGGTCATCAGCATCTCTTTGCATGGTTGGCTAATAATACCCCCGATGCAGCACTTTGTGGCACAGAGCTCCAAGATGATTACCATAGATGCCTTCATGAACCTTTCGAAGAGCATAGCCGGCTTCTGATGGGCGAAGGCATTTAAGCAATGGCATAGAGAAGGATCACTTATATAGCTAATCATCGATTAAAACATAATGAGATGATTGCAACTTTAGTTTCTTGCTTCCTTTCGATGTGAAGTACGGTGAACAGAGCCTCATATTCTACCTCATTATTAGAGGCTAGTAGATACCATACTCGAAAGTTGCCCCTTCTGCACTAGTGAGGACTAGACCAACGCTAGAACCGCTTGCATTGGAGGACTCATCGGCATGGAGTAGCCACAAAGCACTGATCTTTGGTTGTTCAGGAATGTCCGGAGTGGAACCATCCTCGGGTATGGTACATTCAAGGAGAAAATCTGCCAGGACCTGGGCTTTGATGGTTGGATGAGGCTGATACTGAATATCATATTCACTCAATTCGACAGCCCATTTGGTCATTCTTCCTAATGTTTTTGGACGATGGATAATTGACTTGATGGGTTGGTCTGTTAAGATCGCCACAGTGTGTGCCTAAAAATATGGCCGTAGCTTTTGGACCGATATTACTAGAGCTAGAACCATCTTCTCGACCTGGGTATATCTCATCTCGGTGTCTCTGAGCAATTTGCTGACATAATAGACCGATTTTTGAACTTTGTTTTCCTCTTTGACCAGCACAGAGCCAATAGCATCCTCAGAGACCGCCAGGTACAGATTCAGTATTTCCCTAAGCTTTAGGTTGCTAAGAAGAGGTGGTGAGCCAAGGTATTTTTTGAGATCTTCAAAAGATCTCTGGCAGTCTGGGGTCCATTGAAAGTTCTTGGCCGACCGGAGTACTTTGAAGAAAGGCAAACATCTCTCGGTCGACCGAGCGATGAAGCGGTTGAGAGCCGCTATCCTTCTGGTGAGACGTTGCACTTCTTTGATTGATCCTAAAGGGGTCATCTGCTGCAAGGCTCAGATCTTCTGTGAATTCTCCTTGATGCCTCGTTGAGAGACCATGAAACCCAAGAACTTTCCAGAGTTGACTCCGAAAGCAGATTTGGTTGGGTTGAGCTTCATCCAGTACCTTCGGAGCGTTGTAAAGCTTTCTGTAAGATCTTCAAAATGCCGAGATGCCTCTTTGCTCTTTACCAATATGTCATCAACGTACACCTTCATATTTTGACTGATTTGCTCTTTGAAAACTTTATTGACTAGCCTTTGGTAGGTGGCACCTGCATTTTTTAAACCGAAAGGCATAGCACGGTAACAATAAATACCTCGGTCGGTGATGAAGGTGGTTTTTTCTTCATCCTTAGGCGTCATACGAATTTGGTTGTATCCCGAATAAGCATCCATAAAAGTCAGCATTTGGTGGCCCAAAGTTGAATCTACAAGCTGATCAATCCAAGGAAGAGGGAAACTGTCCTTTAGGTAGGCTTTGTTGAGGTCGATAAAGTCGATGCAGATCCTCCATTTGCCATTTAATTTTTTCACCATAACGACATTCGCTAGCCAGACAGGATAATTGACTTTCCGAATGAAGTTGGCTTAATGAGCTTGTCTACCTCTTCCTTGATAGCCTTTTGACGTTCGGGGGCGAAGCTTCTCTTTTCTTGCTTGATCGGTCGAAATGCTTCGTCCACGTTGAGGTAGTGGACCAAGACATCCGGGTTAATTCCAGGCATGCCCGATGCAGACCAGGCGAAAATGCCAACATTCTTTCGAAGGAACTCGACAAAGTCTTGCCTAGGCTTTCCCTTCAGTTGTGACCCGACCCTTATGGTTTGGTCGGGCCAAGCTTCGTCGAGTGGCATGTCCTCCAATTCCTCGGCTGGCTCTCCTCGCTGTTTGGCAAAATCTTTCCGAGCATCTAGCCAGTCAACCTCGAGCTTCCTGGATTAAAGGTCAGGGACAAAGCAATGCCGAGCTATAATTTGACTTCCTCGAACAATCCCCACTCCCCATTCGGTGAAAAATTTCATGGCGAGATGAGGAATGGAAATAATGGCTTTGAGAGATATTTGTCCTAGTCTGCCGAGAATAGCATTGTAAGGGGATCGGAGCTTAGTCACAAGAAAATCCATGAGCGTAGTAGCTACACTGGGCCAAGTGCCTGCTCGAACTATTAAAGTAATAATTCCCTTGGGGATTATGGAGTCGCCTGTAAAACCTACTAGGATGGATTATATGGCCCGAAGGCTTTCCGTTCGAAATTTCAATCTCATAAAGGCATCGAAATATAAAACATTAACAGAACTTCCACTATCAATCAGAATGCGGTGTACATCATAGCCATTTATATTCAAAGATACAACTAGGGCATTATCATGAGGGTACCGTACCTTCCAGAAGTCTTCGTTAGAAAAGGAGAGCTTGTCAACTCGAGTCTTCTTTGGTGGATTCTCCTCTTCATCCAGCCGATTCGATGAAGGATCGGCCGTTGGTATCATATTGATGTTATCGATAACTGGGGGATTCGATGGAGGGAGCGGGCGAGGCTCGGACTGGCGATTTCCTTCATTGTTCGGCTCAGGCACCCTTCTAAATCGGTCCAGCCTATCCTGTCGAATTAGCCATTCGATCTCATTCTGGAGCTACCAGTACTCCTCGGTATCATGGCCATGGTTCCAATGGAAGCGACAATACTTGGTCATATCCCGCCGAGTCGCGTTGCCCCGGAGAGGAGAAAGCCGAGGAATCTGGTGCTCAATTTCTATTAGGATTTGCACTTTCGGTGCAGTGAGAGGAGTGTATCGATCAACCTTCGAGCCGGGCTCTGGGTTCGATCTCAAGGAGGCGATGAAGGGGCTCTTTGGCGACGAGGTGGGCTGGTACGATGGAAGGATTGATGTTTCTCCAAGCCCTTTGCCTCCTTCTTCGATTGTTCGACTCGAGCCGACCTTCGCAATTCTTCGATCCTAGCATACTTATTGCCAAGGACATCATATCAGAGAGGCTCTTCGGGTAATTAACTTCCAGATCCAAGTAGAAGTCCCCTTCCTTCAATACTCCTCATGCGAAGGCAAACATGGCTACCTCGTGATTGAGGTGGTTGAATTCTAGAAGGGCAGTATTGAAACGGCCAAGGTAGTTCTTCAGAGATTCCCCCTCCGGCTGCTTGACTTCAGAGAGAGAATCAGATTTCCATCGTTGGCGATGGCTGCTGACGAACTGGCTGATGAACAAACGACTCAGCTCATCAAAGGAATCAATGGAACCTGACTTTAGACTGTTAATCTAGGTTCTAGCAGATTCACTGAGAGTAGAGGGGAAGGCTCGGTAGAGAATCGCATCCGATGCTCCATGGAATATCATGATGGATCTAAAACTACTCAGGCGATCGTCGAGATAAGCAGATCCATGATATGGCTCGACGGCAGGGAGCTTTACATGGGGAGGGATCACTTCCCGCATAATACCCTCAAAGAAAAGAATGTCCTGCTTCGCCCTTGGCTGGGATGGAGGGGCTTGCCTAGCAGCGTCCAGCTTCTGACGCCATTGTCGACGCATCTCCTGCATCTGCTGCCTAATCCCTTCATCGAAAGTGGCAGGAGGGATTGGGCGATGGGAAGACGACAATGGCGTCGAATCTTGAGAAGACATCGGAGAAAGAGAATGAGCTCATGATTTGATCGGGCTCTTCTCTCTAGCCCACTGTGGTGTTGGCTTGGCCTTCGCGGGTCGGTAAAGATAATCCGTAGCCTCAGGCATATTGGAGGAAGAAATCGTTGGTGGGACAAGAGCAGCTGCCTTCTCACGAAGCTGCGAAGCAGGACCAGCTGGATGGGAAACCCCCTGGAGTCCCTAGACCAGTTGGGTCAGTGCCTGGACTTGCTGAACCAGGGTAGCGAACTGGTCCAGCGTCACTGCTGTTGCCGGCGGCGAAGGGGTCTCAGTTGGCGGTGGTAGTGGAGGTGCTACACTGCTGATTGGATCATGCCTTTGAGAGGTGGCCTGATCTTGAGCATCAAAATATGGCTCTCTTCCGATTGGCCATTAGAGGATTCTTCTTCTGATCTTGAGCATCAAAATGTGGCTCTCTTCCGATTGGCCATTAGAGGATTCTTCTTCTGGTTTTGAACCTTGTCTCCTGGATAACAAGTTTACGAGACTTGAGATCGTTCCTCTAGCGCTAATCTGTTACCGCAGAAATTCGCTCTTCGACTCAGGTGTAGCTTAGCTTTGGACCTGGATGCTGATCTCTCGCCCGGCTGGAACCTATAAGACAGTCCTCATGCAGAGTGTGTCAGGGGGGCCCTCTGCGGAAGACCCTTCGATGCCCAAGTCAATGAAAATTTGCAGCAAGAAAATATGAGGAGAAGGCTCTCGCAGAAGAGTTCCTCAAGATGAATGGCCTCTCTGGAACTCAGAGCTCTGCTCAAGCTTTTTATTGAGTTTTTGGTTAGAGTATCAGTGAAAAATCGTACCTGAGAGACTTCAAGACAGGGTATTTATAGGCAATCACCTGATTCCTTAGGCACGTCATAGGAGGTCCGAAAACTGTTCAGATTTGAATAGGATTCGAATCAAGTTTGTTACGAGGCCAGTGGGATCAGTATCTAGTTAGTTAGAGGATCGACTGCCAAGAGAGTTGGTTGATGCTTTAAGATTCAGCGATTCTGTATGCCCTAGGCTATTTCCGGTATTGTCTGCATAATTTTTCGTTTGAGGTCTTGTTCAACCACCATGAATTTGAACTCTCTCGCCCTTAATTCCATAGTGGTGCTTAAACTCCTTGGTCTGGCCAGGACGTAGAAGTAATTTGGTTTGCCGAGGCATGAGAAAAGTTCAATTTGCTGAGGCATGAGAATGGTTCGGTTAGAATAGCTCAGTTTGCCGAGGTGACTTGATTTGCTGAAGACGATTCAGCTTTGCTATCTTTTAGATGTGACAGCTGGCTAACGGGATGTCGAAATTGGTCTCGAACCCTCACCGATGATGGTGCGCATGAACATTAATGCAATGAAAATTTTACCCCTTATCAATGGGTTAAAACAAGTAGGGCATATGTGGTACAATTATTTGACTGAATACCTATTGAAACAAGGCTATAACAATGATCCCATGTGTCCTTTTGTGTTTATAAAGAGATCTTGATCACAATTTGTGATCATTGCAGTATATGTTGATGATTTGAACATGACTGAAACTCCTGAATAGCTTCAAAGGGCAGCAGATTACTTAAAACATGAATTTGAAATGAAAGATCTTGGAAGAACAAAATTTTTCTTTGGCCTACAGCTCGAGCATCTTAAGAATGGGATTTTTGTGTACCAATTTGCTTATACAACAAACGTACTTAAAAGGTTTTATATGGATAAAGCATACCCATTGAGTACTCCGATGGTCGTAAGGTCACTTGAAATCGATAAAGATCCTTTCTGACCTAAGGAAGATGATGAAGAACTACTTAGTCCTGAAGTACCATATCTTAGCGCAATAGGTGCATTAATGTATCTTGCGACTCACACTCGACCTGATATATCTTTTTTAGTAAACTTGTTAGGAAGATATAGTTCTTTGCCTACAAGGAAGCATTGGACATGTGTTAAACACATATTCTGATACCTTAGAGGTACAATGGATATGAGTTTGTATTATTCAAATTTATTTAAAACCAAGTTGGTAGGTTTTGCATATGTAGGATATTTGTCTGATCCTCATAATGATCGATCACAAATGGATTATGTCTTTACATATGATGGCACTGCTATTTCATGGCATTCTACAAAGCAAACAATTGTGACTACATCTAATCGTGCCAAAATTCTGGCAATTCATGAAGCAAGTTGAGAATGTGTATGGCTTAGATCGGTAATCTAACACATTCAGAAGACATGTGGATTATTCGCTCAAAAGGAGGTACCAACTATTTTGTATGAGGATATATAATACAGCCTGCATAACTCAATTGAAAGAAGGGTACATCAAAGGTGACAGAACAAAACATTTATCCCCAAAGTTCTTTTTTAGTCATGACCTTCGGAAGAGTGGTGCTGTTAATGTTCAATAAGTTCGATCTAGCGATAATCTCACTGATTTATTTACAAAAACACTATCTACAAAGAGATTTGAAGAGTTAGTCCAAAAAATTGGACTACAATGACTCAAGGATCTCGAATGATAATTTTAAGGAAAGTATATCAAGAGATACAATCAAAAAGGAAGCAAAATACTGTAGCATGGTTTTGTCCCATTGGATTTTTCTGGCAAGGTTTTTAATGAGGCAGTATCCCTTTTCAATAAAAGACACGAATGATATACTTTTCATGGTCAAATAAATGGACATCCAAAGGGAAGTGTTATAATATTGCTAATAGAATGGATGCCCATTAGTATTCTAAAAGGAGGTTATATCAAGCTATAAAGATGGTGTCCATTGGTATTCCAAGGAAGGTTATGTCTATTGGTATTACTTATTACTTGTAACATTTTTTACTATTTGCCTATAAATAGATGGTATGGAATTGTATTTAAGAATGATGAAATAATATATGGATGAAATAAGAAAAGATGATCGTTACTCTTTAATTATATAACATTTGTTTGGACTTTACTTATGCAAAAGAGTCACATTAGTTTGGACTTTGGACTTATGCAAAAGACTCTTTTGGATGATTGGTTAGTAATTCATATAGGCTTGAAGCTCATTAGTGAGGCATTATGGAAGGGTTTGTTAGTATTTCATTATAAGCAGGCTAGGTCCTTTTTCTCTCTTATATTTAAGATTAGTTTTTCTCAACAAATATATCACCTAAGAACAGAAAGATCTATGTCTCTTAGAATCTTAGTAGCTTTCATGTAATGATGCACATAGGTATGAATTTTATTTTGTTATTATTTAGTGTTTTAACCATACATATGTGATCCTAAAATTTCAACACCTAATGTTTCAACTTTTTTTTCTTCTTATTTATTTATATATTTTTATAACTTCGGGATTTACAACTCTCAACCTCTTCTCATTCTTCTCAAGCTTTCTTTGGACGAAAAAAAAAAAATCCAAAAGCCCAACTTTGCTCTTATTACGATCTATTTATGGCTCATAAAATGCACCTTATAATTGTAGGTATTCCGTAATAACGACTAAAACAGGAATAATTTTGTGAGGCCCCCGACGTAGAGCAATCCTTTTTTCAAAATTTAATAATAAACTGCAATATCCTAATGGACAGTAACTTTTTTTTCATGATAACTCATGGGACAATATTGTTTTCAAATTCCTAATATCATATTTACAAGTTAAAGCAAGATAGGATGATAACTTGACAACAATGGTTAGATCCATTTGTTTGTGTTAATACTAATATTTTAGTGAGCTGCTCTTAGTTAAAATTACATCTGCTTGCCCTTTTATTGCCACCCAAGTATGACCTTAAAAATCCATAGAAATCTACAAATCTTTCAAGAATTTTTTTTTTAATTTAGTAATACAAGCTTTTCAAGAATTAAAATCCAAAAATAGCAATGATAAGTTACATCACAATTTTTTGGTTACTTTTTTCTTAAAAGAGCTCCTAACAAGATTTTTCTTCGTGTTCTACGATAGTCTTCACTGTAAAGCTACAATGCATATTTTGATTAGGATAATTGAAGAATAGATACCAACTCAATTTGATAGGATCAGATTAATTTGATTCTTTGGATTAATAGAAGTGATTCTAAATTTAAAATCTTCAAATCAAGCCATTAGATTGGTTCTTGCAAGGTTCCAACCTATTTTCTAAGCAGAATTTATCAATTTAAGGTTTAATTTTTTTAAAGCATAATTTAAGGTTCGATTCTTTAATTTTAGTTCCACGATTTTGATTCATAATTTCTAAGTTATTTACTATCTTTACTAAAAAAATATGTTTATATTAAATCAGTCAATAAATATCATATATTCTTATTATTGAACATGGTCTAATAAAAAAATTGTAACCACTAAATCAATTATGTGCCAAATAAGAAAAAAAATAAAAATTGGTTCTATAACATAACCAAACCAAGTCGAACCAATATGATTGGATCGGCTTGGGTTAGTTCGAAGGTATAATTGAATTGATTCGGAGTGCAAAATTTATGAAATCAATCCAGATTAGATTTGTAAAAGCAATCTTGATAAGATTGATTACCGATTCTATTTGAAATTCTTTAAATTAAGTTATGTTCTCTTTTTCAACGTAATTTTATAGTTTTTTACTCTATTTTTAAATGATGGATAATAGCATTATTTTATCATTTTTGTGTTATCATTTGTAGATAAATTTTTTATTGATGGTATTAAGATAAATTTTTTATTTGAGTTTTGAAGATATTTTTTTATATGTGACATTGTGACTCCAACTGAAATGGAATCTCTTTGTTGTTGTTGAATACAACAATGTAAAATTAAAAAAATTAAAATTAAAAAAAATTAAAAAATTGTTCCATTCACTTTCAATATTTTTATATTATTGCTCAATATCTCATAAAAATAAAAATAAAAAAAAGCATTATTATAAAAAGCATCAAATGTTATCTAAACATTATTATTTTCGACTAGTTTTATTAAATATTAATTTATTTTGTTGATTGACGTTATGCATCAATTTTTGTGGCACTGCAATGTTACGAAATGATTGAAAAGCAAAGGGCATAAGTAATGGACTTTCTCACCGCGTCATGGCATCCATCAATCGTTATCTATTTCCAAGATATTTGCTAACAATAACGATGGAATTTTTAAGGATGAAACTATGCATACTTCTTAAATATAAATATAATTAAATTATATATTTTATTTTTTATTACACTTAAGATTTTTTTTTAATACGTTTGGCAATTAAAGATAGATAGGCTGGAACGGGAAGCTTCTATTTACGCAGCAAAAATTATTCTCTACCTCCTTAATTTTTTAAAAAAATCAAAATTTTAAATTATTTTTAAAACCCTTGCTTTCCTTTTTCCTTTCTAATTTTTTTTTTCCGTTCACTTTCCCTCTTTTTGGCCCGATCGCTTCAGCTCCTTTTTTTTTTTTTTTTTGGCACTAAGTCAAAGAAAGTCAAGAAGAAGGATCGATTATCGAAAGAAAGGAAGAGAGCAAGAGGAAGGTGTGAGGGTTTTAAAGATAATTTAAAAAATTAATTTTTTTTAAATATTTGAAAGGTGTAGACTGTAACTTTTGCTATATAAATAGAAACTTCACTGGAAGTGCTAAAAAAAAAACTGAATAAAAACAGACTCCAATTGTGCATCTAACCAATAGCATATAAATTTTATTTATTTAAAAACTTAAAGAGAACCATGGTGATAATTTTAAATCATAAATGATTGTTATCCTCTAAATCAATGATATCAAAATATATTTTACAACTCTCAAAAATTTTTCTCTTCTCATATTATCTATTATATATTATTATATATGATACAATTAAATTATAAAAATATTAAATTATATTTTTTTCATAAATAATGGATAGGAGACACCGAAATCATCCTCAATATCAATAACGAGCATGGAATCACTGAATTCAACGATGGTTCTAAAAATCGATCAATCACCGCAATATGTAATCGGAGCAATTCCCAAACATGATCGCCTCCTCAAATCGGATATTATCCGGAAGCTCCCTAAATAAATAAATAAATAAATAAGCATAAAAACATTAGGTCAGAGATTCTGCCACAGCTTGCGACCTTCTGTGGCAGAAAATTCTCATTACCTACGGTGATGATCATCCCAACCTCCGAGGATATATAGATAGATCCAAACCCTACAAAGCCAGAACATTCATCAGTTTTCAGACCATACACAAGATCGAAGAGCATAGACAAACACGAGACTCGCAATTTTGTAAATGTAGTTTGTGTGAAGGATGTGAATGGGATTAGTCCTGATAGAGATATAGACTAAAAGATATGCTTTATGTCTTTACATTTTTAATGAGAATTCATTTTGAGCAATGTGTGCCATTTACTATATATATGTGCATGTGTCTAGTATTTCCAAAGAGTATTTGATCTAGTGTGTAGAGTATGGCTTACACACAGAAGACTAGATCATCGGTTCTTTTGGAATACAAGTTTATTGTTCACAGTTTTAGATGGAATTGGACACACCATCAGTAGAGCTGTAGCACAAATTTAAGTAGGTCTGTCTTGACTACGGGGAATGGTTTATTCTAACTATTATGCTAGTACACTTTGTGTGTATTGAACAGGACCCAGTTGAGTTGATTATTTTATACTGACTTTATAAAATAATTTAGAACTCATGAATATTATGATTACTTATGCTCTTAATCTGAATTCTATTTCTAGACACGTGTATGTAGTGTTTATTGCTTTGATTACACATAGAGTGAGATTCTATATGAGTCAATAAACTCAGTGGGTTGGGCAATAACATTATGTATATGGTGAATATTAATAGTTGAAGGAATCCACGTCCGATTAATTTGGACTGATGATATCCCTTGAGAAGCTTATAAGTTTTGATCGTATCAAATCTTGCAAGTGGATTTTGAATCCGATACGTCAAATAAGTTAAGTGGATAAGTCTCAAGGATAATAACAGCCAATTAAATTATATTGTCAGTATTTAAATTTAATTGGTGGATATCTGTAATCTTAACGTGGGGAGATAATAAGTATTTAATATTAAGGCTCGAAAATATAAATTCGAATATGATTAGGAGTACAATTATAATTCTTTAGTGGAATGAATTATAATTTACGTAATTAAATCCTAACCCGGGATAGGATTAGGAGATTTAATTACGTGGGAAGTCCTTTTTATATTTGCCTATTAGGTCCCTGTTGTAGCCCTATAAATACCCTCTCAATTGGTTGCTAGGGTTAACGCTTTTGAGTAAAAAAAAAAAGAAAAGCAAGAAACCCTAGGTCGGCCGAGAGAGATCCCACCATCTTGTGAGAGAAGCAGGTATTTCGGGAATACGGCGGAAGGCCAAAAGGTTGAGGTCGAGCAATCAAATCAAGTGTTCCAGCATTCAAGTCTGAAGGTATAATCTTATACTCATAGATTAGAACGGTAAAAGATTTTTGCATTACTCATATACGCTATAGCCGTGATCTTGGGGGTATTCCGCGCTCCCCAACAAGTCCCACATTGAATAGCTAGAGAATTGGATGCTCATTTATATATGTTGGTGGACTCTTTTTCTTATGGATGAGTTGGGCCTAAATAACTTGGGCCTATAATATATATTTAGTAATACATATTTAAAGTCAATCAAGCCGAATTTATTTTTGCAGTTAATTTCTGCGGTTCTTTTTTTTTGAAATAATTTTTGGTTATGCACAAAAGACGTATCTCTTGAATACAACCATTCACATTTAATTCTCTATAAAGATAAGGATGTTCTCAAACAGAAGATTATTGCTTGCAAATAATAATCTTGGATTTGTTGTATCCTGAAGTATTTTTGCGGATTCCCATTTGCAATCTTTAGTGGAGGCAAATAAACACTAAAAGGAAAGTGTTCATCACACCTCAAATCCAGATTCCCCCTACAGTTTTCTCTAACAATCTTTTAGTGTTTATCTCCTTTGTTCATCAATGGAAAACCAAACTGATTCTGCATTCAAAGTCATGAACCAAGACTTCATGAAACTTGATCGTTTTGATGTCACTAATTATACTCGTTGGAAGGATAAGATGATGTTCTTCCTTACTGCTTTGAAGGTTGGATATGTGTTAGATCCGAACTTGCCACAAATTCCAATCCCTTCTCCTGATGAAACCGAAGATGTTAAGAAGGAACGTTCAAAATGTCAAGAGGATGAATTGCTATGCCGAGGACACATTCTCAACACTCTTTCAGATCGTCTATATGACTTGTTCACTTCGGTTCAGTCTCCTAGAGAATTCTGGAATGCTTTGGAATTCAAATACAACACCAAAAAACAAGGAGCATATAAGTTTCTTGCACTACAATTTTTTGAATTCAATATGGTTGATAATATTTCGGTTTTGGATCAAGTGCATGAATTACAAATTCTAGTATCCAAATTGAAAGATGTGAAAGTTGATGTTGGTGAACCATTACAAGTAGGGGCTATAATTGCCAAACTTCCTCCATCTTGGAATGATTATAGGAAGAAGTTGTTGCATTCTTCTGAAAGTTTCACTTTGAAATAATTGCAAAAACATCTCAGAATTAAAGAAGAAACAAGAATTCAAGATGGTAAAAGGCTTGCAGTAGAATCTGATTCCAAAGTGAATTTTGTTGATGTCAACAAGGCTGGAAATAAATTCGGAAACAAATCTGGAAATAAGAGGAAGAATCCTGAATCAAGTTCAAGCGATTCCAAGAAGTATAAGACTTGTTTCTATTGCAAGAAGAAAGGGCACTTCAAAAGGAGTGCAGATTCTAGAAGAACATGAAGAATGATTATGCTGGCTCTAGTGGCAAAGTTAATGTGGCTAAAGCACAAGAGAAAGAGTTACAAAATCTTGTTGCTATGGTTTTTGAAATAAAAATTTCAATGGTAACCGAAGTGCATGTGGCTTCTGTCTACAACACCAATGATTGGTGGTTTGATTCGGATGCAACTATTCATATATGCAATGATAAGAATCAATTCAAGAATTATGAAGTTGCTGCTCAAGGACATGAAGTGTTGATGGGAAATAATAATGCTATCAAAGTTCATGGCAAAGGAACCATCGAAATCCATTTTACTTAGGGAAAGAAGTTAACTTTAATTAATGTTCTTCATGTACCAGAAATTAGGAAGAATTTAATTTCTGTAAATCTGCTTTGTAAAGGAGGATTCAAGACTGTTTTAGAATCCGACAAACTTATCCTCTCAAAGAATGGGGTCTTTGTTGGGAAGGGATATGCTTGTGATGGAATGTTCAAACTTTCTGTAAACTCTGTTGTTATTAATAATAATAAGAGTGTTTCTGTTTATATGGTTGGTTCATCAATTAATTTATGGCATTCACGCTTAGCACATGTAAATTTTAGATCACTTAAGTTTATGGCTAAAAATGGTTACATAACATACGAAAATGATAACCATGATAAGTGTGAAATTTGCATTCAAGCTAAGATGACTAAATTACCATTTTCTAAGTCCGAAAGAAATTCTAAAATTTTACAAATTATTCATTCGGATATATGTGAATTAAATGAAAATTTGACTAGAGGAGGAAATAGATATTTCGCCACATTCATTGATGATTACTCTAGGTATATCTATGTCTATCTTATGAAGCATAAAGATGAAGTGTTCGACAAGTTTAAATTGTATAAATCAATTATTAAAAATCAAAAGGAAAAGAAAATAAAAATACTTAGAAGTGATACAGGTGGAGAATATTTCCCTGCTGTATTTACTTCTTTTTGTGAAGAACATGGAATAATACATCAAAGAACTTTTCCTTATACTCCACAACAGAATGGATTGGCTGAGAGAAAGAATAGAACCCTTGTGGATATGGTGAATTCAATGTTGCTAAGTTCTAAGCTTCCCTTAAACCTTTGGGGTGAAGCATTACTTAGTGCTTGCCATATGCATAATAGAATACCCTCAAAGATTACAAAGACTTCTCCTTACGAATTATGGAATGGTAGAAAACCAAATTTAAGTTATATTCGGGTTTGGGGTTGTCTAGCTTTTTATAGAGTTCCAGATCCTAAAAGAACAAAGTTAGGGCCACGAGCTATGAAAAGTATATTTGTACGATATGCTGAAAATTCCAAAGCCTTTAGGTTGTTAGACTTGGAGTCTAATGTGATTGTGGAATCTAGAGATGTTCAATTTCTTGAAAATAAAACTCGTGATGATTCCACGAATAAGTCAACATCTAAATCATTATTAGGTGGTGTGGATGAAACCAATATTCCTAGCAGTTCTAGTTCTCCTTTACTTGTTGATAACAAAAATACTAAAATTCAAGAACAAGTGGAAATAAGGGAAGCCAAAGAACTAGAAAAGAAAAAGTATTGGATCTTAATTTCATTTCCTCTCAAGCTATTATTTTTCTTGTGGAAGGTGATAGAAATAATAATGTACTTAATAAGATTCCTATCTTATTAAATGTAGAGGAGGATATAACTCCTAAGACGTATAATGAAGCTTTGGCTTCAAGAGATTCATCTTTCTGGAAAGAAGCTATAAATGATGAAATGGATTCTTTATTATCAAATGGTACATGGGTTTTGATTGATCCACCTCCTAATTATAAACCTATTGGATGTAAATGGATATTTAAAATAAAAGATGGTAATCTCTTCAAAGCAAGGTTGGTGGCTAAAGGTTTTCGGCAAAAAGAGGGCTTTGACTATTTTGATACTTATGCTCCTGTTGCTCGGATTACTTCTATAAGATTGTTGTTTGCATTAGCATCCATTTATAACTTATGTATTCATCAAATGGATGTTAATACAGCTTTCTTGAATGGTGATCTAGATGAAGAAGTGTATATGGAACAACCTGAGGGTTTTGTTTTACCAGGAAATGAGCATAAAGTATGTAAGCTAACAAAATCATTATATGGTTTAAAACAAGCTCCAAAGAAATGGCATGAAAAGTTTGATTCGATGATTTTAGAATATGGTTTCAAGCATAATGGTGCTGATAGATGCATTTATTCTAAATTCACAGAAAACTTTGGTGTAATTATATGTCTTTATGTTGATGACATGCTTATAATAGGTACTAACATGGATGGAGTAAATGATACTAAGGCTTATCTCTTCGCAAAATTTAAATGAAAGACTTAGCTGAGGTAGATAAGATCTTAGGTGTCAAAGTTAAGAGACATAGTGGGGGTTTTGCACTTTGTCAATCTCATTATGTTAAGAAAATATTAACCAAGTTTAATCATTACATATTAAGGAGGCAAACACTCCTTATGATGTTTCTATTCATTTGACTGAAAATTCTGGTAGAGCTGTTGCTCAAGTCGAGTATGCTAGTGCTATAGGAAGTCTAATGTATGCTATGCATTGCACTAGACCTGATATAGCTTTTGCAATTTGTAAACTTTTGAGATTCACTAAAAATCCAGGAGTAATGCATTGGAAAGCGATCGCAAGAGTTCTTGGATATCTTAAAAGGACTAAAGACTTGGGATTGTTTTATAATAGCTTTCCAGCTGTGTTAGAAGGTTATTCCGACGCTAGTTGGATAACAAGTACTCATGACAAAATGTCGACTTCTGGATGGATATTTACATTAGGAGGCGGTGCTGTCTCCTGGGCTTCCAAGAAGCAAACATGTATAACGCATTCGACCATGGAGTCAGAGTTTATTGCCTTAGTAGCAGCAGGCAAGGAAGCTGAATGGCTAAGAAATTTGTTACTAGATATAGAGTTGTGGCCACAACCGATGCCATCTATTTCCTTGCATTACGATAGTCAAGCTACTATGTCAAGAGCGCTCAATAAGATATATAATGGGAAGTCAAGGCATATAAGTTTAAGGCATGAATATATGAGACAATTAATCATTGATGGTATAATAACTATTACCTATGTGAGGTCTTGTAAAAATCTAGCAGATCCGTTTACTAAAGCTCTCGCAATAGACTTAGTAAGGAGTACTGCTGCTGAAATGGGTTTACAATCCTTCAACTAAACTTATCCTTAGTGGGAACCCAACTTCTATATTAGCATTAACACTAAGTTAGAAGTTTAATAGGTAATAACAAGTTAATGATAAGGGTTTGAGTGCTAGGTCTTGCTAGTTAGCAAGTTAGTACCATGATTATAAGAGGGTGAGTGTAATATAAACACTCTTAACGTAATTATTTCACCTATATGAGCATGAGGAGTGGTGCCGCTTCTAGCAAAGCAAATAAAACTTTGTAAATATTCATGAAATCAGGATGTAGCACATGGCCTTAATAGTGCTGATTATTATGAGAACTACCTTAAAAAAAAAAAAGTCATATGTAGCAATGCGTGTGTGTCAATTTCGATTTAGCGGAAAGAATCACAGTTTAAGCTTGGGCCACTTGTGATTTTGCTAATGTCTTGAATTACTTACACTAACTAAAGGTTTAAAACGAAAGTTACCTTTAAGTATGCGTTTAGCTATGTCTATGACTATTCCGAATTCACACAAACTAAGTGGGGGATTGTAAGTGTAGTTTGTGTGAAGGATGTGAATGAGATTAGTCCCACATGGAATAACTAGAGAATTGGATACTATATATATTGGTGGACTCTTTCTCTTGTGGATGAGTTGGGCCTAAATAACTTGGGCCTATAATATATATTTAAAGTCAAAGATGGGCACTGCACTTGGGGCATCTTGGGCATGAAAGTCAATCAAGCTGAATTTATTTTTGCAGTTAATTTCTGTGGTTCTTTTTTTTGAAATAATTTCGGTTACGCCCAAAGACGTATCTCTTGAATACAGCCATTCAAATTCCGACCGTTTTAATTCTCTATAAAGATAAGGATCTTCTCAAACAGAAGATTATTGCTTGCAAACAATAATCTTGGATTTGTTGTATCCTGAAGTGTTTTTGCAAATTCCCATTTGCAATCTTTAGTGGGGGCAAATAAACACTAAAAGATAGTGTTCATTCACACCTCAAATCCAGATTCCCCGTACAATTATCTCCAACAATTTTGAGAGCAAGGAAAGGGTCAAACTTTGGCTGTAGCGCTGCATATTATTGATGTCCGTCCCACTTATCATTTGTCACCGATCACCGATCAGTCGGAGAACAAAGCATACGCTTCAAGAAGAAGGCAAAGACTCCTCCACCAAGGCAAGGAAACTAAACCAAGGACCTATACAACGCCAAACAGTCACAGAGATCATCCATCTCCACCGTCAAGCAGCAGCCTTCCTGGCCCTCTTCGCAGCAGGGGACCTGATGGACTTGGGTTGCTTCGGCTTTGCAGGGCTCGCCTTCTTAACCCCTGGTTTCTTAGGCTTTGTAGGCTTCGGGGACTTCTTCGGAGCAGCAGCAAAAGCAGCACGGGCACTCATCTTAACCGCAGGAGCAGAGACTGTCTCCTTCGCCGGCTGCTTCTTTTCCCTCGTCGTCGGCTTCTTCTTCTTCTTGTCCTTCCCAGTCTCCGATAGTTTGAAGGAGGCCTTCACCTTCACAAGCTTGCCTTTGGCAGTGAAGTTCCTCAACTGGGTGGCCAACATCTTCTTGTAATTCGCCCGCAAAACACCCTTGTACTTCTCCTCCATGTGCTTAGCAATGGCATAGGGGCTGGAGCCAGCCTTCTCGTTGAGCGCCAAGATCGCATCTTTGATCATCTAAACCAATCAACAATCAAAACCCAGAACAAATTAGCAATCAAAACCGAAGCTTTTTTTAACGTAGAAATCATCGAATTGGAGAGAGAAAGAGGAGATCTTCTTTACTTGGAAATAAGGCGGGTGGGAAGGGGCGGAGGAGGACTTAGAAGCCTTGGGCTTCTTCTCCTTCGCCGGCTTGGACTCCGCCTCAACCTCCGCCGCTGGCTGCTCGGCGGGAACGACCGCGACGTCGGCTACTTCAGCTGTCGTCATACGTGCAAGACGACGGGATTTACCTGAAAAAACCAGCGTTCTCCCGATCGCTGTTGAAGGGCACCGGAATGCGACGGCCTTTTATAGGAGGACGGGATCTGGTGGTGGAGAGGCTGGAGCGATACGATTGGTTTCGAATGGAGGAGCACGGATCGACCGCCTCGGTGGCATGAATCGTGGCCGTCCATTTCTCTGACGTATGTAGGGTGAAGATTGCTTCACGTTGTGAGGACGCCGGATTCGGAAAGTTCCGGGGATTCTCGGGGTCGGGGATGCGTTCTTGCGCTTTTTTTGCAAAGCACGCGGCCGTTCCTTCGGAAAATGGGTTGCCGAGAGAGGGCAGCGCACCGGAGGTGAGGTGAAGAGCGGGCGAAGCTGTTTGTTAGCTGATGGGCATTAAACTTTCCAATCTGATATGGCTGTTTCTGCACCGTTAGAATGAACGGTAAAGATAACGATAGCTGACGGGAGCTTATCAACCTTTAAAATCTTCTTCTTTATCTCGAGGCACATGAATAGTATATCAAACCCCGGACCTTCCACTCGGTCTCGGGGCACATGAACAGTATATCAACCCCCGAGACCTCCCTCGGTCTCGAGGTACATGAACAGTATATCAACCCCGAGGACTTTCCACTCGGTCTCGGGACACATGAACAGTATATCAACCCTCGGGACCTCTCCCTCGGTCTCGGGGCACAAGAACAGTATATCAACCTCCAGGACCTCCCTCTCGGTTTCGGGGCACATAAACAGTATATCAACCCCTGAGACCTCCCTCTCGGTCTCGAGGCACAAGAACAGTATATCAACCCCCGGCGCATGGTCAGGTTGTTCTGGGCCACCTGGCGTGCTCACATAATCCACCGCACATCCGTGGCAGAAGGTGGCCATACCTCATAACGGCGTATGATTCGTTGTATCTCTGTCACTGTGCATGGCCATACCCCGTTACGGTATGCGGATCACCACTGCCCATTGCTGTGCACGATCATGTCCAGTGGTGGCGCGCACCAGACGCGACCCAGATGCGAGACATCTGTGAGGTCGTACTGACAGGTAACTCATGATGCATCCGGTGTGTACGATGACAGTACGACCTATCATCGTCGGCCCGTATTTTGTCCGTTATTGAACTGGGCTCCTAAAAATCAGTGATCTTGGGAATAGAAGGGGGACATTCGAACAGGTATAAAAGCACGCGCCCCGCTGTAAGGATCCTTGAACTCTGGTTTTCTAGTTTTCTTCCTACTAGCTAAAACCCTAACTGTTTCAGCTCCCTTCTGCTGAGCAGTTCTTGTCTGATCCCAAGTGACTAACTTGAGCATCGGAGGGTCCCCACCGGAGCATCCGGTCTCCGGGACTTTTCTTGCAGGGGTCCGGAGAGAAGGACGTCCGTCTTCCCCGACGCTTGAAGAAGGTGACTTGGCGTCATCAGATTGGCGCGCCAGGAAGGGGGGAAAGAGAAAGACATCGAACCAGCAATCTGCAATCTCTCTCCTCGAGCTCTTGAAGCCATGGTGACGACCCGTACGAAGGGAGTCTCTGCCAGTTGCGCTGGGGGGCAGCGCCGAGGAGCCGATCCACCCGCGGATGCCCCCTCGGCTCTCCGGCCAGCGTTCCGGCATCGCTGCATCCCCAGGAGGCTGGACCTTCCGCTCCTCCGGTCGATGTCCTTGCGCCTCCTCCGCAGCAGTTCCAGAAGATCGATTCGCCGCCCTAGCCACGCAAGTCCAATCCCTGGCAGCGGCGGTTCAAGGCCTGCAGCACCAACAGGCGGCCCGCAGCAGCCGGAGCCAAATCCATCAGTCCCAGGGGTGGTGCAACCCAGCCAGCATTCCTCCGAAGGAGATCACCGGTGCCGGGGGATCACCACCATCAAGCTCCGCCCAAGCCTCACCACCGGGAAGCCTCTAAGAGACACCGGTCGCCTTCCCGCCACGCCAGTGTCTCTCCTAAGCGGCGGCATGGGAAGGAGGCGGAGCGCCCCCGCCGACATCGCCGTCCCCGTTCTCCGTCCTCTGAATCTTCGGGGGAGGGGTCTTTTGATGGTCGGATGGCCCGTCGAGCCGAGCGTCGACTCGACGAGTATAACCAGAGGTTGGAGGAACTTAGCGCCGGATCACCCACCTGCCAGAGACGGACTACGACAGCCGGCCTCCGTTGTCTCGCCGCATCATGGAAGAGCCCATCTCCACCCGGTTCCGCCTTCCCCAGCTAGATCCTTATGACGGGACCACAGACCCCTTGGACCACTTGGAAAGTTATAAAGTTCTCATGCAAGTCCAGGGGGCCACCGATTCGCTCATGTGCATCGCCTTCCCAGCCACCCTGAAGAAGGCCGCCCGAGCTTGGTACTCCCGTCTGCCACCACGGAGTATTGATTCCTTCCGCCAGTTGGAAAGAGCTTTCTTGGCCCATTTTGATGCCTGCCGAAGATTCCAAGGGTAGCAGATAGCCTCTTCGCCGTCCAGCAGAAGAGCGGTGAGTCCTTGCGGGATTACGTCGCTCGGTTCAAGGAAGCGGCCCTGGAGGTCTACAATCTTGAAGACTTAGTGGCCACTTTGGCCTTGAAGCGAGGGCTTCGCCCGTCTCGCTTCGCGTACTCCCTCGACAAGAAGCCGCCCGGCTCCTACGCCGAGCTCTTGACCCGGGCCCAGAAGTACATTCGAGCTGACGAGGCCGACTTCTCCCGGCGCGAGGCTAGCGGGAAGCGTCCCAAGAAACCGGCCCGACCGGAACCTGTCGAAGCTCGCCCCAGAAGACCTGAGCCTCCTCGCCGGCCAGACAACCGTCCCCGAGCCCCTGCACCAAGAGATGGACCCTACACCCCACTGCTCGCCCCGATATCGCAGATCTTGCTCGAGATTGAAGGGGAGTCTTATCTTCAGCGCCCTCCTCCAATGAACCCGAAGATCCCTCGCAACAAGAACCTCTATTGTCGCTATCACCGGGATCACGGCCATGATACTGACGACTGTCGCCAGCTGAAGAAGGCTATAGAAGACCTTATCCAGCGGGCCACCTGGGAAAGTTCGTCCAGAGGAACAACCCGGAGCTCCTGGCCCGTCAGCGCCCCCGCCGCCGATGATCGACAATGCCCCAACAGAGAAGACGGTGGCAATGATTTCCTGGGGGCAGGAGGCCCGCCGAAGAGGCCGAGAGGGGAGGGGGAGTTGGATTCTGTAATTCCTTTCTTTAAAAAGGACTTAGAGGAGGTGGTAAACAAAAATGATGACAGCGTCGTCGTATCCATGACGATCGCTAACATCCTGTAAAGAGAATTCTAGTTGATAGTGGGAGCTCTGTGGATGTTTTGAACTATGCTTTTGTTCGCATGAACCTGTCGCCCGATCTGCTCCGGCCCATCGCCATGCCCCTGATGGGGTTTACTGGAGATTCTGTGAAAGTCGAGGGGGAGGTCACTCTCCCTGTTACGGCTGGCACAACCCCGTGTCAAAGTACGTTTTCATGAATTTCTTGGTGGTTCGTGTGCCCCTTGCTTACAACGCGATCCTCGGGAGGCCCGGGCTCAATCTTTTGGATGCTGTCATATCCACTAAGAGGCTCCTCGTGAGGTTTCCTACCAGCGAAGGAGTCGGGGAGATGCGGGAGAGCAGAATCCACCCTCACTTTGCTACCACATGGCCCCTAGTCCGCAGGGGGTGGCACCCGCGCCAGTACCTGAGACGCTGGATCCTCGAGACCTGGAGAGAAGAGGAGAGCCGGCCGAGCGCCTGCTTACTTTCCCCCTCGGGGAGGACCCAACGAGAACAATCCGGATTGGAGCCCTACTCCGGAGGAGGCTCGTGACCGACTCCTCACCTTTCTGCGAGCTAATGCAGATGTCTTCGCCTGGTCGGCATCCGATATGCCAGGAATTCCAGAAGAGGTGATTACCCACCAACTTAACATTAGGGCGGAGTGCCGACCTATCCGGCAGAAGAAAAGGAGTTTCGCCCTCGATCGACAAAAGGCCATGGATGAGGAGGTGCGGAAGCTACTGGCGGCCGGTCATATCCGCGAGGTGCACTACCCGGACTGGCTGGCGAATGTCGTGATGGTTCGCAAGGCCAGTGGGAGCTGGAGGATGTGCGTGGACTTCACCGACCTCAACAAGGCATGCCCCAAAGACAGCTTCCCGTTACCCCGGATCGACCAGCTAGTGGACGCCACGTCCGGGCATGAGACCCTTAGTTTCATGGACGCATTCTCGGGGTACAATCAGATCAGGATGAACCCGGCAGATGAAGAAGCCACCTCTTTTGTTACAGAAAAAGGGATTTACTGCTACAAGGTGATGCCGTTTGGGCTGAAGAATGCCGGAGCCACCTATCAAAGGTTGATGAATAAGGTCTTTGAGGACCAGATCGGGCGTAACATGGAGGTGTACGTGGATGATATGCTGACCAAGAGCACCAGTGCTGTTGACCATGTCGCCGACCTCGAGGAGACCTTCAACAACCTGCGCCGGTATCGGATGAGGCTTAACCCCCACAAGTGTGCCTTCGGAGTGGCGGCAGGCAAGTTTCTGGGCTTTATGGTAACCCAGCGAGGGATTGAAGCCAACCCTGACAAGATCAGGGCTATCTTGGATATGAGGCCCCCAGCTAACAAGAAGGAGGTGCAACGCCTAACCGGGAGGGTGGCGGCTTTGAGTCGCTTCATGTCAAGATCGGCAGAAAGGTGCCTGCCCTTCTTTAAGGCGCTGCGCAAGGTCAATGGCTTCGAGTGGACAAAGGAGTGTCAGGATGCCTTCGAAGAGTTGAAGCAATTTCTATCCACTCCCCCCTATTGTCCAAGCCAAAGAGGGGGAGGAGCTCTTCCTGTATCTCGCAGCCTCCCCGAAGCGTCAGTTCTGTGCTCGTGCGCATGGATGTTGATGGTCCGGTCTACTACACCAGCAAGGTACTTCATGATGCCGATACCAGATACTCTAGAACCGAGAAGATCATTTTTTCCTTGGTGGTCTCTGCCCGCTTCCGACCCTACTTTCAGGCTCATCCCATCGTGGTGCTCACGGACCAACCTCTTCGGATCATCTTGTCTCATCCTGACACCTCCAGTCGGCTAGCCAAATGGGGCATCAAACTGAGTGAATTTTACCTATCCATCCGACCAAGGTCGACCATGATGTGGCCCAGATGACAACCCCTAGCCTCTGCATGCGCGAATAAAACAGAGATAGAGATAGAGACAATGGAAACACGGCAAACACAAAGATTTTATAGTGGTTCGGTATATCCAACACCTACGTCCACTCCCAAGATCCTACTTGGGTTACACTATAATCTCCTCGATTACAGCCGAGTTGTTTTACAAGTTCACAACTCAAATTTATTGTTTTACCCGGGATCACAACGAACCCAGCCGATTTTTCGGGCTACTCAAGCTAAACTAGCTTGACCCGAGGGTTCAATCCCCGATTGAACTAGGCACGAACCTACTAGCTCCTTAATGAGCAAATATTCGTTTAGAAAAGCCTGTTTGAATGATTGAATCAAGCCTCAGCTCCGATTCCTCACCAGTTGAGAAGATTGAAAAGTTGGTCTCGAGAATCCTCCCTATTTGAACTTGGCTTCCTGGTCTCCTACTTTTCAATCCGCTCAAACTTTTTATAGATTTTCCATCTAGCCATTGTGTACCTGCTCATAGCCGTTAGATGGACCGTTAGAGCTGATCTGGCCTCAGTCGGGACGGCATCCTCTGAGTTCGTCGTGGAGTCGGCTGTAACACCTCGGCTCGGTCGGCTAGCCAAATGGGCCATCAAACTGAGTGAATTTGACCTATCCATCCGACCAAGGTCGGCCATGAAGTCTCAGGTGATAGCTGATTTCTTGGTTGAGTGTTCCTGGACCGAGAAGGGTTTGGAGGAGATACGCCCGGAGGAGTGTGTGGACCCTCCCTCGACTGAGGAGGCAAAAAAAGAGACTGGATTTTGCATATAGATGGAGCAGCAAATTCTCAGGGAAGCGGAGCCGGACTCATTCTTGCGAGCCCTGAAGGGAAGTGGTGGAGTATGCTCTTAGATTCCAGTTCCCGGCAACTAACAACCAGGCGGAGTATGAAGCCCTGTTAGCGGGAATGAGGTTGGCTGAGGAGTTAGGTGCAGGGCGTTTAAGGGCCTTCATGGACTCTCAGCTTATTTCTGGGCAGATCACTGGGGAGTACGAAGCTAGGGACCCAACCATGTCCCGTTACCTGAGCAAGGTGCAATTCCAAGCCTCTCGGTTCTCTTACTTCCGTGTCAGCTACATTCCCCGAGCGGAGAATGCTAGGGCCGACGCACTATCCCGTCTAGCCACTTCGGCCGACGGGATGCTGGGAAGAACATATGTGGAGCACCTCCAGGCCCCAAGCATTGAAGTTGCGGATGAAGCGCTGCCGGTTGAGCAAGAGCCCTCCTGGATGGACGCCTACGTCCGATATTTGACCGTTGGCACTCTCCCAGAGAACCCCGCTGAGGCCAAGCTACTCAGGCGGAGGGCCCCGAGGTTCTTGATGATGGATGGGAAGCTTTATCGAAGATCATTCTCATACCCGGTCCTCAGGTGCGTGGGACCAGCAGAATCAGACTACATCCTGTGGGAGATCCATGAAGGCATCTGCGGAAGTCACCTAGGGGGCAGAGCCCTAGCTTACAAGGCCCTACGACAGGGTACTTTTGGCTGACCATGAAGGAGGACGCAGCCGAGCTCATTAAGAGATGTGATAGCTGTCAGCGCCATGCTAATATCCAGCGACAGCCGTTGTCTCAGTCAACCCCCTTGGTGGCACCCTGGCCCTTCGCCCAGTGGGGTATGGATATCCTGGGACCATTTCCCCGGCCTTCGGACAGCGAAAGTTCCTCCTGGTGGCCGTTGATCACTTCACCAAGTGGATTGAAGCCGAGCCCTTGCTAAGATCATGGAAAGCAAGGTGAGATCCTTCTTTTGGAAGTCCATTATATGCCGGTTCGGACTGCCGCAACCCTGGTCACGTCAATGGACGGCAGTTTGACAACACGCCCTTCTAGGAATTCTGCTCCGAACTGGGCATCCGCCAGAAATTCACTTCCGTCGGGCACCCTCAGACCAACGGGGCGGCCGAGGTAACTAATCGAATCATTCTCCAAGGACTGAGAACTCGGCTGGATGACTGTAAGGGATGGTGGGTGGAGGAGCTCCCCAATGTGCTGTGGGCCTACCACACAACGCCACGAGTCCCCATCGGTGAGACCCCATTCAGCCTAGTCTTTGGGTCCGAAGCTGTCATCCCGGTAGAGGTTGGCTCACCGAGCCCTCGGGTAGAGTCGTACAATGAGGAAGACAACCCAGACCGGCTGCGAGCCAACCTCGACCTAGTGGAGGAAATGCGAGACCGAGCGCGACTTCGGATGGCGGTCTACCAGCAATGGGCCGCCAAATATTACAACACCCGTGTGCATCCCAGGACTTTTTTGCCGGGAGACCTGATCCTTCGATGAGCTGAAGTCTCGAGGCCGATGGAAGGAGCTAAGCTAGCTCCGAACTGGGAAGGGCCTTACCGGATCACGAAGCATTCCACCATGGAGCATACAAGATTGAAGAGCTGGATGGGAAACCACTTCCTCGGACGTGGAACGCTGACAACCTCCATCGGTACTATCAGTAGTACATCCCTTTCTTACATTAAATATCTTGCTTGTATTCTTCTAGGTCTTCATCTATCATTTCGTATTAATGAACGTGGGTTCTAGTACCTCAGTGTAGCAATTTAAGCCCGACCCCAATCGGCACAAAAGCCTGGGCCAGCCAAGCACAAAGCCCAGTGTACTACTGGCAGAACTGCGTGCTACCGACTCTCAACAACTTAAGCCCAACCCCGATCGGCACCAAAGCCCTGGGCCAGCCAGGCACAAAGCCTAATATACCATTGGCAGAGGGTGTGCTACCGGCTCTCAGCAGCTTAAGCTCAACCCCGGTCAGCACAAAAGCCCTGGGCCAGCTAGGCACAAATCTCAGTGTACTAGTGGTAGAGCGGTGAGCTACCGGCTCTCAGCAACTTAAGCCCGACCCCGGTTAGCACCAAAGCCCTGGGCCAGCCAGGCGCAAAGCCCAGTGTACCACTGGCAGAGCGGCGTGCTGCCGGCTCTCAGCAACTTAAGCCCGATCCCGGTCGGTACCAAAGCCCTGGGCCAGCCAGGCACAAAGCCCAGTGTACCACTGGCAGAGTGGTGTGCTGCCGGCTCTCAGCAACTTAAGCCCGACCCCGGTCGGCACCAAAGCCCTGGCCAGCCAGGCACAAAGCCCAGTGTACCACTGGCAGAACGGTGCTGCCGGCTCTCAGCAACTTAAGCCCGACCCCGGTCGGCACCAAAGCCCTGGGCCAGCCAGGCACAAAGCCCAGTGTACCACTAGCAGAGCGGCGTGCTACCAGCTCTCAGCAACTTAAGCCCGACCCCGGTCGGAACCAAAGCCCTGGGCCAGCCAGGCACAAAGCCCAGTATACCACTGGCAGAGCGGCATGCTGCCGGCCCTCAGCAACTTAAGCCCAACCCCGGTCGGCACCAAAGCCCTAGGCCATCCAGGCATAAAGCCCAGTGTACCACTGGCAGAGCGCTGTGCTGCCGCCCTCAGCAACTTAAGCCCGATCCCGGTCGGCACCAAAGCCCTAGGCCAGCCAGGCACAAAGCCCAGTGTACCACTGGCAGAGTGGCATGCTGCCGGCTCTCAGCAACTTAAGCCTGACCCCGGTCGGCACCAAAGCCCTGGGCCAGCAGGCACAAAGCCCAGTGTACCATTGGTAGAGCAACGTGCTGCCGGCTCTCAGCAGCTTAAGTCCGACCCCAGTCGGCATGAAAGCCCTGGGCTAGCCAGGCATAAAACCCTGCGTACCGTTGGCGAAGCAACGTGCAAGCAGCTCGGGAGGCTCGATTTTATCTTGACCTTCCGAGTCCTACGCTCTATCGAGAACTGGGAGTTTGTACCTCCCAACCCCAAGATTCGGTCCTACGAAGCCAAGTCGAGGCTATCCAAGGGTAAGTTACAGATTGCTCGACACCGACGAAGCCCCTAAGGGTCCCACGTCGGCTGCCAAAGAGTTTGAAGTGACAGTTGCAATCAAGCAGAGACAAATCTCATTGAAAGGAGTGTATTTCATTAATTTGAAAGTGCTTACAAAATGCCAACCAAGTCGGGCTCACAAAAACAAAATACAGTATAGGGCTCATGAGTCAGCAGGTGCGTCCTCATCATCAGAAGAGCCCATCTCGGAGAGGCGGTCCGGCTCCATTTCAAGGGCCTGGGGAAAATTTAAGTCTCTAGCCACCTTTTCCTTCCCACGCTGGAACCCTTGAAGATATGCCCCCGTCGAAGCTTCGGTCAGCTCATCCATGAAATGCTCGGACGCCCAAAATTCTTCAATAACTCTGGCGGTCCTGACTTCGACAGCTGCCTCACCTCAGCCGCTAGAGCTCCCCTCTCAGCAGCCAGGGCTGCCACTGCTATCCTATCGGCCTCCAGGGCTAGATTCCTTTCCTCCTCCGCTCCCTTCGCCCTTTCTTCGGCCTCCCTCATTTTCTCCTCCGCCGTCCTTGCCTTTTCTTCGGCCTCACTCACCTGACTCTCGGCCGCTTGGATGGTTGCGACCAATTCGGAGATGTGCAGGTCCCTAGCCGCGACGGCATTCTCGGCCTCCATGAGCTGGTTGACGGCCACCCGCAGGCGGTTGGACTCAATCTCTGCCCGGTTCTCGGCCGCTTTTATTTCATCAGCCCGGGCGGTCTTGGCTGATTCTAAGGCCTTCTCTGTCGTTTCTGCTCGAGCGCGAGCATCCTCGGCCTCTTTTTGGGCCTCCCACACGATGGTCTTTTCACCGTGGATAACTTCCCTGGCGATAGCCAGGGAGTTGGCAACCTGCATGCAAGCCCCATGTCAAAAAGAAAAGGAAGAGCAAAAAGAAATTCGAAAGCAGAGAGCGGATAGTCTAACTACCTTGACTAAGGCCGCGTAGGATTCACGGAAGAAGGTAGTCGCCTTCAAGTGGCTGAGCTCCTCTGAACCTCCGGTACGAAGATTGACGAGATGAGCCACTCCACCCGGCGCCCATCGTCTAGGACAGAGTCCCGAGATAGCCCCCGCCTAGCCCTACTCCCTCCGCAGCTCCGGCAGTCTCGGATTCAGCGCATGGAGAGCTGCTCACTGGTGTCCTCTCCGGGGGTGGGCCTGCTGTCTGCGATGGTCCCTCGCCCCAGTCCCTTGCAGCTTCGGTGGGGGCTGGTTCGCAGGGGGCAGGAGACCCCCCCATCGCGTTGGCTCCTCTGCGGCCGGCTCTTCCATGGCCGGCTCCGCCTCCATGGCCGACTCCCCCGTGATCGCCGGCTCCCCCGTGGCCGGTGTCTCTGTGGCGCTCCACCACTCGCGGTCCTTTCAGGTGGGGTGTCGGCCGTCAAGTCTATCTTCGGGGTGACCGGAGGCTCCTGTGGTGCGGATGCTCAAGTGCCGCACTGTCGGGCATTTTGAATCTGGTGCTCGCGTCCCTCGCTCGGTCCCTCTCGGCCTTCCTTTTGGCGGTGGCCTTCATGAGTCGGCGTGCTGGGATTTTCATAGCTGTGCAGTATCGATCGGAGTCAGCAAAAAAAAAAAACGATGAGCGAGAGCAAGGGCAAGACTTTGGTTAAGTACAGGGAGACTTACCAAACTGGGAGATAAGACCCGCCGACCGGAGGTTTTCCTCCGTCAGGAGCAGGCTGTACCGAGGAATTTCGGTGGACAACAGCTGCCCTAGTGCCTCTCTATCTCCAGGGTGGACAGTGGAATTTGCATTACCTCGGGGGTCAGGGTCTCCCCACCGGGACTTTACTTGGCCAATGTTGGCGAAGAAAAATCGGGATTTCCAGCCTTTAACGGAAGAAGGGAGAAGGAGTTTAAGGACGCGGTGGGGCCTGGGCTGGAACAGCCACCAACCTTTCTGAGATCGGAGGATATAAAAGGAACGGAAGAGAGAGACTCGCGGGGCGATGTGGAGGTGATGGCAAAGGATAACGAAGGCACAAATGACACGTAAGGAATTTGGGACCAACTGGGAAGGAGTTAAGGAATAATAGTCAAGGAGGTTAACGAAGAAAGGATGAAAGGGTAAGCGGAGGCCCACCCTCAGGGAAATCTCATAGATGGCCACCCGGCCCGGTCGGGATGAGATCACCCTATCGTCAGGGGTCGGGAGATAGAGCTCAATATCCCGAGGAATTTGGTAACGGGCCCGGATGTTTGCCAAATCGTTGCCCGTTACCGTGGAGGCGGCCCCTTCCGGGGATTCCGCCCCCACACTCGAGGAGGTGCCGGCCCTCGCCTGGCGACCTCTCGGTGGATTCCAGCCAGCCGCCGCCGGGCGCCTCCCTGCGGGAGCCTCCCCGGCGACCGCCGCTGGGCTAGAGGGACGTGATCCTCCGGATCGGAGGACCACTCAAGGGGAGAAGAAGGAGGAGAAGGAGAAGCTTGAGGCCTCTCGGGCGAGGAACGATTCTCCGAATCGTCCTCCGCAGACCAAGACTGGGAACTCATTGCAAGACGAAAGATTGAAGAAGCCTAGGAGGAACAAAGAGCTAACCTGGGAAGGAAGGTGACGAACGCGAGCTCTCGAGTTGCAGAGGGAACCAGGAAGCGAAAATCAGAAAGCAGGGGAAGAAGAAGACGATAACAGGAATAGAATGACCGCTTTCGACCCTCTACTCAGGTTTTATTCAGTTTCAAACTATCCCGCCGTGCCTCGACTGCAGCGCGGGCTCCCACAGCAAGCTGGATTGCCTAGGTAATCGCTGAGCGCGGGATACGATTCACTTCCGGCCAATGGTAGGACACCGATGACGTCGCCGTTATGATGGATAATGATGGCACGACTTTCCTCACGGACTTCGACGGATAAACCCTGCTTCGAGGATGATCGCCGCAAATCGGGTGGACAGCATTGGCCGCCCTATCACATCCCTGTACTGCCCATAAAATCGTTGCAGTGCCTATAGACACGTGTCTGGAGGCGGTTCGCAAAGGATGGGGATCAGCCATTTGGGAGGTGACACCCCTTTCACTTTACTGGGGGGCCCACTCCATCTCAGGGGTGAGGGGGCATCTGATATGGCTGATCCTGCGCCGTTAGAATGAACGGCAAAGATAGCGGCAGCTAAACGGGAGCTACATCAACCCCCGGGACCTCCCTCTCGGTCTCGGGGCACATGAACAGTATATCAACCCCCGGGACCTCCCTCTCGGTCTCGGGGCACATGAACAGTATATCAACCCCCGGGACCCCTCTCGGTCTCGGGGCACATGAACAGTATATCAACCCCGGACCTCCCTCTCGGTCTCGGGGCATGAACAGTATATCAACCCCCGGGACCTCCCTCTCGGTCTCGGGGCACATGAACAGTATATCAACCCCCGAGACCTCCTCTCGGTCTCGGGGCAGTATATCAACCCCGGGACCTCCCTCTCGGTCTCGGGGCACATGAACAGTATATCAACCCCCGAGACCTCCCTCTCGGTCTCGGGGCACATGAACAGTATATCAACCCCCGGACCTCCCTCTCGGTCTCGGGGCACATGAACAGTATATCAACCCCCGAGACCTCCCTCTCGGTCTCGGGCACATGAACAGTATATCAACCCCGAGACCTCCCTCTCGGTCTCGGGGCACATGAACAGTATATCAACCCCCGAGACCTCCTCTCGGTCTCGGCACATGAACAGCACCTCCCACTCGGTCTCGAGGCACATGAACGACATCTCAATCCCGGCGCATGGTCAGGTTGTTCTGGGCCACTGGCGTGCCCACATAATCCACCACATCCGTGGCAGAAGGTGGCCATACCTCATAACGGCGTATGATCCGTTGTATCTTTGTCACTGTGCATGGCCATACCCCGTTATGGTATGCGGATCACCACCTGCCCATTGCTGTGCACGATCATCCAGTGGTGGCGCGCACCAGAAGCGACCCCAGATGCGAGACATCTGTGAGGTCATACTGACAGGTAACTCATGATGCATCCGGTGTGTACGATGACAGTACGACCTATCATCGTCGGCCCCGTATTTGTCCGTTATTGAACTGGGCTCCTAAAAATCAGTGATCTTGGGAATAGAAGGGGGACATTCGAACAGGTATAAAAGCACGCGCCCGCTGTAAGGATCCTTGAACTCTGGTTTTCTAGTTTTCTTCCTACTAGCTAAAACCCTAACTGTTTCAGCTCCCTTCTACTGAACAGTTCTCATCTGATCCCAAGTGACTAACTTGAGCGTCGGAGGGTCCCCACTGGAGCATCCGGTCTCTGAGACTTTTCTTGCAGGGGTCTGGAGAGAAGGACGTCCGTCTTCCCGATGCTTGAAGAAGGTGACTTGGCGTCATCACAATCCTTAACAATAAGATAAGATCAACATGCTAACTACTGCCTAATGCATCCATAACATCTAATACAATATTATTTTCAATAAAATAATAATTTTTGGTAATGTAGAAGAATTTTTGATATGTAGAGGATAAACAAAATAAGAAACTTTCCTAAGTTGGTGAGATTTGAAGTTCTGTTAAAAATAAGAAACTTTAAAATAAAATAGTAATGATCCATGCGAAAGGTACATGGCCTTTGATAAATAATAAAGTGGTTCTCATAAATGCACATTTTGAGAATTGAGAGAAATAAATTTTTTAAAAAAATCTATATGCATGTTTGGTTGATCATGAAATATTATTATATTTAAGTTCGTTAGATTAATGACAGCATATAATATCTAATCTTCGAATCCTACGGTATATGTTTTTGATGGCAAAAATCAATCAGTCACACGAGTTCTCTTAAAAATAAAATCAAGATATAAAATGACCATTATGGCAATAAGCATACCCTCCACCTCTCTTGAAGTAGCACTGGATTTTTGCTAGTTCGATTAAATGGCAGCTACTTTTCTCTGGTAAGGCAGCACTTAAAATCAACTTCGCAAAGAACATAAATCCATGGTTTTGGGTTGACAGTTCGATCAAATAGTGTCAAGTTGAGCGAAGTTTTGGCTTTGGTTTGTGGTTTAGAGGAAGCCGAAATTACCTGATGTTTGCTTTACTATTTTGTGCTTACATATCATGATTCCTAGTGTTCAACATAATTACACTCTAGCATAATTGAGGATTTAATCCTTCCAACATGATTAATCTAGCTCCACTCTCCCACTATGGTTACAGAGATGGGACCTCAATTTGGTTACACTCATCAACCTGGCTACAATTTGTTATTGCAAGGACAGATACTTCTACAATCACGGCTATAACTCTTTGTCTACTATAAAATAAAGTAGATCTTAAAATATACAAAACACAATTGATGAGTAAACTTTGGCAGCTCATAATGCAGCTACTTTATTACATCTCACAAAATAATCTCTGAGATCGGACAAAAGAAAATAAACAATAGAATCCACCTTCAAATGGATGCAGTAAAAAAATTTGCAGCAAAAGAAACTTTAAATGGTACCTTCGGAGCGTTGTGAAGCTTTCTGCAAGATCTTCAATATGCCGAGATGCCTCTTTGCTCTTTACCAGTATATCATCAACGTACACCTCCATATTTTGAACGATTTGCTCTTTGAAGACTTTATTGACTAGCCTTTGGTAAGTGGCACCTGTATTTTTAAATCGAAAGGCATAACACGGTAACAATAAATACCTCGATCGGTGATGAAGGTGGTTTTTTCTTCATCCTCAGGCGTCATCTAAATCTAGTTGTATCCCGAATAAGCATCCATAAAAGTCAGCATTTGGTGGCCCGAAGTTGAATCTACAAGCTGATCAATCCGAGGAAGAGGGAAGCTGTCCTTTGGGCAGGCTTTGTTAAGGTCGGTGAAGTCTATGCAGATCCTTCATTTGCCATTTGATTTTTTCACCATAACCACATTCGCCAGCCAGTCGGGATAATTGACTTCCTGAATGAAGTTGGCTTTAATGAGCTTGTCTACCTCTTCCTCGATAGCCTTTTGACATTCGGGGGCGAAGCTTCTCTTCTTTTGCTTGATCGGTCGAAATGCTTCGTCCACGTTGAGGCGGTGGACCAAGACATCCGGGTTAATTCCCAAGCATGTCCGATGCAAACCGGGCGAAAATGTCAGCATCTTCCAAAGGAACTCGACCAAGTCTTGCCTAGGCTTTCCCTTCAGTTGTGACCTGACCCTTATGGTTTGGTCGGGCCAAGCTTCGTCGAGTGGCATGTCCTCTAATTCCTCGGCTGGCTCTCCTCGCTGTTCGGCAAAATCTTCCGAGCATCTAGCCCGTCAACCTCGAGCTTTCTAGATTGAAGGTCAGCGACAAAGCAATGCCGAGCTATAATTTGACTTCCTCGGACAATCCCCACTCCCCATTCGGTGGAAAATTTCATGGCGAGATGAGGAATGGAAACAATGGCTTTGAGAGATATTTGTCCTGGTTTGCCGAGAATAGCATTGTAAGGGGATCGGAGCTTGGTCACAAGAAAATCCATGAGCATAGTAGCTACACTGGGCCAAGTGCATGCTCGAACTGTTAAAGTAATAACTCCCTCGGGGATTATGGAGTCGCCTATAAAACCTACTAGGGTGAATTCTATAGCCCGAAGGTCTTCAGCTCAAAATTTCAATCTCACAAAGGCATCGAAATACAAAACATTAACAGAGCTTCCACTATCAATCAAAATGCGGTGTACATCATAGCCATTCATATTCAAAGATACTACTAGGGCATCATCATGAGGGTACCATACCTTCCGGAAGTCTTCGTCGGAAAAGGAGAGCTCGTCAACTCGAGTCTTCTTTGATGGATTCTCCTCTTCATCCAGCCGATTCGACGAAGGATCGGCCGCCGCTATCATATTGATGTTGTCGATAACTGGGGGATTCGGTGGAGGGAAAGGGCGAGGCTCAGACTGGTGATTTCCTTCATTGTTCGGCTCAGGCATCCTTCTAAATCGGTCCAGCCTACCCCGTTGAATTAGCCATTCGATCTCATTCTGGAGCTACCAGAACTCCTCGGTATCATGGCCATGGTCCCGATGGAAGCAACAATACTTGGTCATGTCCCGCCGAGTCGCGTTGCCCCAGAGAGGAGAAGGCCGAGGAATCTGGCTCTCAATTTCCATTAGGATTGTGCTTTTGGTGCAATGAGAGGAGTGTATCGATCAAACCTCCGAGCCGGGCTCTGGGTTCGATCTCAAGAGGCGATGGAGGGGCTTTTTAGCGACGAGGCGGGCTGGTACGATGGAAGGATCGATGTTTCTCCAAGCCCTTTGCTTCTTCTTCTTTGATTGTTCGACTCGAGCTGACCTTCGCAATTTCTTCGATCTAGCATACTTATCCGCCAATGTTGACCCAATTGAGGATTTTGATGATTAACAAAACTATTTGAGTATAACATTTGAATTACTAATGATTTTGATTAAGTTTTTCAGATCATAAGTCTACTTGATAATCAAAATCAAGAAAAATCAAGTTCTGGCTCGAATCTAATGTCAAGGTAAGACTGCAGACATTAGAGTCGATACATGAAATCGCAGAGCCGACTCTGGAAAACGGCACAGAGTTAGAGTCGACTCCGGGACTGTTAGAGCCGACTTCAACAGAAAAGATAGAATGATGAATTTTCAGACCACGACTTAGAGTCGACTCCAGACTGTTAGAGTCGACTCTAGAAGAAGTTTTGTGTCGACCCCAGAAAAGTCAGAGATGAACTCCAGATCGAGCGGATTAAAGAATTTCGAGTTAGAACCAACCCTAGAAAAGTTAGAGCCGACTCCAGAATGTCAGACACGGCTCCAGAACTATCAGAACGACTCTAAACTTTATCTTTATCTATTTAATCCAAACGGCTATTGTTATTTATGGATCTAATCCTTCTTACACTTGCTTCTAACGGATAGTTTCAAACTATTTGTGGATTAATCGGGAACTATAAGAAGAGGGTTTGTTGCAATCCAGAAAAAGAGATAAGAGAGGTAAAAAGAAAAGAATAGAGAAAATCTTTGAGATCTATCAGAAAAGAAAAAGAGGGAAACTTGTAAGGAAAGATCATACTTATTCCCCAAAAAGAGAGAGAGATTCCAAGCCTTTGCTGTTCTATTTAGAAGAAATCTCAAGAGAAGGAAGAAGCCCTAGTTTTTCTGATCTGAGTTCAAGAGCATCTTCAAAGGAAGATCCATTCAAAGAGAAGAAGAGAAGAAGAAGCCACCAAGATCTGCGAATCAGGCTTTGGTTCCTAATCTCTTATTATTGTTTCATTATTGTATATTTGCTCATTGAAGGAGCAGTTTTACTTGTAAAATAAATACTGTTTGCTGGGTCAATCTGGTGATTGATTCAGTTGAGGCTGTTAGCCTTGAGCAAGCATTAGCTTGTGGTTTTAGGTTTTGTGCTGGTGAGCCTTGAAAACCAGCTGGGTTCGTTGTGCACCCGGAAAACAACAAGTTCGAGTTGTGAGCTTGCAAAACAACTCTGCTGTAATCAGTTTGATTATAGTGTGGACCCAAGAGGTACTTGGGAGTGGACGTAGGTGTAGGTACACGAACCACTATAAAATCTCTTGTGTTTGCCGTGATTGTCTCTTTATCTTCAACTCTCTATTTATAGTTGCTTAGTTTTAATTTGTGAATCTAAGTTTTTATTTCCGCTGGGGGTTATCTTTCAAAAGAGTTTAATTTTTGAAAAAACCCAATTCACCCCCCTCTTGGGTTGCTATCTGGACCAACAATTGGTATCAGAGCTAGTGCTCATTTGATTTGATCTAACGATCAAGAGTCAAAGATCCACATGGCAACTCAAGCTGGTTCATCTTTTTCCGAAGGTCAATCTACTAATAGACCACCTTATTTAATGGTTCTAACTATGGTTATTGGAAGGCTAGAATGAAAATATTCATTCAAGCACTTGACTATGATCTATGGAGTATAGTCAATGGACCACACACACCCACTGCTAGAGTTAATGGCATGGAGATTCTTAAACCGGAAAACGAATGGGATGAACATGATAGAAAATGGCACAACTCAATGCCAAAGCAATGAATGTCTTATACTGCTCATTAGATGCAAATGAA
>UESW01001299.1:374301-389838 GCA_900491605.1 Calamus simplicifolius
TGGATTACTAGAATTGATTCTGTTAAGGGGTAAATCGCCATTACATTGATAACCGTGCGAAAGGGCTAAGATCAGCCCTGGCCCTCACTTGATACACTGTGCCCACAAAGAATGAGCTAACCAATATGATCGGCGGATCGAGCAACCCATAGCTCGGCTCAATCCATAGCTCGGCTCCCCCGAGCAATCCATAGCTGGGCCTCCCCGAGCAATCCATATCTCGCCTCCCCCAAGCAATTTATAGCTCGGCCTCGAGCACTCCATAGCTTGACATGCGCCTCCGCGGAATGAAACTATTTTTACGTTCGGCTTATTTCTTCTTTGTGCATTTCGGCCATCAAGGCCGGGTCGTCCCTCGACTGTCTGAACCAAGCCTTTCTGCACCCCTACGGAACCTAGTGCAGGAGAGCCCAAGTTTAGTGTAACAGAATTCCAAACGATGAATCATATCGAGACGTCGCCTAGGACCTACATAGTCATCAGATCTTGGGCCATCAGAAAGCTCTCTCAGCCATCGATCCTCTAACGGATAGGATACGGATCTTACCGGCCTCACAACGGCTTGATTCGAATCATCTTCGAATCCCAACAACCTTCGAACCTTCCAGAAGGCGCTTAAGATTCAGGTGATTGCCTATAAATAGGACACTTCCAGATTTCTTAGGTACGCGACTCCTCGCTCAATCTCAGCATCACTCTCTCTCTTTCACTTCTCCCCCCCTCTCTGCCATTGGCGCTCCACTCGAGCTCCCGATATGCCACCCCTGAAGAGACTCTTCAGAGGGGTCCTTCTCCCATATTTGTTGTACGTCGATCTCCACTGACTTGAGCGTCGGAGGGTCTTCCGCGGAGGGCCACCCCCAACGCCTCCCACTGAGGACTTCTTTGTAGGTTCACCCAGGAAGAAACCCAATCAGGAGACCGATCGCGCCCGAGTCGGAGGACAGATTTCTGCGGCAATAGATTGGTGCTAGAGGAAAGGCCTCAAGTCTCATTAAAACTTGAAGAAAGGAGACAAGGATCTCGATCTAGAAGAGAACCTCTCCAATGGCTAATTGGAGAAGAGCAACTTCTGAAGCCCAGGACCAGTTCGCCTCCCAGAGACCCGATCCGATGAGTATCGTGGCGCCGCCGCCGCCACCAGCTGAGACTCCGTTGCCACCGGCTGTCCCAGTGACCCAGGACCAGTTCACCACACTAGTCCAGCAAGTCCAAGCCCTGACCCATCTGGTTCAGGAGCGCCTTGCAGCCCCCCATCCAGTTACAGCTGCCCCTGCTCCATGCCTCCCTGAGGAGCCGCAGCTCCTTTTTCTCCGGCCACCTCTTCTTCTGGTCCGCATGGAGCCACGGACCCCCCACACCGACCCAAGGAGGCCAAACCAGTCCCGCAAGGGAGCTGCGAAAAGGATCTCCCCAGACCTTGGCGGGCCCGGTCCCTCTCTCCGGAGTTCTCCCGCCATGATTCGATGCCATCTCCACACTCTCCTCGTTCGGCCCCTCCTCTTATGCCTGAAGAGGAGATCTGCCGACAGCTCCAGGAGATGCGTCAAGAGCTGGATGCCACCAAGCAGGCTCATCCACCTAGCCTAAGGCGGAGCAGGGTATCCCCTTCTCCAAGGGGATCATGGAGGAAGTGATTCCCTCCCATGTTCAGCTACCCGCCATCGAGCCCTATTATGGCTCCTTCGATCCCGATGATCACCTCAGCAGTTTTCGGTCGATCATGATGTTCCACGGAGCATCAGATGTGATCCTGTGCCACACCTTTCCCTCCACCCTTAGAGGGTCCGCTGAACCTGGTTCAACGCTCTGAAACCAGGTTCCGTTGATTCGTTTGACGAGCTGAGTCATCTTTTTATCGGCCAGTTCGTCAGCAACCGCCGTCACCGACGAAGATCCGACTCCCTCTCTGAAGTTAAGCAGAGAGAGGGGGAGTCCTTGAGAATTACCTTGGCCGCTTCAATAATGCCATGCTGGAGGTGGACCACCTTAATCATGAGGTGGTTATGTCCGCCCTAGCGGTGGAGTTTTGAAGGAGAGCGACTTCTACTTGGCGATGGAGGTCAATTACCCCCCAAACCTCTTCGATATGATGGCCCTGGCAGACAAATACACTAGAGTCGAAGAATCATGGAGGGCTGCCCGCGCCGAGCTGGCAAAGAAGAAAGAATCCAAGGGCTCGGACATGCATCGACCTACCCGTCAGCCAAGCCCACCTCGTCGCCAAAGAGCTCCCCCACCGCCACCAAGAAATCGCTCCCGGAGCCCGCCTAGGAAGTTTGACCGATACACCCCACTCACTATTCCTAGAGCGCAGATCCTCATGGAGATAGAGCGCCAGCTCTCCCGACCAGCTCCTCTCCGAGGGAACCCAACCCGGAGAGACCCCACCAAATACTGCCGCTATCACCGGGAGCATGGCCACGATACCGAGGAATGCTGGCAGTTGAAGAACGAAATTGAGAGGCTAATCCAGCGGGGCCGACTGAACCAGTTCAGGAGGGTGCCCGAGCTAGAGCAAGGGGGTGATCGGTAGCCCGAGCTTGAGCAGCCTCCTCCTCCTCCAAATCCACCCGTGATCGGCCATATCAATGTGATTGAAGAAGTCGGTAGTTTGTCGAACTTCAAGAATGATGAAGAAGGTTCGGCGCCGAAGAAAGCATGAACGGGTGAGCTCTCCTTCTCTAACGATGATCTCCAGGGGATACAATTCCCGCATGACGACGCGTTAGTTGTATCCCTCAATTTAAATAACTATAATGTAAGTCAGATCCTTATTGATAGTGGAAGCTCCGTAAATGTTCTGTACTTTGATGTGTTCGCCAAGATGAAATTGCTCATGGAAAATCTCCGAGCCGTGGACTCCACCTTAATGGGGTTCACCGGCGATGTTATCGTCCCAGAAGGGGTCGTAACTTTAATGGTTCGGGCAGGAATCTGGCCCCGTGTGGCCACTGTTCACACAGACTTCCTGGTGACCAAGCTTCGGTCGCTCTACAATGCGATATTTGGGAGACCCGGCCTGATGTCCCTCAGAGTCGTCGTCTCTGTTCCGCACCTATCTATGAAGTTCCCCATCGGGCGGGGAGTTGGTATTGTCCAAGGAAGCTAAACTATGGCTCGACAGTGTTTTATCACCAGCCTTCAGTCCAGGATGCCTGAGGTTGATGGGCTAGACGCTCGGGAGGACTTCGCCGAGCAATGAGGCGAACCAGCCGAAGAACTGGAAGAAGTGCCGCTGGACGAAGCCCAGCCCGACCGAACTATAAAGATTGGGTCACTACTGAAAGGCAAGTTCCGGCAGGAACTGATCAACTTTCTCCGAAGAAACGTCATGTCTTCACCTGGTCCACCTCCGATATGCCAGGAATCAACCGTGATGTTCTTGTTCATCGCCTCAACTTGAATGAGATGCACCGACCCGTCAGACAGAAGAAAAGAAGCTTCACCTCGGAGCGACAGAAAGCTATCAAAGAGGAGGTTGATAAGCTTATCAAAGAAACTTCATTCGGGAGGTGAATTACCCAAGTTGGCTGTCAAATTTTGTCATGGTAAAGAAGTCGAACGGCAAGTGGCGGATCTGCATCGACTTCACCGACCTCAATAAAGTGTGCCCGAAGGATAGTTTCCCTCTTCCCCAAATTGACCAGCTTGTAGATGCCACCTCGGATCATCAGATGCTGACATTCATGGATGCCTATTCGGGCTACAACCAAATCCAGATGGCTCCCGAAGATGAAGAGAAGACCGCCATCATAACTGACCGAGGTACTTACTGTTACCATGTTATGCCCTTCGGTCTTAAAAATGCAGGTGCCACCTACCAAAGGCTGGTCAACAAAGTCTTCAAAGAGCAAATCGCCAGAACATGGAGGTATATGTCGACGACATGCTGGTCAAGAGCAAAGAAGTGTCACAGCACGTCGAGGATCTCTCAGAAAGCTTCGCGACACTCCGCAAATATCGGATGAAGCTCAACCCAACTAAGTGCGCCTTCGGCATTAAATCTGGAAAGTTTCTTGGCTTCATGGTTTCCCAACGGGGCATCGAAGCCAACCCCCAGAAAATCTAGGCTCTTCAGCAGATGGCGCCCCCGACATCTGTTAAAGAAGTCCAGTGCCTGACTGGGAGAATAGCGGCCCTTAATCGCTTCATGGCTCGGTCTGCCGAAAGATGCCTCCCTTTCTTTAAAACTCTTCGATCGGCTAAGAATTTCCAATGGTCTTTTGAGTGTCAAAAATCATTCGAAGATCTCAAAAAGTACCTCGACTCTCCCCCTCTCCTCAGTAGTCCAGATCCTGGAGAAACATTATTCCTGTATCTGGCTGTCTCGAAAGGTGCCATTGGCTCGGTGTTGGTCAGAGACAAAAATAAGACCCAGAAGCCAATTTATTATGTCAACAAACTGCTCCGAGATGTGGAAACGAGGTATACCCAGATTGAAAAGATGGTGTTGGCTTTATAACCTCGGTCCGAAAGTTGCGGCCATACTTTCAAGCACATTCTATGAAAATCCTGACCGATTAACCCATCAAGGCAGTAGTCCATCATTCGGAGACATCGGGGAGGATGACCAAATGGGCCGTCGAGCTGAGCGAGCACGACATTCGCTTTCAACCTCGTCAGCCATCAAAGCTCAGGTGCTAGCTGATTTTGTCCTCGAATGCACTATCCCGGAGGATAGCTCCACTCCCAACTCCCTCGAACGCCCAAGATCTATGCCCGGTGGCTCCTCCATGTTGACGGGTCATCCAATGCCTATTGCTCTGGTGCTGGCTTAATCCTCACTAGCCCAGAGGGGGTGACTTTCGAATATGGCATCCGCGTCTCCTTCCCAGCCTCCAATTACGAGGCCGAATATGAAGCTCTGCTCGCTGGGCTCCGAATCGCCCGCGACCTTAAAGTGAAGAGGCTGAATGCCTTCACCAACTCTCAGCTAGTGGCTGGCCACGTACGGGGCGAGTTTGAGGCTCGGGAGCCGAACATGGTTCAATATCTCCAAGAGGTTCGAAGCCTACTTTCCCATTTCCCTGAATTTGAAGTTATTCAGATTCTGAGATCCGAAAATGCCCGTGCCGACCTATTGTCTCGGATGGCAACTACGGAATCGATGGATGCCGAGCGAAAATTTCATCTAGAGATTTTGGAGAGGCCCAGCATTGCGGAAGCTGACTGAGTAATGCAAATTGAGGCCGAACCATCATGGTTCGACCCCATCCTGAAGTATCTTAAAGAAGGATCGCTCCCAGCCGATCGAAGGGAAGCTAGAAAGCTGAAGCTGCAAGCCACCCACTATGTGCTAATTGACGACCAGCTCTACAAGCGGTCCTTCTCTATGCCACTGCTCAATGTCTTTGCCCATCTGAAACTGATTATGCCCTTCGGGAGGTACACGAAGGAATTTGCGGCAACCATCTGGGGAGCCGATCTTTATGCCACAAGGTGTTGCGTCAGGGTTACTATTGGCCTATCATGCAAAAGGATGCTGACAACCTCATCCGAGCTTGTGACCCATGCCAAAGACACTCTAGCATTCAGAGGCTTTCCTCCACCAGGCTGGTCCCCATTTCCTCCGCTTGGCCCTTTACCAAGTGGGAATGGACATTCTCGGCCCGTTTCCACTTGCCACTGGACAGCAAAAATTTTTATTCATCGCCATTGACTACTTCACCAAATGGGTCGAGGCGGAAGCAGTTGCTCAGATAACAGAGGCTCGATCCAAGGACTTCGTGTGGAGGTCCATCATCTGCCGCTTCAGCCTCCCACACACCATCGTTACTGACAACGACAAACAATTCAACAATCCGAAGTTCCGTCAGTTATGCGAGGAGCATGGGATCCATCACCGCCTTACCTCGGTCGGGCACCCATAGGCTAACGGAGAAGCCGAGGTAACTAACTGAACCTTGCTTCAAGGGATCAAAGCTCGGCTCTCCAGAGCCCGAGGTAAATGGGCGGACAAATTGCACCATATCCTATGGGCCTACTGCACCACCCCAAGAGTGTCCACGGGCGAGACCCCATTTCGAATGGCCTTCGGCACAGAGGCAGTCATCCCCGTGGATATAGGACTCCCATCCCTGCGGGTGGAAAGCTACTCGGAGGAAGCCAGTGACGAGCAGCTCCGTACCAACCTCGACCTGATAGAGGAGATCAGAGAAAAAGCTCGGATCAGAATAGCTGCCTAACAGCAAAGAGTGGCCAGTTACCATGCCTCCAGGGTCAAAGGGAAACCTTTCTCGCCTGGCGACCTCCTTCTCTGGAAAACATCTGTCTCCAAATCGCTAGAGCAAGGAAAGCTAGCTCTGAACTGGGAAGGCCCCTACCAAGTAACGGAAGTCGTCGGACCAGGTACCTACAAACTACAAGATCTAAGCGGGAGATCCATTCCTCAGACATGGAATTTGGACAACCTCCGCAAGTATCATCAGTAGGGTACGCCTTCTACAGGCTCACCTTCTTAATTTTTGTTGGCATATTGTTTTCATGATTCATGGCATGATTACCAATTATATCACCAAAAATCATAAAGAAAACATATGCTGCTTACCAATCCTCGGTATGATCGAGTTATCTATTTAAGCAGGAATCTCCAAACCTCTACTGGGCCGAGCAACAAATCTTCGAACCTCGGCTGGGCCGAGCAACAATATCCGAACCTCGGCTGGGCCGAGCAATAAATCTTCAAACCTCGGCTGGGCCGAGCAACAAATCTCCGAACCTCGACTGGGCCGAGCAATAAATCTCCGAACCTCGGCTGGGCCGAGCAACAAATCTTCTGTTGGCCCAGATGGCAACCCAAGAGAGGGGGGGGGGTGAATTGGGTTCTTTAAAAAATTTTAACCTTTTAAAAACTATTGGCTTTAAGATAAATGAAATTAAATGCAATGAAATATAAAGCACAAACAAGGAGATAGAGATAGAGATAATAGAAGCAAGGCAAACACAAAGATTTTATAGTAGTTCGGTGTATCCAACACCTACGTCCACTCCCAAGATTCACTTGGGTCCACACTATAATCGACTTGATTACAGTCGAGTTGTTTTCCAAGATCACAACTCACAACTTGTTGTTTCACCCGGGATCACAACGAACCCAGCCGATTTTTCGGGCTCACCAGCACAAAACCCTAAACTCAAGCTAATCTAGCTTGACCCGAGGTATATAACCTCCACTAGTTTAGTCCCCTTGATAGAACTAGCACAAACAAGTAAGAAGAATGTTTAAGATACAAGACAGCTCCTTAAATGAGCAAATATTCAAATAAATGAATAAGGTTTAGAAAAGCCTGTTTGAAGTGGATTGGATTTGAGCTTTTCTTCTTTTCTTCTTTTCCTCTCTCTTTGGAGATGTTGAATCAGGCCTCAGCTTTGATTCGTTGCAAATGTTGCAGATGAGAAGTTGAAAAATCTTCAAAACAGAGCTTCTTTCCCTTTTTGTGAATCCTTCGATTTTTCAAATTTGAACGCCTTGGATTCTTCTTTGAGCTTTGTGGAGTGGGAGGATTTGAGTTTGAATGCTTTTCTCTTGGATTTCAGGCTCAAGACTTCTCGGATTTTTGATTTGAATATTCTCTCTATTTTTTGTTTTTTCCTCTTTTTCTATATTCGTTGTTATTTTTCAAATGGGTGTTCTCCTTTTTATAGATTTTCTTTAATCCATTTTTGGGAAGAAACTAGCCGTTGGAGTGTACCTGGAAACAAAATATATCCGTTAGAAGTTAGGTAAAAAGGAAATATTACCGTTAGAGCTGATCTGGCATTTTAAAATTTTGTCCAAGACAGGTTGGAGTCGGCTCCAACTTTTCAGGTGTCGGCTCCAAGTTGTTTATCCAAAAATAGAAAGTTCTGAGTTCGTCGAGGAGTCGGCTCCGAAAAAGTTAGGTGTCGGCTCGCCATCGTTAGGTGTCGGCTCCAGAATACTATGTGTGCGGCTCCAAGATGCTCAGAAAACAAGCGTTCTGTCCCCGCATCGGAGTCGGCTCCAGACACTATAAGTGTCGACTCCAAACTCTGGGTGTCAACTCCGAAACTCTAGGTGTCGGCTCTAGACCGTATTAAAAATCAGAAGAATATTTGACAGGCCATGGGGTCGGCTCCAGGAATTCTAGGTGTCGACTCCAGGTTCTGAAACTTTGAAACTTATGATTTGCAATTGATTCAAAACTCATTTCTTAATACCTTTAAATCGATCAAATATTTTTAAGCCTGAAACACTTGTCAAATCCATTAGTAATCAAATAAATATACTCAATTCCTTTATTAATCATCAAAATCAATAATTGGGTCAACAATCTCCCCCTTTTTGATGATTATAAAAACATTGAGTATATGCATAGTATTCTTAAATTAAAATTTTCAAGGAAGTGATCTTCACAAGTAGCTCCCCCTGAATAAGGTAGCTCCCCCTATGAAGTTCAAATTATCAATTGTTCTTATGCTTTACATATTTATCAATTGTTCTTCCTATTGCTTTACTTACATATTTGATACCAATTAAATAAATGACAATTAAAGCATAACTAATCAATGCATATACGACATAACTTCCTCCTTTTTTGTAATCAACAAAAAGATAGAAAGAGTTAAGTCAAAAGATAAAATTGATAGATCAAAAGATAATTTCATTTCATCAAGTCAAGTATTACAAAAAGAAATTGTGCTTTCATTACATCAAAAATTTAAACTTTCATTGCACACATCAAACAACATATTTCATTACATAAAAAAAACTTTGACTTCATTACAAGAAAATTACAGATTGTTTCTAATGATCTTGTCAAATGATCCAAAATCTTTCCATTCCATCACTTTGAGTGGCTACAAATTCTTTCAACCTTCTATCAACAAAAGAGCAAGCAGTCATGATTTTATCTTGAAGCTCTGCATTGCACTTTGAATAGGTCTCAGAATCTCCACAGATATCTTTAAGTTCTTCAAATATATTCTTCAGATCACTACTTAAAGATCCAGCAGAAGAGCTAAGAGTTGATTCTATCTTGCTAATGCGATCATCTAGGGAATAAAGAGTTTCTTTAAGATTCATAAATTTATTATCAAACTCAGTCTTCAGTTCATCCTTCTGAGCAGCAAGTAAGTCTTTGAGTTGCTCCAATTGAAGGTCTGAAAATCCAACTGATGAAGTAGATGGCTGAACAAGAGTTTGAGCAGGTGCAGGGGCCGGAACAGGACTCCTTGGCTGCGGAGAGGAAACCCTCACAGATGGACCAGCCTCACAAGGTCAGAAAGTCTAGGCTCAGGGGCTCTCTCATCCAAGTTACCTTTCCTTTCCCATTGCCCGTTCACCTTTACAAATCCCATCCTATGCAAAGTGGCCAGACTGTAGTAATCGGTGTGTCTGAGATTCTTGGATGGTTCATTCTCTAGAATCACTACTCCTTGGCTCCTGAATACCATAGTCAGAATCATGCCTAAGGTAAGGACGACCTTCTTTTCCCTCCGGCCTCGGCCATATAGAATATCATCATAGCAGCTAAATTAATAGGTTGACCGGTCAATATACTGTCCATCACAACAATGTCCCGCTCAGAGACATACTCAAAACGACCGGTTTGGGAACAAAATCTGCTGCAAATGTTATGAAGTAATCTTAATTCCAAGGGCAATTGGTTAGCCCTAATCTCTCAAATTCTGTCAACATCTCTCCCTAACATCCTTGATAGAGCTGCTGATCTCTCACTGTGCATATCGGCTGCTAATCCGGTAATGGGGATGCTTAGGAGGTTTCCTAATTTTTGAAAAGTAAGATGAATCTGTTTACCTCTGACAGAGCTCACTAAACCACCATCACCTCTCGATAAATTGAAGTAAAATTCTTTTACTAGTGCTGGGTAAGTAGGAACATCAAGAGAACAAACTTATCCCAGCCTAATTCTTTGAGTTGTCTTCCAATCGAGAAACCTTCGGAATCAAAGAGCTCAAAGTCAACTTTTCTACCCATTGTGATTACCCTCCCTGCTAGGGTATCTACCTGAGGGGAAGAAGTGTTGGGATTGTCTGAAGCGGTGGAGGAATCCTCGCTTGGAGACGGCTCGCGGACGGGTCGCCTCACGGAGCATTTTTCGGTCACCACAGGCGCTCCAATCACCGAACCTCTCCTCTTAGGTGCCATTGGATCCTTAGGAAAGCTTGGGTAGAGAGGAATTAGAGATGGGGAGGCTTTGAGAGAGTTTTGGAAGAGTTTGGTAGAGGATTTGAAAAGTTACGAAATGACGAGGTGTCGACTCTGCCCTAATAAATCGATTTGGGACGCCCAGGTGTCGACTCCCGCAAAGTCGGGTGTCGACTCCAAATCGCTAACACAGTCAGCGCTCGAACTGGAGTCGGCTCCACTTATACGGGTGTCGGCTCCAAGGTCAGGGACCGAGAGCGACACAGACAAGGTGTCGACTCCTCATTCTGAGGTGTCGACTCCACTGACAGTTTCAGAGAAAATAATTGAGATTCAAACATCTGAAACTTGTCAAAATAAATTCGATAAAATCTTGATAAAATTTTGGAGTATGAAGAATCAAGTTACTCAGATGACTAGATAATTTGTCCTTAAAATTATGAAAGGAATATCAAGAAATTAATAGAAATCTAGATAGTCATTCCTTAGTGTTTCAAAATCAATCCAAAGGGTCACATATCCCTAATTCACCTCTAAGATAACAAAATCTCTCTTCACTCAAGGGTTTTGTAAATATATCAGCTAATTGTTCTTCAGTATTAACATATTCAAGACAAATTTCATTATTAGCTACATGTTCTCTTATAAAGTGATATCTAATTTCAATGTGTTTTGTTCTTGAATGTTGAATTGGATTTTTAGTCAAATTTATTGCACTTGTGTTATCACATCTAATTGGAGTTTTATCAAGTGTTATGCCATAATCTTCAAGTTGTCTCTTAATCCAAAGGATTTGAGCACAGCAACTTCCAGCTGCAACATATTCTGCTTCAGCAGTAGATAATGCAACCGAATTTTGCTTTTTGCTAAACCAAGAGATTAAGTTACTTCCTAAGAATTGACATGCTCCACTTGTGCTTTTTCTATCTAATTTACATCCAGCATAGTCAGAGTCAGAATATGCAATCAAGTTTAATGTTGAGTCTCTAGAATACCATAAACCTACATTTTTAGTTCCACTTAAATATCTTAAAATTCTTTTTACAGCAATTAAGTGAGATTCTTTAGGTTCAGATTGAAATCTAGCGCATAGACATACAGCAAACATGATATCTGGTCTACTAGCTGTTAAGTAAAGAAGAGATCCGATCATACCTCTGTAATATTTTTGATCTACTTTCTTACCATCTTCATCTTTGTCCAGTTTGCATGAAGGACTCATAGGAGTTCCAAGTGGTTTGATTGACTCCATTCCAAACTTCTTGAGCAGTTCTTTTGTGTATTTGGCTTGATTGATGAAGATTCCTTCTTTGCTTTGCTTGATTTGAAGTCCTAGGAAGAAGTTGAGTTCTCCCATCATGCTCATTTCAAACTCACCCTGCATCAACTTAGCAAATTCTTGACATAACAAATTGTTAGTAGCACCGAATACAATATCATCAACATATATTTGTACTACTAATAAATCCTTGTCTTTTCTTTTCAAAAATAGTGTTTTATCAACATTTCCTCTTGTAAAATCATTTTCAATCAGAAATTTACTTAATCTTTCATACCAAGCTCTAGGTGCTTGTTTTAAACCATATAGTGCTTTGTGCAATTTAAAAACATGATTTGAAAATTCATGATCTTCAAAACCAGGTGGTTGTTCAACAAAAACTTCCTCATTTATAAATCCATTTAAAAATGCACTTTTAACATCCATTTGAAATAAATTGATATGCATATGACATGCAAATGCAAGTAATAATCTAATTGCTTCTAGTCTAGCTACAGGTGCAAAAGTTTCATCAAAATCAATTCCTTCTTCTTGATTATATCCTTTTGCAACTAATCTAGCTTTGTTTCTAATTACTATGCCATTTTCGTCTAATTTATTTCTAAATACCCATTTTGATCCTATAACAGAATGATCTTTAGGTCTATCTACAAGAGTCCAAACATTATTTCTAGTAAATTGATTTAATTCTTCTTGCATAGCTAACATCCAATTATTATCTTTTTCTGCTTCTTCAATAGTTTTAGGTTCAATTTGAGATACAAATGCAAGATGATTATTGATGTTTCTCATTGATGATCTAGTTCTTACTCCTTGAGATGGATCACCTATAATTAATTCTTTAGGATGACCATAGGCATATCTCCAGTCTCTAGGAAGATCTATATCATTATGATTTGCATCAACAACATCAACACTAGGAGAATCATTATCTTTAGCTTCTTGTTCATGATCCGAAGATACATCTATATTTAATTTTTCAATATCTCTTTCTAGAATGTTTGTATCTTCCTCATCATCAATCTTTTCAGGAACTCGATGCTAAAGATTCATCAAAGATTACATGAATAGATTCTTCTACAATTAAGTTTCTCTTGTTAAATACTCTATAGGCTTTACTAGATGTTGAATATCCTAAGAAAATGCCTTCGTCAGATTTTGCATCAAATTTTCCTAGATTATCTTTACCATTATTATGAATGAAACATTTACAACCAAATGCATGAAAGTAACTTATGTTTGGTTTTCTATTATTCCATAGTTCATAAGGAGTTTTCTTAATGATTGGCCTAATTAAAGCTCTATTAAGAATGTAACATGCTGTGTGTTGCGGCCGACTCACGTATGATGAACGTCGGGCAGGCTGAAATCACTGGATGCGTAGAAAGGCCGTCGTCTTCCCCAAGACCTTGGTCTATGGAAAGGCCGCCGTCTTCCTCCAAGAGCCTGCAAAAGTCCCGGACCGGTGGTTCCGGCGGGGACCCTCCGACGCCCAAGTTAGTGAGTCGTCAACAGGGATGTGATCTTTGTCGAACTGTTGTAAAGCAAGTCTTATTTTAGAGAGAGAGGAAAAGAGAGCCCCTTTGCATGGAGCTCGGATCCTCCTTTTATACCTGTTGGGGATCCGTATACCTTGGTCTGTTGGAACCATCGGATCTGTTCCGTTGTGATGTTTCATCGAACGGTAAGTTGTTGCTGGATAAGGGCCGCTTATAGCGGTAAATGCTGATCAGGCTGACACGCCCGAGCTATCCGGCCGTAGCCCTTAGATCGCGGGGTCAGTTGCCCAAGACTAATCCTTGTATGAAGGTCGACCCTGGGGGCCGACGCTGGGTGGCAATGCCGGATGCCGGAACCAAAGCTTCAGTACTGGGATTTATTATTAAGGCCGACACCTGTGGCCAATGTTGGAGGCCGATGCTGACGGCTGACGCTGGGGGCCGACGCTGGAGGCCGACGCCGGGGGCCGGCGCTGGTGGCCGACACTGGCTGTCTGGCTCAAGAGGCCGACACTGGAGGTCGACGCCGGGGGCCGGCGCTGGTGGCCGACACTGGCTGTCTGGCTCAAGAGGCCGACGCTGGCTGTCTGGCTCAAGAGGCCGACGCTGGCTGTCTGGCTCTGAGGCCGACGCTGGCTGTCTGGCTCTGGAGGCCGACGCTGGCTGTCTGGCTCAAGAGGCCGACGCTGGCCATCTGGGTCTGAGGCCGACGCTGGAGGCCGGTTCCGAAGATCGATGCTGGAGGCTTTGGGTTTCGTTGTCACATCATTGCTTTCGGAAATCGTGCAGAAGATAATACTACTCCAGAGGAAACGGCCAGCCGTATCAGATGCCCCCCCCCCCTGAGATGGGTAAGCGTTTATTTATCCGCGAAAGGGGTGCGAATATCCTCTAGGTGGCCGGTTTCCGCGTCATTATTTCTCCTTTGTTGGGATTAGGGAGGATTTACCTCGGGCAGCGTTACGAAAAGGCGGACGAATCATTGTGATAAGGTTAACTCCCCTTTTGCCGGTCTTTTCGAGCTTATCGTATTGGCAGGTTTTCGAAACGTCTCCCAACTGAAGACGGACGCGTGGTTGGATCGGACGGTGAGGGGGATGTTTCGAAATGGCGCCATGATGGCAGATTGCCCTTATCTTCCTATCTTCCCCATTTCTTCCGCCATTGCCCCCTTTTTGAGTCCGCCAGCGCTTCTGTCTTTCGTTCATTCTCTCCGTGCCTTGTCTTTGGCTCGCGTTTTTCTTCTCAGGTTAGTTCCCATGGCTTCTTCTCCTTCTTGCTCCATTTCCGGTTCTTGGGGGGGTTCTTCCCAGTCTTCTGAATCCCAGTCCATCCAATGGTCCACCTCATCTTCTGATCATTCACCAGAGCCACGACCAGTCGATCGTCCCTCAACCGGGATTCGTCCGACCGGCGGACAAACTTCCGTTAGAACCCGGCCGGCGGTTGCCGGCCCTTCTAGGGTTACCAAGGAGTCCCCGAAGGGACTGCGTCGACCATGTCTGCCCAGGACATCGCGAACTTAAGGGCCAGGTACGGCTTCCCTCCGGACCTTCACCTGTTCGTTCCCACCCCTAACGACAGGGCAACCTCTTCCCGTTCGGGAGGGTTGCCTTGTACGGGGCCTTTTTTAAGGCCGGGCTTCGGTTACCGATTCACCCCTTCATCCTTAATCTTCTAGATAGGTACTCTTGACCCCGTCCCAACTAGTTCCCAACTCCTTTCGAACTATTGTTGGTTTTTTAGTACTCTGCCATCTGCAGGGCATAGAGGCTAGCATTTCCTTGTTCCGCAGCTTCTATACCTTGCGCAAACAGTCGGGGTGGTGGTCTTTCACTCCTAGATCCAATAGGATTCTTAGGTTGTGCCTTCCTTCCTCCGTTAAGGGGTGGAAGGACAAGTTTTTCTTCGCGGACGTCAGCGGGGTTCGTGGAAGCTGGGGGGTACCCAATATCGATGCCAACAGGGACTCCTCCATCCTTCCACGAGACCGGATGGCATTTGGGCAGCTCCTGACTGCCGATATTCCTAAGTGTAATAAGCTGATAGCCGAGGAGAATCTTCAACGTGCCGGCTTAATTCCCTCGAGGGGTGAGCATTAGTCCACTCGCCTCTCTTCTCTGTTCTTCCCTTCTCTTTTTTTTTTTTTTTTTTTTTTTTTACTATCCCTTGCTTGCGTAGGGATGGCGCCGACTTTGCACAAGCTTAAGCAGGTGGCCGCCAAGAAGAGGAAGGCCGCGGGGACTGTGTCCCCTACCGAAGGGAGGGCTGCCACCAAGGTTCCCAGGAGGGCCGACGCCGGGAGGGTTAGGGCAGAGAGACCGACGCTGGGGTGGCCGACACCGGAGGAACTATAGTCGTGAAGCCCCTACGTGCCAAAGTCTCGAAGAAGGGCGGCCCCAAAAGGGCCGTCACTAAAGGGGTCGACGCCCAGGAAGCCAAAGCAGTGGGGCCCGTGCGCATAGGCGAGGCGGCCCAACCCCAAGCCGAAGAACCCGTCATGGAAGACGCGGCGAAGGCCAGGGCCGGCAAGGAGGTGGAGCAAGGCCCGCCGGAGGAAGAATCTCCAGCTCCGGCTCCTCCAATTATTTTACTTGATTTATCTCCCGATGGGAAGACGCCGTCTC
>UESW01001299.1:390389-411129 GCA_900491605.1 Calamus simplicifolius
CTGCCGACGTTGGGTGCCGGTCTTAGATGCCAACGCGGAGTTGGTCTTTGACTGCCGAGCGGATCGGTCTTTTGCTGCCGACGCTGGGCGCCGGTCTTAGATGCCAACGCGGAGTTGGTCTTTGACTGCCGGAGCGGATCCGGTCTTTTGCTGCCAACGCTGGACGCCGGTCTTAGATGCCAACGCGGAGTTGGTCTTTGACTTCCGGAGCGGATCCGGTCTTTTGCTGCCGACGCTGGGCGCCGGTCTTAGGTGCCAACGCGGAGTTGGTCTTCGACTGCCGGAGCGGATCCGGTCTTTTGCTGCCGACGCTGGGCGCCGTCTTAGATGCCAAGCGGAGTTGGTCTGACTGCCGGAGCGGATCCGGTCTTTTGCTGCCGACGCTGGGCGCCGGTCTTAGATGCCAACGCGGAGTTGGTCTTTGACTGCCGGAGCGGATCCGGTCTTTTGCTGCCGACGCTGGGCGCCGGTCTTAGATGCCAACGCGGAGTTGGTCTTGACTGCCGGAGCGGATCCGGTCTTTTGCTGCCGACGCTGGGCGCCGGTCTTAGATGCCAACGCGGAGTTGGTCTTTGACTGCGGAGCGGATCCGGTCTTTTGCTGCCGACGCTGGGCGCCGGTCTTAGATGCCAACGCGGAGTTGGTCTTGACTGCCGGAGCGGATCCGGTCTTTTGCTGCCGATGCTGGGCGCCGGTCTTAGATGCCAACGCGGAGTTGGTCTTTGACTGCCGGAGCGGATCCGGTCTTTTGCGACGCTGGCCCGGTCTTAGGATGCCAACGTGGAGTTGGTCTTTGTCTGCCGAGCGGATCCGGTCTTTTGCTGCCGACGCTGGGCGCCGGTCTTAGATGCCAACGCGGAGTTGGTCTTTGACTGCCGGAGCGGATCCGGTCTTTTGCTGCCGACGCTGGGCGCCGGTCTTAGATGCCAACGCGGAGTTGGTCTTTGACTGCCGGAGCGGATCCGGTCTTTTGCTGCCGACGCTGGCGCCGGTCTTAGGATGCCAACGCGGAGTTGGTCTTTGACTGCCGGAGCGGATCCGGTCTTTTGCTGCCGACGCTGGGCCGCGGTCTTAGATGCCAACGTGGAGTTGGTCTTTGACTACCGGAGCGGATCCGGTCTTTTGCTGCCGACGCTGGGCGCCGGTCTTAGATGCCAACGCGGAGTTGGTCTTTGACTGCCGGAGCGGATCCGGTCTTTTGCTGCCGATGCTGGGCGCCGGTCTTAGATGCCAACGCGGAGTTGGTCTTTGACTGTCGGAGCGGATCCGGTCTTTTGCTAAACACACTCATTCGAAAATAAGAACATGTCTATTATTCAGGCATCAAACAGATTCAAGTTAATAACGATAGAATTCTATTGATAGTACCGTCGTAAATTGTCGGCATTCCAAGTTCGAGGGAGCAGCTTCCCGTCTAGCTCTTCGACTTTATATGCCCCATGGTGGAGTACCTCTTTGACACGGTATGGCCCTTCCCATTTTGGTGCCAGCTTGCCCCCTTCTGTTGGCTTTGATACTTCAGCTCTTCGTAGGACCAGGTCTCCTGGCCGGAATGTCTTGGCCGCACCCGAGAGTTGTAGTGTCGGGCCACTCGCTGACGGAACGCTGCCATACGAAGATGCGCTTGATCTCGCAATTCTTCCACCAAATCCAGATCAGCCCTTAGCTGATTGGAGTTGCTTTCTTCGTGGTATAATTCCGTCCGGGGACTAGGAGCCCCTATTTCTACGGGATGACCGCCTCGGTCCCAAAGACCAAGCTAAAAGGGGTTTCCCTGTGGGTGCTCGCGGTGTCGTATGGTAGGCCCACAACACACTGGAAAGTTCTTCCACCCAGCGCCCTTTACAGTTATCTAGCCGAGTCCGGAGCCCTTGGAGGATGATGCGATTGGTCACCTCAGCTGCGCCGTTGGTTTGGGGATGCCCTACGGAGGTGAATCGGTGACGGATGCCTAGGCCCTTGCAGAATTCTCGGAAGGCCGTGTTATCAAACTGTCGGCCGTTGTCTGTAACCAGGGTGTGTGGTAACCCAAACCGACACACCACAGATTTCCAGAAGAAAGCCCTCACTTTGGCTTCCGTGATTTTAGCAAGAGCTTCCGCCTCGATCCACTTAGTGAAATGATCGACGGCCACAACTAGGAACTTACGTTGTCCGGAGGCAGGAGGGAAAGGTCCCAGGATGTCCATGCCCCATTGTGCAAAGGGCCATGGTGCAGCCAGGGGGTCAGCTGGGACGCCGGTTGATGTTGGATGTTGGCATGACGCTGGCAGCTGTCACATCTTTTGATGAGTTCAGAGGCGTCCTCTTTCATTGTCAACCAATAATACCCCTACGTAGAGCTTTATATGCAAGGGCCCTGCCCCCCAGATGGCTTCCACATATCCCCTCGTGTATCTCTCGCAAAATATAGTTGGCATCGGTGGGACCGACACACCTGAGGATAGGGTATGAGAATGACCTTCGGTAGAGCTTTCCTTCCATAAGGAAGAATTTCGGGGCTCGTCTTCTAAGTTTCCTAGCTTCGGCAGGGTCTTCTGGGAGGATGCCATCAGTAAAGTATTGAACGTAGGCGTCCATCCAGGAGGGCTCCAGCTCCACCGGCAAAATTTCTCTTGGTACCTCAATGCTTGGGACTTCTAAATGCTCCACATAAGCCTTTCCCAACATCCCGTCAACCGAGGCGGCGAGATGGGATAGGGCATCGGCTCTGGCATTCTCTTGTCGAGGAATGTAGCTGATGCTGAAGTGAGTGAATGGGGAAACCATTGAGTGCACCGCGTCTAAGTAGCGGGCCATGATGGGATCCTTTGCCTCGTACTCCTTTGTAATCTAGCCAGCAACTAGTTGGGAGTCGGTGAAGGCCCTAAGGCATTTCACCCCAAGCTCCCTAGCCAACCTTACACTGGATAACAAAGCTTCATATTCTGCCTGGTTGTTAGTAGCTGGAAAGAGGAAGCGAAGTGCACATTCAGTCACGACCCCGTCCGAGTTGGCCAAGATGAGGCCTGCTCCGCTCCCTTGAGAGTTAGATGCCCCATCCACGTGGAGAACCCACTCATCTTCGCTGGTTCCAAGGGGCTGAATGTCCGTAGGAGGTTCTTCAGGTGGCTCCATTCCCCAAGTACATTCAACTAAAAATCTGCCAGAACCTGGGACTTCATAGCCGACCGAGGGCGGAAAGATATATCGAACTCCCCCAACTTGAGGGCCCACCTTGCCAGCCGGCCGGAAGTATCTGGACGAGCCAGAACCACCTTCAGAGGCTGGTCTGTGATCACTGCGATCGGGTGGACTTGGAAGTATGGCCGCAATCGCTGGGCAGACATGATCAATGAGAAGACAATTTTCTCCATGTTTGAGTAGCGGGTCTCTGCATCATGAAGTACCTTACTCGTATAATACACTGGCCTTTGTATGCCGCTAGTGTCCACACGGACTAGCACGGAGCTAACAGCTTCGGGAGAGGCCGCAAGGTATAGAAGGAGCTCTTCTCCGCTCATCGGCTTGGATAACAGTGGTGGGGTAGATAAGAATGTCTTTAACCCTTCGAACGCCTCTTGGCATTCTTTGGTCCACTCGAACTCGTTGATTCGGCGAAGCGCCTTGAAGAAAGGCAGACACCTTTCAGCAGACTTGGATAGGAAGCGGCTTAGGGCGGCTACTCTTCCTGTCAAGCGTTGTACTTCCTTCTTATTGGAAGGAGGCCTCATGTCCAAGATGGCTTGGACTTTGTCTGGGTTTGCTTCGATCCCCCTTCGGGTCACCATGAAACCCAAAAACTTCCCAGCGGTCACCCCGAATGCACATTTGCGAGGGTTTAGCCTCATCTGATACCGACGAAGCCTGTCGAATGTTTCTGCTAGGTCTGTGATGTGGTCACTGGCCTGAACGCTTTTTATCAGCATGTCATCCACATATACTTCCATGTTACATCCTATCTGACCTTCAAAGACTTGTTCATCAACCTTTGGTAAGTAGCTCCCGCATTCTTTAACCCAAAAGGCATTACCCTATAGCAATACAACCCCTTTTCGGTTATGAAGGAGGTAGCTTCTTCATCCACCGGGTTCATCCGGATCTGGTTGTATCCCGAGAAAGCATCCATGAAGCTGAGAACCTCATGGCCGGATGTAGCGTCCACCAGTTTATCGATTCGAGGTAGGGGAAGCTGTCTTTAGGGCATGCCTTGTTTAGGTTGGTGAAGTCTACGCACATTCTCCAACTTCCATTGGCCTTGCGGACCAGAACCACATTAGCCAACCACTCGGGATAGTGGACCTCCCGAATATGGCCTGCAGCCATTAACTTGCGAATCTCTTCGTCGATGGCTTTCTGCCTGTCTGGAGCGAAGTTTCTCTTTTTCTGTCGGACAGGCCGACACCCCGGCTTGAGGTTAAGTTGGTGGGTGATTACTTCTTCAGGAACACCCGGCATGTCTGAGGATGACCATGCAAAAACGTCCGTGTTGGCCCGCAGGAAGGTGAGAAGTTGATGACGTACTTCCTCTGGGAGCGATGCCCCCAGCTGAACAGTTCTTGCTGGGTCATCACCCAAGGGGAGGGTTAGAAGGTGTTCTGCCGGTTCTCCCCTTCTTCCCACTTCCCTAGGATCGAGTGACTCCGAGGCTGTCGCTGATTCTGCGTTCAGCGGGTTGGGCGACAGATGGTAGCAAGGCGGAAGTGTGCTTTGCTCCCCCTTCATTTCTCAGATGCCTTCATTGGTGGGAAACCTTACCAATAACCTCTTAGTGGAAATCACAGCATCCAGCAGATTCAGCCCCGGTCTTCCCAAGATGGCATTATAAGCCAGCGGGACCCGGACCACCAAGAAGTTTATGACCATGGTGCTATGGCGTGGAGGAGTTCCAGCCGTGATCGGGAGAGCAATTTCACCTTCGACGCTCACTGAGTCTCCCGTGAAACCCATTAGCGGTGTGGCAACGGGTCAGAGTAGAGACCTTGATAAGTTCATCCGAACAAAAGCGTCATAACTCAAGACGTCCACAGAGCTCCCACTATCAATTAGAATTCTTTTTACAGGTGTTTAGCTATAGTCATGGACACCACGATGCTGTCGTCATGTTTATTAACTACCCCATCTAGATCCTTTCCGAAGAAAGGTATTACAGAGTCTATTCCCTCTCGAGGTCTCTTCGAACCACCATCCGCTCCCCAAGAGATCATAGCTATGGTCTTTTCAGTTGGGGTATTGTCCACGCCAGCCGGGCGACCTGGGGGCACCGCGGAGCCCGTCGCTGGGAGATTGCCTCTTCGAACAAACTTGCCCAGGTGGCCTTGCTGAACCAGCTCCTTGATGGCCTTTTTTAGATGACGACAGTCTTCGGTGTCGTGGCCGTAGTCTCGGTGATAACGGTAGTAGAACTCCTTGTTGCGGGGACCCCCGGACTTCAAGGGAGTCGGACGCTTGAAATATGGTTCTTCCTCAATCTCCAGCAGGATGTGAGATATGGGAGCCATGAGAGGAGTGAATTGCTCTTTAGGAACCAGTGCCTGCGGCCGGTGATCTGAGCGTCGTGGAGGCTTGGGCTTTCGTGGTTGTGTACCAGCATGGTCAGAAGGCGGTGGTTTATTACTGGGGTTCTTGTCAACTTCTCTCCTGGAAGAATCTGCTTCGTCAGCACGGATGTACTTCTGTGCTCGGCTCAGAAGCTCGGCGTAGGAGCGCGGAGGCTTCTTATCCAGGGAATAGGCAATCTGGACGGGCGAAGTCCTCTCTTCAGGGCCAAGGTGGCGACGGAGTCCTCCAGGTTGTATACTTCCAGCGCTGCTTCCTTAAATCGAGCGACAAAATCCTTTAAGGTCTCGCCATTCCTCTGTTGGACAGCAAAAAGGCTATCGGCAAGTCGTGGGATCTTTCGACAGGCATCAAAATGAGCCAGGAAGGATCGTTCAAGTTGCCGAAATGAGTTGATGCTGCGGGGGGGCAACCGGGAGTACCACGCTCGCGCCGCCTTATGGAGCGTGGCTGGAAAGGCGACGCACAATAAGGAATCCGTCGCTCCCTGGACCTGCATGAGGACTTTGTAACTTTCCAGATGGTCCAGGGGGTCAGTTGTTCCATCATATGGATCCAATTGAGGGAGACGAAACCAGGGGGGGACAGGTTCCTCCATGATATGGCGAGACAGCGGGGGGCGATGCTCATACTCCGCTGCATAGGGATCGGCGATCCGACGGCTGAGTTCGTCCAACCGCCGATGGTACTCATCAAGCCTTTGCTCAGCCCGTCGAGTGGTTCTCCGGGGAGTGTTACCTCGGGATGAGTCGGAAGAAGAAGATTGCCGGCGCAAAGAATGTGCCCGCTTGGCCTCCTTTTCTTCCGGTCGGTGATGGGAACGGCCGGAGCGACGGGAGGGAGACCGTCGCCGCTTTGAGGTCCCTTGGGATGATTCGGAAGAAGAAGATCGCCGGCGCAGCGAATGTGCTCGCCTGGACTCCTTTTCTTCCGGTCGGCGGTGGAAGTGTCCGAGGCGACGGGAGGGAGACCGTCGCCGCTTCGAGGTCCCTTGATGATGAGGTTCAGGGGGCAAACGATGAGAAACCTCAGGCGGGGTTCCTCCCTGGTGAGACTGAACTGTTCCTCGCACCCCTTCGCCCATTGCAGGGGGTTGTGTTACAGCAGCCACATGACGCTCTTGCAGCCCCCGGACCATCATCGTCAGATCCTGGACCTGATGAGCTAGGACATCAAGTCGGTCGGATTGGCTTGTCGGTGCGAGGGGTGGAGCATGCTCAACTCGCGGGATGTGCCCGGCTGCTTGGCTGGAGGAGGCCTCTTGCGCTCGCGTGGTCACCATCGCTTCCTTTGCAAAACTGGAGGGGTTCCAGGAGAATTTTTGACCTGGCTTGCCTCCCCTACTTGGCGCGCCAATCTGTTGCGGCCGACTCACGTATGATGAACGTCGGGCAGGCTGAAATCACTGGATGCGTAGAAAGGCCATCGTCTTCCCCCAAGAGCCTTGGTCTATTGGAAAAGGCCGCCGTCTTCCTCCAAGAGCCTGCAAAAGTCCCGGACCGGTGGTTCCGGCGGGGACCCTCCGACGCCCAAGTTAGTGAGTCATCGAACAGGGATGTGATCTTTGTCGGACTGTTGTAAAGCAAGTCTTATTTTAGAGAGAGAGGAAAAAGAGAGCCCCTTTGCATGGAGCTCGGATCCTCCTTTTATACCTGTTGGGGATCCGTATACCTTGGTCTGTTGGAACCGTCGGATCTGTTCCGTTGTGATGTTTCATCGAACGGTAAGTTGTTGCTGGATAAGGGCTGCTTATAGCGGTAACTGCTGATCAGGCTGACACGCCCGAGCTATCCGGCCGTAGCCCTTAGATTGCGGGGTCAGTTGCCCAAGACTAATCCTTATATAAAGGTCGACCCTGGGGGCCGACGCTGGGTGGCAATGCCAGATGCCGGAACCAAAGCTTCAGTACTGGGATTTATTATTAAGGCCGACACCTGTGGCCAATGTTGGAGGCCGATGCTGACGGCTGACGCTGGGGGCCGACGCTGGAGGCTGACGCCGGGGGCCGGCTCTGGAGGCCGACGCTGGCTGTCTGGCTCTGGAGGCCGACGCTGGCTATCTGGCTCAAGAGGCCGACACTGGCTGTCTGGCTCTGAGGCCGACGCTGGTTGTCTGGCTCTGGAGGCCGACGCTGGCTGTCTGGCTCAAGAGGCCAACGCTGGCCGTCTGGGTCTGAGGCCGACGCTGGAGGCCGGTTTCGAAGACCGATGCTGGAGGCTTTGGGTTTCGTTATCACATCATTGCTTTCGGAAATCGTGCAGAAGATAATACTACTCCAGAGGAAACGGCCAGCCGTATCACCGTGTTTATAGCTTTCGCCCAAAAGTATTTTGGTAAGTTGCTTTCACATAGCATGGTACGGGCCATGTCTTCTAAAGTTCTATTTTTTCTTTCAACTACTCCATTTTGTTGAGGTGTTCTAGGTGCTGAAAAATTATGATGAATTTTATTTTCTATGCAAAGTTTTCAAATAAATGATTTTCAAATTCAGTGCCATGATCACTTCTTAGAGACATTATGGTGTTGTTTTTCTCATTTGTGACCTTCTTGAAGAATTTCAAAAATAATGGAAAGGTCTCATCCTTATGAGCTAAAAAAAATACCCAAGTGTATCTAGAGTAGTCATCTACAATCACAAGACCATATTTCTTTCCTCCTAGACTTGTGGTTCTAGTAGGTCCAAAAAGATTCATGTGAAGTAGTTCAAGTGGCCTAGAAGTGGAAACAATATTGTTAGTTTTGAAAGAATTTCTAGTTTGTTTTTCAAATTGACATGCATCACAAATTTTGTTATTTTTAAAATCTAGCTGTGGAAGTCCTTTTACTAAATCCATTTTAATTAATTTTGAAATAAGGTGTGTGCTTGCATGACCTAATCTACGATGCCGTAACCAACCAATCTCATTCATATCAGCATTATTAGCAACTAAGCAATGATTACTAGTAGACAAATTATCTAAATCAATCAAGTATACATTGTCATTTCTATTTCCAATAAAAATAATGATATTATCAATGGGATTAGAAACAGTGTAGATTGATGCTTCAAATGATACTTTAAAACCTTTATCACTTAATGGCTAATACTTATTAGATTATGTTTCAAACCATTGACATATAAAATATTTTCAATATATGTGGAGGGAGTTATTTGAATTTTACCAAACCCCATGATTTGGCCTTTGCCATTGTCACCAAATGTAACAACTCCTCCTCTTTTGCTCTCAAGGGTGATGAATTGATCCTTGTCACCCGTCATGTATCTTGAGCAGCCACTATCAGATACCATTTTTGCTTTGAATTTTTGGCCGCAAGACACTCCTGCAAAAATAATTAAGTCTTATATTTAGGTACCCAAGCCTTCCTGGGTCCTTCATGGTTAGTAGCATAAAAGATCGTTCCTTTGGGAACCCATATTTTCTTGCCTTTATTATTTAATTTTTTGTTACTGTTTCTTGCATCACATTCATAGGATTTATGGCCTTTCTTGTTACAATAATGATATGTAACATTATCTCTATTTTGTTCTTTTCTAAAAAAGTTTTTGACAAATTTTTGTTTTAAGTTAGGTCTATATCCTAAACCAGCTTTATCATATATAGCTCTTTGATTGCTTAATAATAAATTAAGTTTTTCAGAACTATAAGTAAATTTATCAATAATATTCTTATATTTATCAACTTCCTTCTTTAGCTTATCATTTTCATTGGAAATTGATTCTCTTTCTTTTGTCATATTTTCATTTTCAGATTTCAGCATTTTAATTTTATTAGTAAGATCATCTTTTCCTTTAGTAAGAATTGAGTTATCATTTTTCAAAGATTTGTATTTCTTTTTCAAAACTTTAAAATCATCTACTAGTTCATTGAAAGCTTCAAATAATTCATCAAATGCAAACTCATCACTAGGGTTTTGGAACTTACCTCGCTGTCGTCGTTTTCCATAAAGCAAATGTTTGCAACTTCTTTTTGTTCTTCCTCTGAAGAGGATTCATCGCTGTCACTCCAGGTTGCAACATAGGCTTTCTTCTTCTTCTTGCAAGTCTTCTTCAATTGTGGACAATCGTATCTAAAGTGCCTCGGTTTCTTACACTCATAGCAAATCAAGGGGTCTTTCTCTTTGTCCTTATCCTTTTCCTTTTCCTTTTCTTCTTCCATCTTAATTCCAGATTTCTTCTTGTGGAAGGGTCTCTTTCTTCTCATGAATTTTTTGAATTTTCTTGCTAGAAGAGCTGTCTCATCATCATCATCATCATTATCACTGCAGCTCTCCCCACTTTTTGCAGCCTTAACAGCTATAGTCTTTTTCTTCTTCACATCTTCTTCTATGTGCTGCCTCATAGTTAATTCATGGGTCATAAGTAATCCAAGTAGCTCCTCCAATGGTAAGGTGTTGAGGTCCTTGGCTTCTTGGATTGCTGTCACTTTTGCTTCCCAAGTCCTTGGTAGTGACCTAAGAATTTTACGAACAAGTTCAGAATTAGTATAGGTCTTGCCTAGACTTTTCAATCCATTTACAATATCGGTGAATCTAGTATACATGCATGCTATAGTTTCAGTTTGCTCCATGCTAAACAATTCATATTTATGAACAAGAATATTTATCTTAGATTCTTTAACTTGGTTTGTACCCTCATGGGTAACTTCTAATCTATCCCATATCTTTTTTGCAGAATTACATGTAGATATATGATTAAATTCGTTTGCATCTAAGGAACAATATAAGACATTCATGGCCTTAGCATTGAGCTGAGCCATTTTCCTATCATTATCATTCCAATTCCTTTCGGGTTTAGGAATAATAGAGCCATCAATAATGTATGTGGGTATGCTAGGTCCATTAATTATAACACTCCACAATTCATAATCAGAAGCTTGAATGAATATCCTCATTCTTGCTTTCCAATATGAATAGTTGGAACCATTAAATAAAGGAGGTCTATTTATAGAATGACCTTCAGTAAATGAAGATCTAACTTGAGCTGCCATTTGGATCTTTAGCTCTTGATCGTGTGATCAGATTTAAATGAGCACTAGCTCTGATACCAACTGTTGGCCCACATGCCAACCCAAGAGGGGGGGGTGAATTGGGTTCTTTAAAAAAATTTAACCTTTTAAAAACTATTGGCTTTAAGATAAATGAAATTAAATGCAATGCAAATATAAAGCACAAACAAGAAGATAGAGATAGAGATAATAGAAGCACGGCAAACACAAAGATTTTATAGTGGTTCGGTGTATCCAACACCTACGTCCACTCCCAAGATTCACTTGGGTCCACACTATAATCGACTTGATTACAGTCGAGTTATTTTCCAAGATCACAACTCACAACTTGTTGTTTCACCCGGGATCACAACAAACCCAGCCAGTTTTTCGGGCTCACCAGCACAAAACCCTAAACTCAAGCTAATCTAGCTTGACCCGAGGTATATAACCTCCACTAGTTCAGTCCCCTTGATAGAACTAGCACAAACAAGTAAGAAGAATGTTTAAGATACAAGACATCTCCTTAAATGAGCAAATATTCAAATAAATGAACAAGGTTTAGAAAAGCCTGTTTAAAGTGGATTGGATTTGAGCTTTTCTTCTTTTCTTCTTTTCCTCTTCTCTTTGGAGATGTTGAATTAGGCCTCAGCTTTGATTCGTTGCAAATATTGTAGATGAGAAGTTGGAAAATCTTCAAAACAGAGCTTCTTCCCCTTTTTGTGAATCCTTCGATTTTTCAAATTTGAACGCCTTGGATTCTTCTTTGAGCTTTGTGGAGTGGGAGGATTTGAGTTTGAATGCTTTTCTCTTGGATTTCAGGCTCAAGACTTCTCGGATTTTTGATTTGAATATTCTCTCTATTTTTCATTTTTTTCTCTTTTTCTATATTCGTTGTTATTTTTCAAACGGGCGTTCTCCCTTCTTATAGATTTTCTTTAATCCATTTTTGGGAAGAAACTAGCCGTTGGAGTGTACCTGGAAACAAAATATATCTGTTATAAGTTAGGTAAAAAGGAAATATTACCGTTAGAGCTGATCTGGCATTTTAAAATTTCATCCAAGACAGGTTGGAGTCGGCTCCAACTTTTCAGGTGTCGGCTCCAAGTTGTTTATCCAAAAATAGAAAGTTATGAGTTCGTCGAGGAGTCGGCTCAGAAAAGTTAGGTGTCAGCTCGCCATCGTCATGTGTCGGCTCCAGAATACTGTGTGTGTCAGCTCCAAGATGCTCAGAAAATAAGCGTTCTGTCCCCGCATCGGAGTCGGCTCCAGACACTGTAAGTGTCGACTCCGAAACTCTGGGTGTCGGCTCCGAAACTCTAGGTATCGGCTCCGGACCGTATCAAAAATCAGAAGAATATTTGATAGGCCATGGGGTCGGCTCCAGGAATTCTAGGTGTCGACTCCAAGTTCTGAAACTTTGAAACTTATGATTTGCAATTGATTCAAAACTCATTTCTTAATACCTTTAAATCGATCAAATCCATTAGTAATCAAATAAATACTCAATTCCTTTATTAATCATCAAAATCAATAATTGGGTCAACATCTTCGAACCTCGGCTGGGCCGAGCAATAAATCTCCGAAACTCGGCTGGGCCGAGCAATAAAACTCCAAACCTCGGCTGGGCCGAGCAATAATCTCCGAACCTCGGCTGGGCCGATCAATAATCTCCGAAGCCCCGGCCAAGACCGAAGTGCATAAGCCCGACCAAGACCGGAGTGCATAAGCCCCGACCAAGATCGGAGTGCATAAATCTCGGCCAAAGCCAAGGAACTTTTCCCACTATTAAAGCCCCAACTCAAAGTCGAAATGCATGCCTCGTTATCACAAGTCCCGACCGAACCAAATAATCTCCAAGGTTCCATCCAGATTAGGGCGGCTTACAAGCCCCGGCCGAGTCGGACAGCGCAAAATCCTTGGCCAAAACCGAGCGATATCTTCGTGCCTTAGCCTATGCCAAGTAAGATATTATCAAAAGACGAGGATGAACCGAGCGACTTCTTAAACATTCCAAGACAATGAAAGCACCCCACGGTGCTTCGGTAGAGGTGAACAACCTCCTTCTACCCAACAATAAAGACATACGAGCTATCTCTTCCTGAAGAAATATCTATTTCGTTCTACAGACGAGACCATGTTTACCGCGTGAGTCCACAGGACCGCCCAAGTCTCCCATTGGCTCGAACAGGAACAAACGGTCTCCCTCACTGAGGACCGAACATCGATCTTAGCAAAAATAAAGCAGCGAGAACGCTGCCAAAGTATGCTATGACACGGGAGCAACAACTCTCGACACAAAAAAGAAATAGGTGCTAAAAAGAAAGAACAAAACTTTCTTTATTTCATTATCAGTAAAATGAATTACAACCTCCTAAGAGGCATTACAAGTGTGTTATAGCATAGGAAATAAAGATGAGCAAATGACTCGGTCGGACTATTGCGACCAGCTTCAGTTAATAATGATATATCGGCATCCAACCCGAGACATCAAAGAAATCAGAAAGGGTAGATGAGCCTTGTCCCAAGCCACCCATCCATGGAGCCGTCCGGCGAGTTGAAAGAAAACCCATGGACACTGATGCTGGGGGACTCCCCCCAAATCGAGTGTGTACTGCTAGCCACTGCCCAGTCAAAAGGCAATGTAATAGCAGACAACACACCATCACCCCCCTCCTCACATGGCAAAAGATTCCCCGGGCGGATGAGCCCAGGAATCCGGATTAGGGGAGGAGGCGAAGTTCACGTAAGCCATGGGGGGTACGCGTACATTTTCTACCCTACGTCCCCCATAGCAAACCGCAAAGGACACACAGGAAGCGCGTATGTGCACTCTCCATGTGATCTCTGCAAACCTCTTGTGCGCTCTCCATATGATCTTCGGAACTCCTCTCTTGAAGACGAACTGCTCTCCAGCGGCCCCTTCATCGCCCCAACTATTCGGGGGAAGATGACTTGCCAAAGGGAAACTCAGTCCCCCTACTCTCAACCTCGGAGACATGGACGTCACGAACGCTTACACAACTCATAGAAGGGAAGGTCTTGTGGATGGCCTAACACGGCCCCTTCCTTCCCTCATTTTATAGACAAACAAACCGGGGTTTGCTATCAGAGCAGAGAGCCTCAAGATTCGGAATGCCCTATCTACACTACCATGTGGCCTCCCAGGATGAAATTCGCACCCTTCAATATGCACCAAAACGCGTCGCCTGAGTCATGACGCACGCCAAAAGATTTTCCTCTGACCTCGAATCAAGGGCATTAAATGCGGAAGATCATCCGCAGATCGCCGAAACATGGGCTGGCCCAGGGAATTTTCCTTCTTTGAGAAATGCCAGAAGGCGAGCGATCCACCTCCGGTCCCGAATCAGGAGCCTTAAATGCCCCGAATCACCTACGAGTTCCTAGGATGTGATCAGGCCTGGGAAACTCCCACTTGAAGGTGACACCGTCCAATGAAAATCGAATGCTTGTCTCGCACGTCAAAAGGGCATACATCGGAAAAGATCAGCACAGTAAATGCTCTGGGCAAAAGGCAAAAATGCCCCTCTTCCGGGATGTCTTGTATACCTCGACAAAAAGTGGGCTGGTCCCAATTAGATCGAGGTTAAATGCTACTTTATCCCTCAGTCTAAACTGGTACTAACGAAACGCTCCTCATGCTATAGAGAGACCGAATGATATGAAGCATTTCGGATGAAACTCATAAGCCCTCCTTTATCTCGGTCAAAAATGGAAGCGCCACATCCATGCCTTACCGCGATCTCCAAGGGTCCCCTAAGGGGACAGATCGTTCGCAAGACTCATACAACGAGAACCAAAATCTCAGAAATGAAAAATAAATGGCCATGAGCACAAGGGTTACAAAAAAATGTTCCTTTATTCATTGCAAAAAGAGAAACAAAAAGAAAGAAAAGAAAAAGATACACTAGCCCTCACTGGGGCTTACTGTCCTCCCTGGTGCCACCGAGCTTCCCCCGTGACGTGGGGTTAGTTCGGCAACCCGCTGCTTGAGGGATGCCACCTCCTCCTCCAACCGGTTGTTGATTCAGTGGAGGAGCTCGATCTCCCTCGTCGCGATGGTCATATACTGCTCAGCCACCCTCGCAAGCTCCTCGCGGCTTGCAAACGACATCGCCAGAACTTCTGCGTCAACAGTCACCGTCGCACGGCCCCTATGGGACTCCCCGTGGCCTCTGCCGCCACCGCCAGACACTCCGGCAGACCGCCCCCCACCTCTGGAAGCCATCTCAGTGGTTAAAAATATTGGGAGGTTAGCTAGGAAGGCGGTTAACGATGGCGTACCCCCCACCAGTATTTGTACCACTTCGAGCGAGTATTCTGATCGCCCAAACCACCGTTTCCAATACCATTACAGCGGAGGCACACCACGTGTCGCCGCCTCAGTGGGCTCTCACGGGGACCGAAGAGTCCCTCCCCTCGACAAAGAGGATCATAAATAGATAACGCTCGGAATGCGCCCTCTCTTCTTTGAACCCAAGCCCCCTTTTATTTAGATCATGGCGCTTGGGATTACGTTCCCCACTCCTGAATCCACACTTCGGGATAGGGAGCCTCGGAGGGGTCAAGTAATAAATCTCCATGCCTTGTCCCAAGGCATCTTCTCTTCAGGAACGGACACACCGAAGAAGGAGAAGAAAAGGTCAATCAGAAAAGGCAAACAAACGAAAACAAAAGGTCTGTTTATACAGAAAATACACATAAGGGCCCCAAGAAATTAAGGCTGGGGATCAGACCCAGCGTCTCCTACAGCAGCATCAGCGGGGGCACCGCTTGGCTCCCCCTTCTTAACAGTGTCCCGCCGAGATACCTCGGCAGCTGCGTCGGCACCCAGAACAGCTTCGAGATCAACGTCTGAGATCTCCTCATATTCGTCCTCCTCGGCTCCCGGGGTGCGGGTCTCATAGCATTCAGCTTCTAGACAGGACAAGTCCAGGTCAGGATAAGTTTGAGTGACCTTAGCTCGCGCCTCCTCTTCGCTGAACCGGAATGCATCGGCACAGGCCGCCCTGCATTCCTCGGTAAATTGAGTAGAGCTCTTATACTCCTCCACCGCTGAAGAGGCCCGCGCGTTTGCTCGGCCAATTGTTTCTCCAATTCAGAAGTCCTTCGACGCCTCAAAGCCATCTCCTCTCCGAAGGCCTTCAGCCGCTCCTGGAACTCCAGGCTCATCTTGTTCACCTGCAGACAAAGAGCCGAGTAAGGCAAGAGTCGGAAGGCCAAAATGGACAAAACAGGGGACACCCTACCTGCTCGTCCCACCGAGCCAGTTCATGGCTCAGTACTTAAACCCTATCGAGAGCCTTCGATTTAGCCGATTGATTTTGATGAAGACTCTCTTTGAGTTCATCAACCCGAGACTATCTGTCCCCAATCTTCCGATGAGCATAGTCAAGATCATCGGAGAGCCGAGCAGCTTGCTCATCTGACCATTTTAGCTGATCCTTCATTTCGGGGAGCTCTTTATTCAAACGGGTAAGTTGGTCCTGCTGCCGCCGATACTTGTGCTCCTCCTCCTCGAGCCTCTTACTCTAGTTGCTTCTATCTTCGGCGTGGCTAGCCTTCAGCTGGTCCCATCTCTTCTCGAAAAACTGCTGCATGGCCTTGACCTTATCTTAGTGCTCCGCTCTAATCTGTGATAATTCCAGACTAGCCTTGTTGGATTGCTTGCAAAAGCCCTGAAGCTCATTGACTTGCATTGCAAGTTGAGAGGCTCTTTCTCTCTCAGCTGTAAGAATCTTGTGAGTCTCCTCGAGCTCCCTTTGGGAGATCGCCAAAGCTCGGGAAACACTGGCTGTTGAATCTACCCTCTCCTTGAGGTGACCGATTTCTTTACGGCCTGAGCCCAAGCTCCGACAGCCAGATGCAAATGCCATTTTAACGCCCTCATGATCAAAGCATTCTGCGAAAAGAATCATACATATGGAAACACAGTCGAACTAACTAACTAAAAACTTTACTTCGGGGCGATGGCTTACCCAAGACGCATAATCCGTGGCAATCCTCGTGAGGGAAATGTCATCGATCTTGGTAAGAAGGAAAGCTTCACTCGGCACTCCAGTATACCTGAAGGCCACATCGATAAGGTCCACAGGATCGTCCCCTCCGGCCGAGGAACTTTCTCCCTCATGGAACGCAGACCGCATTAAAGCAGAGAACATGGCACTAACCTCCGGATCGCGTAAGTAAAATCTTCACTCAGGGGGCCAACTTGGGGACCTGCGGCCCCTGGAGCCCTCGTCCGGCTAACCTCCTCCGCTAAGGCCCTCTTTTGAGAGGCCTCAGGCATTTCATCTCCGGCAAGGGGAGCCTCAACCCGGACGTCCCCTTCGCTTAGCGGCTCCCCTTCTTCTTCAGACATTTCTCTGCCCCTGGCAGACTCCTCTTGAGCTTCAATCTCTCTCGGGGCCTCCGATGCCTCGGCCGAAGGCCTTTCACCGGAAGATGTACCATGAAGTTCGGTCACTGGTTCAGCTGGTTCGGTTGCCCCTTCATCCTCCACCGGCTCTCCCGCAGGCAGCCCAGGCTGAACTTTAGCAGCTACAACCGTTTCTCCCACCTTGATTGAAGCAGAGACCGCTCATGTCTCGCCTGCAATCCTCCGGACCGCCGGCCTACAATGAGGGAGACCGGGCGACCCCGACCGCGGGGGTCTCGAGTAAACTGACGTCGCTTCCGCGCCATCATCTGGCAAAACGACAACAGGTGGGGAGGAAATTTTGGTAGCCTCCTCCGAAACCCCCACGGTATCCTGACCTCTCCCTGCTGACGGACCTTCCTCCGGCATCGATGGACCACGCGCCGCCACTGGAACTTCGATACTTTCATCCCGTGGCGACGAGGGACGACGATCATCGCCATCTCTCCTGATCCCCCTAGGGCGGGAACCAGAAGGGCGAGACCTTTTCTCAGCCCTATGCTTACTGTTGGGGCCGGGCCTCCCGCGACGCTTACCCAGTTCCTCTCTCATCTGATCTAAGAACGCCGACCTTTGGCTACAGATGCAATGCGATTCGCCCGTTAGCTCGTACAAAAATCGAAGCTAAAATCATCTTAACCTATTAGCTACAAAATAATACTTACTGCGAGGATCAACGGGGCTCAATCTGACTGCGAAAAGAGCATCCTCTGATAGAAGGGCACTAGCTGGAAGCACTCGACTGCTGCGCAATACGACCAGATCCCTCTTCTCCTGCTCGGATAACTCAGGATGCGCTTCCGGATCTTTTACATAACGTCCCCACACCCGAGGAAAATCCGAGCCGATATTTCCTTCGACTATGAAGAATCGTGATTTCCATTCTTTTATCAACGACGGATTGTCTGAAATCATCTTGAAAGACCTCCGGGGACCAATGTAAGGCCACTTGGAGACCCTCTCAGAAACCAAGTTGTAGCAACCCCTGAACATCGGGAGAGTCGCGGTTACCCCAACGCGGCTGCACAGCGAGATGAATCCGATAAGGTTGCGCCAGCTATTGGGAGCCACCATGGTGAAGCATATGTTGTAGAACCTCATCACCTCCTAAACCAGCGGATGAAGAGGAAACCTGAGGCCCACCCTCAAACTTTCCTCGTAACAGAATGCTCCATCCCCTAGTTCAAATGTCACCCTATCGTCGGCTGTCAGGAGCAACAGGGCAACATCCTAAGGAATCTTGTATAGGCGGCGTATCCGTTCCTGATCCGTCAGGGTCACCTCCGAAGCCAAATCGCTCGGACTCACCATGCTTTCGATCGAAAGAGATGCTGAGCAAGGTCGCCAAGAAAATAGGAGAACGAAGTTCTTCGAGGGAAAGCGAAAGAGCGCTGCGAATGGGGTTGGTGCCGCTTCAACTCCGTTTTTCCAAAAGAAATCGCCTCAAGGAGAAGATAAGATGTCTCAACCAAGACGTCCGGAACCGCCGCTGCAGGCGCTGTGAAGATCGAGATCCCCTACGTGGCGCAACCTCGGCCGTTGCACCCAAGAAACGACGGATCCACCTCGTAAAGGCAAGGCGGCCACGCAGCATTACCTAGGGCATTATTGCATCGGCTGTCAAATCCAGATCCCCCCGTTCGGATCGTGCCACATAGGTCTATACTCCCTATGCCTGAACCTACGCTTCGAACTAGGGAGTGGGGGACATGTGTTGAGGGGTAAAATCATCATTGCATTGATAACCGTGCTAAGGGGCTAAGATCAGCCCTGGCCCTCACTGGCTACACTGTGCCCATAAAGAATGAGCTAACCAATATGATTCGGCGGATCGAGCAACCCATAGCTCGGCTCAATCCATAGCTCGGCCCCGAGCAACCCATAGCTCGGCTCAATCCATAGCTCGGCTCCCCAAGCAATCCATAGCTCGGCCTCCCCGAGCAATCCATAGCTTGGCCTCCCCGAGCAATTTATAGCTCGGCCTCTCCGAGCACTCCATAGCTTAACATGCGCCTCCGCGGAACGAAACTGTTTTCACGTCCGGCTTATTTCTTCTGTCATATCTCAGCCGCCCTTGTACCTCGGCTGCTCAAGCCATGCTTACGCCCCGGCAGCGCGAACTATTTGTGCATTTCGGCCATCAAGGCCGGGTCGTCTCTCGATCGTCCGAACCAAGCCTTTCTGCGCCCCTGCGGAACCTGGCGCGGGAGAGCCCAAGTTCAGTGTAACAGAATTCCAAACAATGAATCATATCGAGACGTGGCCTAGGACCTACACAGTCATCGGATCTTGGGCCATCAGAAAGCTCTCCCAGCCGTCGATTCTCTAACGGATAGGATACGGATCTTACCGGCCTCACAACGGCTTGATTCGAATCATCTTCGAATCCCAACAACCTTCGAACCTTCCAGAAGGCGCTCAAGATTCAGGTGATTGCCTATAAATAGGACACTTCCAGATTTTCTCAGGTACGCGACTCCTCACTCAGTCTCAGTATCACTCTCTCTCTTTCACTGCTCCCCCTCTCTGCCATTGGCGCTCCACTCGAGCTCCTGATAGGCCACCCCTGGAGAGACTCTTCAGAGGGGTCCTTCTCCCCATATTTGTTGTCCGTCGATCTCCACTGACTTGAGCGTCGGAGGGTCTTCCGCGGAGGGCCACCCTCAACGCCTCCCACGTAAGGACTTCTTTGCAGGTTCACCCAGGAAGAAGCCCAATCAAGAGACCGATCACGTCCGAGTCGGAGGACAGATTTCGGCGACAACAGATTCTAAATTTAAAATATTAAAATCAAGCCATTAGATCGGTTCTTGCAAGGTTTCAACCTATTTTCTAAGCAGAATTTATCAATTTATGGTTTAATTTTTTTAAAGCATAATTTTTTTTAAAGCATAATTTAAGGTTCGATTCTTTAATTTTAGTTCCACGATTTTGATTCATACTTTCTAAGTTATTTACTATCTTTACTAAAAAAATATTTATATTAAATCAGTCAATAAATATCATATATTCTTATTATTGAACATGATCTAATAAAAAAATTGTAACCATTAAATCAATTATGTGCCAAATAAGAAAAAAAATAAATAATTGGTACCAAGTCGAACCAATATGATTGGATCGGCTTGGGTTAGTTTGAAGGTATAATTAAATTGATTCGGAGTGCAAAATTTATGAAATCAAACCTGATTAGATTTGTAAAAGCAATCTTGATAAGATTGATAATCGGTTCTATTTGAAATTCTTTAAATTAAGTTATGTGCTCTTTTTCAATATAATTTTATAGTTTTTTACTCTATTTTTGAATGATGGATAATAGCATTACTTTATTATTATTTTGTTATAATTTGTAGACAAATTTTTTATTGATTGGTATTAAGATAAATTTTTTATTTGAGTTTGAAGATTTTTTTATATGTGACATTGTGACTCCAACTGAAACGGGATCTCTTTGTTGTTGTTGAATACAACATTGTAAAAATAAAAAATTTAAAATTTAAAAAATTAAAAAATTGTTCCATTCACTTTCAATATTTTTATATTACTGCTCAACATCTCATAAAAATAAAAATAAAAAAAAGTATTATTATAAAAAGCATCAAATGTTATCTAAACATTATTATTTTCGACTAGATTTATTAAATATTAATTTATTTTGTTGATTGACGCTATGCATCAATTTTTGTGGCACTGCAATGTTACGAAATGATTGAAAAGCAAAGGGCATAAGTAATGGGCTTTCTCACCGCGTCATGGCATCCATCAATCGTTATCTATT
>UESW01001299.1:417723-477163 GCA_900491605.1 Calamus simplicifolius
ATCATTGCTTAATTGCTGACAATGCTAACATAAATGAAATTAGTTGGTTGTGGCATCGTAGATTAGGTCATGCAAGCACACACCTTATTTCAAAACTAATTAAAATGGATTTAGTTAAAGGATTACCTAAACTAGATTTTGAAAATAATAAAATATGTGATGCATGTCAATTTGGAAAACAAACTAGAAGTTCTTTTAAATCTAAAAACATTGTTTCAACTTCTAGGGCACTAGAGCTACTTCACATGGATCTTTTCGGACCAACTAGAACCACAAGTCTAGGAGGAAAGAAATATGGTCTAGTGATTGTAGATGATTATTCTAGATATACTTGGGTAATGTTTTTAGCTCACAAAGATGAGACTTTCTCGATATTCCTGAAATTCTTCAAGAAAGTCACAAATGAGAAAAACACTACTATAGTATCTCTAAGAAGTGATCATGGAACAGAATTTGAAAATCACTTTTTGAAAATTTCTGCACTGAAAATGGAATTAATCATAATTTTTCAGCCCCTAGGACTCCACAGCAAAATGGTGTAGTTGAAAGAAAAATAGGACTCTAGAAGACATGGCCCGTACCATGCTATGTGAAAGCAACTTACCAAAGTATTTTGGGCGGAAGCAATTAACACAGCATGTTACATCTTAAATAGAGCTTTAATAAGACCAATATTAAAGAAAACACCTTATGAATTATGGAATGAAAGAAAACCAAATATAAAATACTTTCATGCATTTGGATGTAAATGTTTCATTCATAATAATGGTAAAAATAACTTAGGAAAATTTGATGCTAAATCTGATGAAGGAATTTTTCTAGGTTATTCAACAACTAGTAAGGCATATAGAATCTTTAACAAGAAAACCTTAGTAGTTGAAGAATCCATTCATGTAGTTTTTGATGAATCTTTAGCAACTGGATCTGAAAAGATTGATGATGAGGAAGATACAAACATAATTGAAAAAGATCTTGAAAAACTTAATATTGAAGTATCTTCTGATCATGAACAAGAGGCTAAAGATGATGATTCACATAAGGACGATGATGTCAATATTGATCATAATGATGTAGATCTTCCAAGAGACTGGAGATATGCTCATAGTCATCCTAAGGAATTGATTATAGGCGATCCATCTCAAGGAATAAGGACTAGATCATACATGAGAAATATTAGTAATCATCTTGCATTTGTATCACAAATTGAACCTAAAACTATAGAAGAAGCTGAAAAAGATAATAATTGGATGTTAGCATGCAAGAAGAACTAAATCAATTTACAAGAAATAATGTTTGGACCTTAGTTGAAAGACCTAAAAATCATTCAGTAATAGGATCAAAATGGATTATAGAAATAAACTAGATGAAAATGGCATTGTAATTAGAAACAAAGCTAGATTGGTTGCTAAAGGATATAATCAAGAAGAAGGTATTGATTTTGATGAAACCTTTGCACCAGTAGCTAGATTAGAAGCCATTAGGCTATTACTTGCATTTGCATGTCATATGAACATTAACTTATTTCAAATGGATGTAAAAAGCGCATTTTTAAATGGATTTATTAATGAAGAAGTTTATGTAGAACAACCACCAGGTTTTGAAGATCACGAATTTTCAAATCACGTTTTTAAATTGCACAAAGCTTTATATGGTTTGAAACAAGCACCTAGAGCTTGGTATGATAGGTTAAGTAAATTCTTAATAGAAAATGATTTTACAAGAGGAAATGTTGATAAAACTTTGTTTTTGAAAAGAAAAGTAAAGATTTACTTGTAGTACAAATATACGTAGATGACATTATTTTTGGTGCTACTAACGATTCTCTTTGTCAAGAATTTGCAAAGTTGATGCAGGGAGAATTCGAGATGAGCATGATGGGAGAACTCAACTTCTTCCTTGGACTCCAGATCAAACAAAGCAAGGAGGGAATCTTTATCAACCAAACCAAATACACAAGAGAACTACTCAAAAAGTTTGGTATGGAAACAATGAAACCCCTCGGAACTCCAATGAGTCCTTCATGCAAGCTGGACAAAGATGAAGAAGGTAAAAAGGTTGATCAAAAGTATTATCGAGGTATAATCGGATCCCTTCTTTATTTAACAGCAAGTAGACCAGATATCATGTTTTCAGTATGTTTATGTGCTAGATTTCAATCTGAACCTAAAGAATCACATTTAATAGCTGTTAAAAGAATTTTAAGATATCTAAATGGAACTAAAAATGTAGGTTTATGGTATTCTAGAGACTCACATTAAACCTAATTGCATATTCAGATTCTGATTATGCTGGATGTAAATTAGATAGAAAAAGCACAAGTGGTGCATGCCAATTCTTAGGTAGTAACTTAATCACATGGTTTAGCAAAAAGCAAAATTCAGTTGCATTATCAACTACTGAAGCTGAATATGTAGCAGCTGGAAGTTGCTGTGCGCAAATCCTATGGATTAAGCGACAACTTGAAGACTATGGTATCACACTTGATAAAACACCCATAAGATGTGATAACACTAGCGCAATCAACTTAACTAAAAATCCAATTCAACACTCAAGAACAAACACATAGAAATTAGATATCATTTTATAAGGGAACATGTAGCTAATGATGAAATTTGTTTAGATTATGTAAACACTGAAGAACAATTAGCTGACATATTCACTAAACCTTTAAATGAAGAAAGATTTTGTTATCTTAGAGGAGAGTTAGGAATTTGTAATCCTTTTGAATAAATTTTGAAACCTCTAAGGAAATATATCTAGAGTTCTTTCAAATTCTCAAAATCTTAAGGAAATTTATCTAGAACTCATATCAATTTGATCTCTCAAAGTCCATGATTTTTAATCATACTCAAAGATCAAATTTCGGACTTAATTCGGATTCTCTGAATCTTAATCTAATTTTTCTCTGAATTTGTCCGGGAGCCGACTCGAGAGTATCGGAGTCGACTCGAGTTTCTGCTGAAACTCAGGAGTCGACCCCTCCTCTGAGCGAGTCGACTCGAGATCGTGTCCGTGCTCTGTGACTAGTCGCGAGCCGACTCCACACTTTGCGCGAGTCGACTCGACGTGGTCCCAGTCGATTTATTTAGGGCACGAGTCGACCCCACGGACATTCATCTTCCAAATCTTCCAAATCCTCTCCAAAACTTTCCCAAAACCCTCCAAACCTCAAATAACCTCTGATTAACCAATCCTTCAAGATCAATGGCACCCAAAACCCGAGGAGCAAGCTCGAGTGGCGCCGGTTTGAAGAGAAAGAGGACCGTTCGACGACCCGTCCGCGAGCCGTCCACGGATTCTTCCTCCACCCCTTCGGCTAGTGATCCTCCTGCTCCAGCTCCTACCCCTCAGGTAGATCTTCTAGCCAGTAGGATTGTAACCACAGGAAGGAAGGTTGATTTCGAATTGTTTGAGAATGAAGGATTCATCATTGGTAGACAACTAATCGAGATGGGATTTGAGTGTATTTGTTCATTGGACTGTCCCACCTACCCTGCTTGGTTAAAGAGTTTTACAAGAATTTATCCAGAGGAGATGATGGCTTGGTGAGCAAGGTTAGAGGCATTGGTCTGAACATTACATCCTCTATTCTATCTAGATTATTGAAGTTACCCTTGTCTGGACCTTCTACATTTGCCCCTGAAGATAGATCTCCAGCCTCACTCGACTTTTGAACCGAAATTTTGAAGGATTTGAAGAAGTCTTTGCTAGTCAACTGCCTTTAGAATTAAGACTTCTCCACAACATTTGCAGCAGGATTTTATTTCCCAAAACAGGCAGATTTGACTATGTTTCTGAGCGAGATATTTTTGTCATGGATGCTGTTGTTTCTGGGAAACCCATCAATCTACCTAGGATGATAATTTGGTATATTGCAGATTGTGGCGGGAAAAAGAAATCTAGCTTACCCTATGGCATGGTTTTGACTAAATTATTTCTTAGCCAAGGGATTGTGTTCAGTGATTGTGAGCCAAAGAAGGAGTTAAGACATACAGATTATTATACTTTGGCTACCATTCATCGCATGGGGTTTGTTAAGAAAAATGGAAGTTGGGAGAGAAAGACTGTTACTGAGGACAGAGACATAGATGCAGAGGCACCCAGACCTTCTTGAGACATTCATCTCCGAGCCTCCTCAGTGTTCATCTATTCCAGAGTCTGTTCCTGCTCCTGCTTCGGATCCTACCCCTGCTCCTACTGTTGCTCCTGCTCAGTCTTCTACAGTTTCATCTGGTAGTTTTTCTGATATACAGTTAGATCAACTTCGATCTTTATTCAAGTCTGAGTTAAGTGATCAAGAAAATAGACTGAAAGAAAAATTTAATGAAAAGTATATGAACTTAAAAGAAGCATTATATTCTCTCAGTGATCGAGTTGCATTGATTGAGTCTACTCTCAGTTCATCTACCGGTTCCTTAAGTGAAAATTTAAAGAATATCTTTGGAGAACTTAAGGACATCTGCGGTGACTCGGAGACATACTCCCAATGCAACGCTGAGCTTCAAGAAAAATCACTTCTGCTTGTACTTTTGTTGATGAAAAACTCAAAGACTATGTTAGACTTCAATGTGAAGGGATGAAGCAAATTGTAGATCACTTGAATAGAATTACTAGAAGAAATTTTTAAGTTTTCATGTAATCTCCTTTTGATGTAATCAAGTTTACTTTCAATGCATTGAGCAAGTTTACATTTCCATGTACTTTCATTTTGAAGTAATGAGAATGTTTGATGCTTCACTTTTGTCTATTTCAATTATAAGTATCCTTGAATTTCTTTGAATGTTAATCCTCAATTGATAAGTTAAATGGAAAAAGATAAAGAATGTTATTGATATTAAACTCCTAACCTTTTTGTTGATTACAAAAAAGGGGAGAGTTTTTATTCAATCGTATATGCTTTGCCTTCAATTCAATTAAAGTTTATTTTGAAAGAGGAGAGCATAAGGGGAAGAGATAAATTGATTTCATAAAGGAAAAAATTGAAGGAAATGCTTAAGTTTCTGATTTTGAAAAATTTTGAATGATTTATAAATTAAGGTTCATAGGGGGAGCTACCTCATTGAGGGGGAGCCTTTCCATGAACACAATGGTTGATTTTGGAATCACAAATTTTTTTAATTTTATAATGCATATACTCAATGTTTTTGTCATCATCAAAAAGGGGGAGATTGTTGAGAAATTATTGAAACATAATTGCCCCAACTTTATTGATTTTGATGATTTCCAAAAGCCATGAGTATCTTAAAGAATACAATGTGTTTATTTATCAAAAACCTTGAGCTTATTCAAATTGAAAAGAATGAACTATCAATGGTTATATCAAATGAGTTTTGAATCTATTAGAAAAAGGAGTTTCAAGTTCTATGCTTAAAAGAATTCAAAAAGAAATTTTTACATAAATAATTCAATCGATGAATTCTTGGAACATGTCTTGAATCCATGATAAACATCATATTTAATGTATTCAAGTCAAATTTATATTTTAAATTTAATTGGGACAAGTTTTAAAGTCAATCAGAACATTTTTCTGATTTTTGTATCGGTCCCGAGCCGACTCAAGGGTTTCCGAGTCGACTCCCCAAATTGCCTGATTTTCTCGAGTCGACCCTTGGCTTTTCAAGAGTCGACCCCTGAATTCTTGCGAGCCGACTCCTGTCTGTGCGAGCCGACTCCGCTCAAACAACAGAACCCATGTTTTTTGAGCACTTCTCGAGTCGACTCCCCTTTCGCGAGCCGACACTTATGTTTTCGCGAGTCGACCCTTCAATGCTTAAAATGTTTCTATTTTTGGTAATCGACCTCGAGCCGACTCCCTCAAAGCTCGAGTCGACTCCACGAAATCTGGGCGCGATTTTTAACGATGACACATCAGCCCCAACGGTAAGATTTTTGAATAACGGCTATTTTTCCTTGTCTCTAACGGATATATTTTTGCAGATTCTATAAATAGAGGAGTTCTTTTCAAATCAAAAACCCAGAGAAAATCAAAAAGAGAGAAAAGAGTATCATTTGAAAAGAGGGAAAAACAGAGCATATTGAAAAATCATTTAGCTCAAAGGAGAGTGATTCAAAAGGAGTGAAATCCAAGTGAAAGTTTCGTCTGCTCCTTCTCATCAATCCACAAGAGCCAAAAGAAAATCCACAAGCATTTCAAAGGTCAAATCGGAGGATTTTCAAAAGAAAAAAAAGCTTCATCTCAACTCCAAAGACTTCAACGGTCAAGAATCTAGCTGAGGCGTGATTCAACACTTCTAGAGGAGTTAAAGAGAAGAAGGAAGAAAGCCCAAGCATCTACCATCTGCAATATTATCAGGCTTTTCTAACTTATATTATTTTGTACTTCATTTGTATATTTGCTCAAGGGGAGCACTTTATTGTTCAAACACTATCATTCTTATTGTTTGCTGATTCAATCAGTGGATTGAATCAGTGAGGTTGGTATACCTCGTTACAAGCCGGAGTGCTTGTGTTGGGTTAGTTGTGAGCCCTAGAAAAACAACGTGTAGGGTTTTGTGCTGGTAAGCCCGAGTTAAAACCAGCTGGGTTCGTTGTGCACCCGGTAAAACAACAAGTTTGAGTTGTGAGCTTGGAAAACAACTCGGCTGTAATCTAGAGAGATTATAGTGTGGACCCAAGTGAATCTTGGGAGTGGACGTAGGTGCTGGTTGCGCCGAACCACTATAAAATTATCTTGTGTTTGCCGTGCCTTATTTTCTCTATCTCTATCTCTCTTTATTTGCTTGTGCATTAATTTTAGTTAGCCTCTCACTTGCACATCTTGCTAACTAATCAATTAAAGTTAAAAAGTCTTAAATTTTTAAGAACCCAATTCACCCCCCCCTCTTGGGTTGCCATCTGGGCCAACACTAAGTGTAAATAATCATGTAATAAGTAGCATTAAATATATTGTCATCATTACTAAGTGTGATTATTTTTCTCTTTTCAAGTTTAAAATATAATACGTATTAATTTTGACACAATAGTGATCATCCTTATTTATGCTTAGATACAATCATTTTTTAAAGTTTAAAAGATAAATGTGTCTAAATTAATTTTGAGATTTAAAAGAACAATTTCAAGAAAGAACGCAGTTGAAGTCTATATTGGTGATTAAGATTGTCTTTTGTGTTAATAACATCAGCAAATTTATTGACGCAATATTTTAAAACCATATTTTAAAACCTCTAATTATGTTGTTATCATATAATTGTAGATGATATTCACTTTCGTAAAGAGCTAGACAAGATAAAATCCTTAACACCTACAGGCTAGACAAAATAAATTTTTTTTTGTACTGATTTTGCAAAGACTTTGCACTGATTTTGCACTGATCTTATCCTCTTTCCTCTCTCGAATAAGAGAAACAAAGAGTTAAATCTACATGGTCTAGATAATGTATACTTTAAAAATTAGCAAAACAACATCAAGACTTTACTTTTCCCAACAAATTGGGGCCGAGGTTATCAATCTTCAATCTTATAAAAAATTTATATAAGAAAATCTTACAGCGATTCTGTCTAGATCTTCTTTCGAATATGAAGAGCTTCTGCCTATCTCAACTCTAAGAGATAATAATAAATATCTTAATAAATATCTTAAATGCATAGAGGAATGAAAGAAACTAGATAATAAACAAAAATGCAGTACAAGTTAATACTAAAAAGAACAATAACATTAACACAATGTGATATCCATAATTGCAAAGCAAGAACATAGCACTAGCCATTGAACCTATACATATATACCAAAAAGACAACCCTAGTTTCTAATGGATAAGAGGGTTGCAATAAAAAATACTACCTAAATCAAAAAAAATTGTTAGCAAAAGCATCAATCTTTGCTCTTTATGCATATAAAAAGTCCAGAGACTTGAATGATCTTTGCTCCTTATGCATAGAAAAAATATGAGACCTTCGATTACCATTCAAGCATTTCAAATTCTTTTAGATTAACAACCCAACAATTTCAAAGAAAAAGCATCTTAGATACCAAACAAATTTCATGGCACAAAAAAACAACAAAAAGGCTTAATATCAAACTACAACAGGTTGGCAATAGAAATAATAGAAGTAATATAACTAATTGACAATAAAAGAGAACATAATGTTACAAAAAGTAAGGCACATGAAAAAGGTAACATGTGTGGCTTCAATACGCACATGAAAAGGTAACATGTGTGGCTTCAATACAGTATTTAACTACAATCATGTATTTCAATGACACATATGGAATTTTGTCTGAGCGATGCTACAAAACTATCGAAACCTCATAAGTATATTATTGAAAGCCTACATATAAAATAGGTTGTGGCATGGGATGATAAGGAAGTCTTTTCTCTATATCAATAAACTATATGTAACGCCACAAATGGTGGTAGGATATGCCGAATTAGGCTTTTAATAAAGTACTAAATTATCATTTATTTCATAATGATGCAATCCAAACAATCTACAACTGCATAGGGCCTACAATATTGCAATTCAAAACCAAAAGAACATGTTCAAATGTGAGCTTTTAATCAAGCATATACATATAGTCTGGCTGCTTTTCAAGGAAGTGAATGCCAACTTCACCAGGAATATGCTTTTTTTTAGATGTTCCAATCATAAGACAAACATGCAAAATCAAAAAGTCTTTGATTGACATAAAATATGCTTATGCATTATATAAAACAAAATGCAGTGAAACCACAACCTAGAGATTCTCACAAAACACTAGAAAAAATGTCAATGCTCAAGACTAAATGCATTATTTAGGATATATGCATGTCACATATAATACAATATACCATAAAATTAAAATAGTAATGCCACAAAATCATTAGTTTAAAACTTTGTTTACTTGATATCTACTCGTGATACTCAAGGCATAAGAAACATCAGGCCTCGTACATAGCATCGCATACATAATGGATCCAATTGCTGATGCGTATGGTATCCTATCCATGTACTCTCTTTCTTCTTGGATCTTAGGACTCATGTCCTTGGAGAGATGTACACCATGCGATATTGGCAGGAATCCCTTCTTGGATTCCTCCATGCTAAACCGCTTTAGCATCTTCTCTATGTACATGGATTGGGTCAATCCAAGAAACCTTCTAGATCTATCTCTATAGATCTTTATACCAAGTATATAGGCTGCTTCTCCCAAATCCTTCATGGAGAATTTACCTGACAACCAATCTTTCACTTCTTTAAGGAAGGTTACATTGTTTCCTATTAATAATATGTCATCCACATATAATATCAAGAAAACAATATCACTCCCACTAACCTTCTTGTACACATGGATCATCCTCATTTTTGATAAAATCAAACTCTTTGATTGTCACATCAAATCGGATGTTCCAACTTCTAGAGGCTTGCTTAAGTCCATTAATAGACCTTTGTAGCTTGCACACTTTCTTAGGATCTATGGATTCAAAACCCTCTGGTTGTGTCATATACACATCCTCCTCTAAATTTTCATTTAGGAAGGCAGTCTTGACATCCATCTGTCAGATCTCATAGTCAAAATATGCTGCTATTGCAAGCAAAATCCTTATGGACTTATGCATGGCTATAGGTGAAAAGGTTTCATCAAAGTCAACACCTTGTCTTTGCTTGTAACCTTTTGCAACTAGCCTTGCCTTATAGGTAATCACATTACCATCCATGTCGGTCTTCTTCTTGAAAACCCATTTGCACCCAGTGGGTTTTACCCCTTAGGTGGATCAACCAAGGTTCATACCTGGTTGTCATACATGGAGTCATCTCAGATTTTATGGCCTCAAGCTATCTTTCAGAGTCAATATTAGACATTGCCTCCTTGTAGTTAGTAGGCTCATCATCCTCTATAAGAAATGCATATTTCTTAGGGATGCAAATTGTCCTACTAGATCTACGTAGCTGGTGTGTACTTGGAGCCACTACGTCTGCCTGAATGTGGGTTGAGTCTCCTGCTCAACTCTCACTATATTCGGCATATGCTTCATTCCATCTAATGGGTCAATATTAATTTGTGGTTCTTAAGCTTCACTAAGTTCAATCTTACTCCTACTACCCATTGTGAGAATTTCATTCTCTAGAAATATGGCATGTTTGAGACAAACACCTTTTTCTCAAGTGGGTGGTAGAAGTAATATCCTTTTGTTTGTTTTGGATATCCCACAAAATTGCATTTATCAGATCTAGCTTCTAGCTTGTTTGATCCATTACGCTTCACATAAGCGTAACAGCCCCAAACCCTTAAATGATTAATGGATGGTTTCTTTCCATACCATATCTCATAGGGAGTGGAGTTGACCGATTTAGATGGAACTTGGTTTAAGGTATATTCGACAGTTTCTAGCGCATAACCCCAAAACATTTTTGGAAGATCTGCAAGGCTTATCATGGAACGTACCATGTTTAACAGTTTACGATTTCTCCTTTCTGACATGCCATTATGCTGTGGTGTACCAGGAGGAGTCCATTGAGGAAGAATTCCATTCTCCTTCAAATAATCTATGAACTCATGGCTTAAGTATTTACCATCTCGATCTGATCGAAGTATCTTAATACTCTTGTCATTTTGTTTTTCTACTTCACATCTAAATTCTTTGAACTTTTCAAAGACTTCAGATTTGTGCTTCATCAGATATACATAACCATATCTACTATGGTCATCTATGAACGTGATAAATAAGAAAAACCTCCTATGGCTTGAATGTTGATGGGTCCATATACATCCGAATGTACTAAACCCAAACATTCAGTTGCTCGTTCACCTTTTTCAGTAAAAGATGACTTGGTCATCTTGCCAAGTAAGCATGACTCGCATTCCTCAAACGATTCCCAATCGAATGAGCCTAAGTATCCATCTTTATGTAACTTCGTTAAATGAGTTTCATTTATATGGCCTAAACGACAATGCCATAGGTATGAATCCCTAGAATTATTTGATTTTAATCTTTTTGATTCAATATTGAGAATAGGGGCTTGAAGATTAAGAACATAAATTCTGTTGAACAATTCAGTAGAACCAAAGAATATTTTGTTCCAAAAATAGAAATACCATTATTTCTAATTTCAAAAGAATACACATTCATTACTAAACATGAAACGGATATGATATTCTTTGTTATGTTCGGCACAAAGTAACAATTACTAAGTTATATTTCAAGCCCTATGGGAAAAGATAAAAAGCAAATTCCTACAGCTAATGCAGCAACCTTTGCTCCATTTCCCATGCGCAGAATCACTTCATCCTTTCCCAGTCTTCTACTGTTTCTTATCATCTGCATATTAGTACAAATATGAGACCCACAACCGGTATCCAATACCCAAGTGGAATAAGAAGTAATAGAAGAATACATCTCAATTATGAATGTACCTGATGTTGAAGCATCATTATGCATCTTTTCTTTTAGACTTGCCAAATAAGCCCTGCAGTTACGCTTCCAGTGCCCATCCTTGTTACAGAAGTAACATTTTCCTTTGGCTGCATCCTTCTTGGCTATATTCTTCTTAATGCCTTTTGTTCGCTTGGTTGTCTTGGCCTTTTGGGCCTTATTCTTCTTCAGACGCTTCTTCTGAGTGCCTGAAGATTCTACAACCATCAATTGCCCTTTATCCTTTTTGATGCTAGGCTCAGCATTAGTCAGCATATTTGCAGGCTCTGGCAATATAGCCTCAAGTCTGTTCATGTTGAAATTCAACACAAAATGCGAATATCTAGCAGGCAATGATTGTAAAACCAAGTCGATACTCAGTTCATGGTCCATTACGAAACCCAATCGCGATAACTTCTCAATCAAATTGATCATTTTCAGCACGTATTCACCCACTGATGAACCCTCAGTCATTTTGCACTGAAACAGCTCTTTGGAGGTTTGAAACCTCTCATAGCGAGATTGTGCACCAAACAACTCTTGCAGGTGCGTCAAAATCTCATGAGCATTTAAATGCTCATGCTGTTTTTGAAGATCTGGTGATATAGATGCCAACATCAAGCATGTGGCCATCTCTTCAGCATCTCTATGCCGATTGTATGCCAGAAGAACTTCATTTGAAGCATCCGCAGATGGGACCTCTGGTGTTGCCTCATCAAGGATATATAGGATTTTCTCAGATCGATCTTGATATTCCTTAGCCAATCAGGAAAATTAGGTCCGATTAGCTTGTTGGATTCTAGGATACCTCTGAGATTGATGTTCATACTCATGGTGTCTCTAATAACTGAAAAAAAATAGAACGAGTCAATTATTATGAATGCAAATCATCGATTTAATATGGAAATGTTAACATTTTAATTAAATCGATTTCTTCCACTATTTTATCGAGCTTAATAGCCATCTCTATTAATCTCAAAAATTATCAAATAATTTTCTAGTGGGCTAGGACCCTCAAATTGACTTACCTTGACCTTGGCTATGGCACAACAAATCTTAGTAAGCCAAATTAGGTAGATTTGTATCAATCACATCAAATGTGACTCCTAGATCATTTAGGGGACATTGCCTTGTCAATCACATCTGATGTGATCACCCTAAACATTGCCTCTAGATTAGACTGACCCTGACTATGGCCAATTATGCTAGCTAACCTAGTTAAGTCAACCCATTGTTCCCCAATCAACTCCTTATAGGTTCACTTGATCTTGGCTATGGCACAACAAATCTCATGCCCTAATGATTTTGTATCATGTGAACAATGGAAGGCTAATGACTTAATATTCGTGGAGGGATTTAGCGCATTTAGGTTGCATCATGCATGTACAACATTTGTATCATGCTAGGTTACATATCCTATATGTGAATTTTAGATTAATTTCAATTAACCTAAATTTCATAAGATCCAATCTTATGATTGGACTCCTAATCAAATTAGGATCCTGATCACTATCTAATATGAAACCCTAATCGTGTGACCAAATCAATTGCTACCATCCTGATTAACCTTAATTGATCTAATCAATTAAGAGCTTTCCTTAACAATGGTCAGATCAGCTGATCAATGGGGTCCTATTTAGCATACCCTTCGATCCCATTGAATGGGTTTTCCTAGGCAGCGAACGGAGCAATTAAAAACCATGATTGCACCTTTCTAGACACCATTGTAGTTAAGCCCAATTGATTTGATCAATTATGGAATCATAGGATCAAACAATGATATGGTTAAATCTAATTTTTCTTAAACCTTATCATCTATTACACATTATGATAAGATAAGATAGTGATCTTTAGGGATTTATGATAAGTGTCAAATATTTTATAACAATTTATTTTATATATTTGTCTTATCATTATCTGTTATGATAAATTTATTTTCATCACATGAAAATCCTAATTGGTCTCTATCATAACATCCCTAACATGATAACATGTCAAAATTTAAAATTTTAATTTTAATCTTGATTATCATGTTATCATGATATAATTATTTTAGACTTTAATCACGTTATTTATCATGTCAATTAAATTCTGAACATGATATGTTAAATTTCAGCCTTTATGATTATGTCATACATAAATCATAATTTTTAATTTTTAACATGATCAAATCTAAATAATTCACATTTATTATCATATAATAAACTTATTAAATATTTAATTTTCATCAATATAATTATTTAGATTTTAATCATGTTATTTATCATGTCAAAATTAAATTCTTAACATGATATGTTAAATTTCAGCTTTATGATTATGTCACACATAAATCATAATTTTTTTTAATTTTTAACATGATCAAATCTAAATAATTCATATTTATTATCATAATAAACTTATTAAATATTTAATCTTCATCAATATAATTATTTTAGATTTTAATCATGTTATTTATCATGTCAAAATTAAATTCTAAACATGATATGTTAAATTTCAGCCTTTATGATTATGTCATATATAAATCATAATTTTTAATTTTTAGCATGATCAAATCTAAATAATTCACATTTATTATCATATAATAAACTTATTAAATATTTAATCTTCATCATATGACAATATTTATATTTTACATCGCATGTAAAATTTAGATCTATGCTTATAAAAACTAGAACTCAGGTAATCTATCAAATTAACTGAATTTGAAACCTGAGGAGGCTCTGATACCACTGTTGGAAATTTTGTATGTTATATATATGAATCAAATTCATATAACATGTAGCAAAAATAAAATAAATACAAATTTAATTCAAAGCCCAAGATCCTCATGGAATAGATTTAGTTAACAAGAAATAACATATGATTAAATAATAGATCATACCTCTGTTCTTTATTGGGGATGATGCCCGATGAAGCCGGTAAATGATTTACCACTAGCCGTCCACACGTCCGGCCTCTAATGGTGATCTACGCAAAGATCTTTGGATGATGTCCTCTCAGGATTGGATGATAACCTTCTTGCGAGGGGTGCTAGCGCTCTTTTCTTTTCTATTGATTTTTCAATCAAAAAAGGATTTCTTGATCAAGATCAAATCTTGATCAATCAAGAGAGAGAAAGAGATGTCCTAGAGAGAGAAAGGATGTTTTAGAGAGAAAGAAGGTGTTAGGCATCCAAGAGAGAGAAGAGAGGAGTTCGGTTCAACCTTATCAGTTGATAATAATTATCTAACAAATTTAGGTTATTTGCTATCATGATAATGTTAAGATTACAACCACCAAACCACATCCCTAAAATTTAGGAAATTGGTTATCCCATAAACCAATGTCGCAACCTTAAATTTGGCTTCATGAGAATGCCCCAAATCATGGGGTTCACTCCCCATGACGTGGAGATGGGTCATGTCCATCACATGGGCATGGATCCATCCTCCACGTGGCACGATCTCAGCCCTCGGTTTAATTGGATTTCATGAATCAAATCATGCCATCATATGGACCCAATTAAATACCATATTATTAATCTCAATTAATCTAAGCCATCCATCACATGGATCAAGCCTAATTAATGGATTTCATATGTACATCTCATGTACAAAAGGTCTCTCTTTTGAACAAAAAAATTTTCTCTTATAATGAATCCTATTCATCAATTTCATGTTCTCTCATTAAGATTGAGTCAAACCCAATCCTAATTTATTGGTTATCTGATTTGAATTAAGTCCAACTTAATTCTCATTTTAACTTCATCCAAAATCTTCTTAATGTGTGTGACCCATTAGGTCCCTTGACACATTGGTAATAATCATGTCCCTAATATTGACCCTAAGGATGACTTGATCAACACCTTGTCCAAGTCAATTCTTTAACCAAATCAACTCTTTGATTAAGTCAAAGAATCCATGATTATAGATCATGAGCGCCTCTAGCAAAGCATCATGACCACCCAAGTGTTAAGGGTTTTGACGTGGTCATCAACACCTGTCCATGAACGGTTACCATAAGATTCAATCCCTTCGTCACATATCCCAGATCAATCAGTGGTATGGAATGTGTCAACCATATAATTGATCTTTGTTTACTTGATCTTAGAAAAATTGACTCATTAGAACTTCGAAACCATTTCGAATAATAACTCAACCTTGCAAGGATTTAACAGTCAATTTAATCCATCAAGTGGCCATGGGATATAACCCTTTCTATCAAGGGAGATAATCCTGTCTTGATCAAACACCACCTTCATGTGCTTCATATCATACCCAATCGACACCATATTTGCCACCGTGGCTAGAGCGATGTTTGCATATTGTCAAAGCATGATATTCCACACATAAGGTGAGATCTCAAGTCAAAGGATCACTCGCACCACCGTCATCAAAGATCAACCATCGACACTATATAGAATATCCATATGGGATCTCTGTGCGGGTCATCCAATGTATCGTTACAATAACGAACATCTATCCAAGTATCTTCATATTTCAGCTTGCAAGATCAGTGCACACCACAAGGGTGAAGATATGCAACGTGTGCTAGTCTCAACGGCGTTCGACAGTGTCCAATCCTATCTACGCATCGACTAGGAAGTTTAAAGAATCGAACCATAATGTGCAATTTTGGATCTCACAATTTGTAATCTCTATTACAAATTCCATATGCACAGTTCGCATTCTTTTGGACTTTATTTTCATACCTGATAGAAAAGAAACCAATAAATTTGATTTACATTCATAAAGAAATGTGTACAAACTAGCATCTTATCCAATTAGATTTAGGGCACACACTAACATTGTGGCACTAGCTGTTGCACATCCAGAGTACAGAAGAGAATCATGAATACATGCTTAATGAAGTAGGAAAAAGAACTCACCAGTTGCATAAGAACACAGACAAACCGATGGTAAATCAAGAACTAAAATCAGCATTCTTAAAGTCAACCCAGCTATGAGACATCCGAAGGTACATATCACATATTTTTTCTTAAAACAAAAAGAGAAAAAGAGAAAGAACAAAACAGAAAGAAAAAGAGAGAGAACAAAAAAAAAAGAGAACAAAGCAAGAGTCCGAAGAACAATAAATAAGACAAAAGAATGAAACACTTTCAATGTTTTGAAACATGAAAGGATAACATTAACGATTTTTTTTTGAAGAGGGATAACGGTACAAACCGAGGGGCTGTTACAACTTGAAAGAACTCTTCGCCATAGCTAGAGGGATGATTCCTCCTGCGATTCCCAAAACACATCGCCATCATCACATCAATCAAAGAAACGCAACAAATTAAAAAAATAAAATAAAAGGAAAACAAACAAACAGATCGATCGGAGTAAAACTGAAAGCGATCTCCGAAGAAAAGAGGGATGAAATAGAGTTTAGAAAGAAGCGCACGGAACCTATTAAACCGAAGGAAGTTGCAAAATCTAACTAGTTTTATCTACGTTAAACCTATCAAACAGAAGGAAGTTAGGAAAGGCCGCGCTCCCTGCCCACGAGGAATCCTTTGAGCACTTTAAATTGCAAAACCTAACTAATTTTATCTACAATAAAATTTCCTTTTTTTTTTGAAAAAAATATTTTTTTTAAAAAGAGAGAAGAGAACTTTATACCATTGACATTGTCGAGTTAGACGAATGAGAAGTTTGAAAGCTCCTTCGTGCGAAACCAGATGATTTGGTGCATAGCACAGGATCAATTTATTTAATTTTTTATGTAATATATTAATTTATAAAATTATTTGAACAAATATATATGTGGCTGCTATCTTTGATTATTCAACAGACCATCCTATTTTATCATAACTATTGAGAAAATGATAAGATTGTATTTATATAAAAAGTAATAAAAATAATTTTTATATTTTTTATCTTCATTTCTATCATGCACGAATTTTTTTTACTTTCACTGCTAACATCTGATATGATGTCATCTTATTATTTATTTTTAATTTTATAAGAAATAGATTTCTCTATACAAACACCTTGGATTAACTCACTTTCCTAAACTTAAAAAAAAAAAAAAAAAAACAATTTCAAAATTCATGTAAATCAAGGATGGATAAAATGATTCAATTAAATTAATACGCTCAATTAAAAAAATATAAAAATTTAACTAAAAATTTATATAAGTTAAAATATGTTTTATTCAATTATTCCTTATTAGCCATTATTCATGTGATTGATGCTTATTTTTTTGTATAACAGAAAGTGATCCAATGTTTTCTTTTATTTTGCGCCTCTATTTACATTGCTAGGGTAAAACTTAAGAAAACAACAGCTCATTGAATCCCTAAAATTTCTCTTATGATTAACAGAGCCTAATTTAGGAAGGTAAACATTTAAAAAATATATTTTTACCTTTGCACCTCTCGTCTCTATCTACTTCGCATTTCATGTTGATCTGATTGTCTCCATTGATGAATTCAAGAGGCGTTTTAAATTATAGTCTATCACAATTCTTAACTATAAAATAAAACTATTTTTTTAAATAATTTGCATATCTAACCTTAAACTATGAATTTTTTAGGATTTAAAAATATTTTTTTAAAAAAATTAACGGTCTTTTACGTAACTTGAAAATAAGATGCAAATTCTCGAAGAAATAATAGTTACAAATATTTTTTCCCATGGTGAACATGAACCATGACATTGAGATCATTAATTTTATTCTTTTAATTCTTGGAATGCGTAGATGTTTTATTAATTTTAGTAATTAATTAATATTTTGTTAGATAGTTTCATGCATTCAGATTTGATTGTATGGTATCATGGGCCAGCCCATCCAATCCAATGGAACGGTGGAGGCCTTCGGCCTTGAGGGCTCCGCAAAAAAGCTGGGAAAAGACTTTGTACACCGCTTCCTGTGTAGCAAATCCTATGTGGGTTGCATCATCCCTTTTTATTGGTTCATGTACATCTTACATGGCTTGACGTGATAGAACATAATGGAATAGCAAGGATACGATCTTAAGTTTTGAGCGTGATGTGCATTAATACTTATTCAGCTTTTTTTTTTTAATTTCTGTGCAGATCAGAGATAGTGTAGCCCACCTTTTCTGAATGGGTGTCAAAGGTTTTCAACTAAGATAATGTAATTTTACAACTAGAGTATCATATGTTTTTTTTGGTCTATATCAGATATTTTCTGGAGATGTCATAATTTTATAACTAGGGTATCGTAATTTTTTTTGGCTGGGATGTCATAAAGCTTTGCCTTAACATTTTCTAAATGAGTTTCATAATTTTATAACTATAGTATCATAATTTTATAACTGGGGGTGACGTAATTTTTTTAGGCTTTTTGAATGGGTGTCATAATTTTATAACATAATGTCGTAATTTTATAACTGAGGTCTTGTAAATTTTTTTTGGCAACCCACTAAGGGTGGCTAGCTCGCTCAGTTCCCTAGCACCCATCTCCTGAATTCTTTTTGTCGCATCGCTAGCCTCACGATTATCTATCGACCTCTTCTTCCCGGCATTGGAGGCGTCATTATCTCGGCATCAATAGATGCCCCCTCCTCCTTTCGTTCTTTGTGGAGAACCACGTCTAGCCTTCGAATCTACAATCAAAGAAACAGGCTAATGGACTCCAACACACATATAGAGAGAGAAAGAGAGAGAGAAAGAGAGAGATTAGCAGGGAATTATGAGCGTGGGTTTGGTGCCTGCAGTGTCCAGGTCGCGAGCGGAGAGCTGGGCGCGGAGCTCGTCAACTTTGAGCCTCAGAACATGGTCGAAAAAAATTACGACACCCTAGTTGTAAAATTATGACAGTGTAGTTATAAAATTATGATACTCATTCAGAAAATATTAAGACAAAGCTTTACGATATTTTGATCAAAAAAAATTATGACACCTTAACTGTGAAATTACGACATCATAGTTATAAAATTACAACATCCTTGAAAGATCTCTGATATAGGCCAAAAAAATATTACAATACTCTAGTTGTAAATTTACGACATCCTAGTTGAAAACTTACGACACCCATTTAGAAAACATGGGCTGCACCATCTTTGGTCTGTAGATAAATTTTAAAAAAAAACTAAACGAGTATTAATGCACGTCATGCTCAAAACTTAAGATCGTATCCCTACTATTCCGTCCCGTCTCATTGCATTAAGCCATGTAGAATGTATGTGGACAAAAAAAAGGGATGGTGCATTCCACGTAGGATTTGCTACACCAAAGGCAGTGTGCAAAGTCTTTTCTAAAAAGTTGATATTAGGGATGTGCGATGAAGTATACTGCGGTGACGGTCTATAGGGCACACTTTTGATATTTTAAATTTTTTGAACTCTAAAAAATCTCTACATATTTTGAGATTCTGTTGCGAGGATAAATCAGTGCCTCTGTCTTAAAAGCCTACCGAAGAAAAGAAAAAGAGCACTCTAATCTCTTTCTTTTAAATTTATTTTCTTGTTATTTTATATTTACTAATTTTTCTTTGGGCATCTAAAGGAGTCGTTGGGTTGTACCCCTACATGATCGTGCTTATGGTAGGAGGTTCGGATCGAATCAAGTTATTGTACATTGGGGATAGATCGCCTACAACCTGCACGAATGGGCAAAAATTAGTCCTTAAAGCTATGTCTAACACACCTCGGTATAGGCACGGTTCTTATCTTATTTTGATTTTAATTTATTTGTGCATTTAAATTTTTAGACTAATTTTTTTAGCAATTTCTAGTAAGGAGTTTTTGCAAAAATAAAAATATTTTTCAATAGCTAAGGACTAGTTTTACTTTTCACTAGAAATTGCTAGGACTTTCATTATAAGTTATTAAAAAAAAAGACTTGAATTTGATATTTAAAATTCAAACTTGAAATTTAAAATTTAAATTTAAAATTCAAACTAGAAATTTAAAATATAAATTTCAAAAATAAAAAAATTCAAATTTATATTTCAAAATTCAAATTTAAGTTTAAATAATTTGAGTTAATCTTGCTTAGTGGTTATTTTATTTATTGCAAGTAGTTTCTAGATTTAATTTTTTAATTTAAATTCAAAATCTAGAAATATCTGAAAAAATCATTAATTAAAAAAATCTTAAATTATAAGGCTAAACCTTCAATTTTTTGTAGTCTAGCACCAAGCTTTTTAAAATGTGACCAGTTGCAAATGCATTTGTTGTTGTTTCATGGTTGACCCTATGTTGTAAACCTATGATAGTCTTCTTGATTGCATGTGCATGCATTCACTTGCGGGCATGTTTGTGCCCATGCATGTGCATGTGAATGTGCACTTGTTTCAACTTATGCACCAAACAACATATAGAAGAACTACATACTCCACTATTTCTCTACTGAAGCTAGAGCAAATAAAAGAATATTTGTTAAGTGCGCAAAAGGATCTATGCCATTTGATCCATAGACTTTGTATAGCCTTCCTGTGAGACATATCTTGGAGAATAAGTTTCTTGTCCTTGCTTTAGAGATGTAGGATTGGAGTAATTGCTTCTGTTATCTATAGAGATCTTGGGCTTCATTGGCATTTTCATTTTGTCCTATTATGTTATGGAATAGAACTTTAATATGTTTTAGCTACCACTTTCCAAACTATCAGTCAATTAGAGTATGATGGTTATTTAAAAGGAGAAAGTGATGCTTTTAAAGTTTTTAAAACTTTAAGTTCAGACTTGCTAAATTAAAATATTGAGGAAGTGCAACAGGTAATTAAAGAATGGATAAACTTGGATGTTGTGATCAGGCATATCATTAACCTTATATATGTAAATGCTCTTTTTTGGGGAATAAAAAAAAATGGATGAACTTGGATGCTGTGACAAGGCATATCATGTAAATGCTCTATTTTGGGTAATCAAGTAATTATTTCTTCAACCTGAAACTATGTTTCTTAATCCAACTTTTCTTATGAATGAGATTATGGGGAGAAGTAAGGTGCATATTTTGAGTCTTTTAAAATCTATTGCCATAAGATTTAATAAAGGTTTTTTATAATTTACTAATTAATCTCACGATCGTTGGAATATCCAACTTATTGTTTATCTTGTATTTGGGTATTCAATTCTAATATATCTTTGTTTGATTTTCTTATTTGAGGTTTAGTCTAAAAATAATGTTATCTTCTTGGAATTTGTCAAGTCTGAGAAGAATTTGATAAATCAATTAACCAAGAAATTATCTAGGAGTGGAGTCCTAGAATCATCGAGGGGGATGGGGCTTAAGCCCATTATTTGGTCACCAGTAGTGGATATCCAACCTCTATGATTGGAGATTCCAAGAAAGAGGTTCAATGTTGTAGAAACGAAATTGATTGAGTAATCGTGTTAGAGCATAATATTTTTTTTAAAAAAAATTCCATCCTATCCCTATGATGAGTGCTCTTATAAAGTGATAAAATAAATCTGTGTAAGGTTGAGTTATACTCTTAATGGATCCAAGGTAGGTTATCTACAGGGTATTAGTCACAAATACCCTTGGAGGATCACCTATATGAGAATTATCATATTAGGTCGTGACTAAATGTTTGGGCTAACCTTAAGAAATTCTCATAAAAAATTAAGGTACTAAGCACAAGACCTTTAATATGCTCTGACCGCTTAAACCCAATTGATCCACACTATATATGTGATTAGTAAAAGTCTAAGTTAAGAGCCTAATCAAGGTTTAATCCACTATGGTTCCTTTAGATGTATACAATCAACACTAAGTGGGATTCAAGTTCATAGGACACCTCATCTATTGCACATATAAGATGCCCTAAAATTTATATTATATTGATTTATTATTATTTTTCTTAACTTTTGTGGAGGATTGTTGGTAAAAATGTTAAAAAAGGGGACCAATGCAAGCGAACGCTCGTGTGGGGTGCGAGCGTTACGCTCGACAGGCGAGCATTCCGCTAATGCTCATGAGAGCGCGAATATTCCGTGAATGCTCACGGAATACTTGCAAAGCCATGATCGGCCAAAATGAATTGAAAAATATATAGAGGCTAAAAGATTCAGGATTGGCACCATCCATATTCTAAAAAATTTCTCTACATTTTTTGAGATTCTACTGTGATGATAAATCGGTGCTTGTTTCTCAAAAGCCTGCTAAAGAAAAGAAAAGAAGCTCTCTCATCTCTTTCTTTTTAATTTTATTTTTTATTATTTTATATTTACTAATTTTCTTTGGGCATCTGAAGGAGTCATTGGATTGCACCTCCACATGATTTATTTTATATTTACTTATGATTCTACTACTGGATCGTTGTCCCTTGGGGACAGATTGCTTACAACCCACTCGAAGGGGCAAAAACTAGTCCTTAGGACAGTGTCTAACATGTCTCAATCCGCGATTCTTATCTTCTTTTGATTTTAACATGTCTCTACATTTTTTGAGATTCTACTGCGAGGATAAATCGGTGCTTGTTTCTCAAAAGCCTGCTGAAGAAAAGAAAAGAAGCTCTCTCATCTCTTTCTTTTTAATTTTATTTTTATTATTTTATATTTACTAATTTTCTTTGGGCATCTGAAGGAGTTGTTGGGTTGCACCTCCACGCAATTTATTTTATATTTACTTATGATTCTACTACCGGATCGTTTGTCCCTTGGGACAGGTCGCTTACAACCTACTCGAAGGGGACGAAAACTAGTTCTTAGGACAGTGTCTAACACGTCTCAATCCACGATTCTTATCTTCTTTTGATTTTAATTTCTTTATGCATTTAAATTTTTAGATTAAATTTTCTAGCAATTTCTAGTAAGAAGTTTTGAAAAAAAAATATTTTTCAACAAAAACTATTTTACTTTTTATTATATTTATTTAATAATAAATAGATGATTGAATATAATTAAACTTATTTTTTATAAAATTAAAAAATATTAAGGTAGCATCTGGTTAAATGCTAATAGTAAAAAATAAAAAATAATGATAAAATAATAATTCATGCAGGTACCAAAGATGGAAGATGAGAAATATGAAAATATTTTTCACTGTTTTTAACATAAGGGCAATTTTATCATTCTGTCGCATTTGTTATACTAAATAAGGTAATTTATTAAATAATGACTGATGTTAAATCTATATTTAATTAAATAAAATTTTATAAATTAATATATTTAATTAAAAATAATGAAAAATTTTAAATAAACTGAACTTCTCCTGGCGATTAATGATGCACCAAATCATCTGCTACTTTCGAATGAAGGGGCTTTCAAACTTCTCATCCGTCTAGCTTGGCGGTGGTATATATAAAGTTCCCTTCTCTATTTATTTATTTTAATAATATTATTTTTGTTTCTAAAAAAAATGTTAATGTAGATAAAATTAGTTAAAATTTTCAATTTAAAGTGCTCAAAGGATTCCTTATGGGCAGGCAGGTCGGCTTTTCCTTACTTCCTTTTAATAGGTTCGATGCGCTTCTTTCTGTAGTCTATTCAATAATTTCAGCCGAAAGACACCCCTCCCTCACATCACCATCATAACATCAATCAAAGAAACGGGAATGAATTAAAAAAATATAAAAAAATGAATAAATAAATAAATCGTTCAAAGCGATATGTGAAGAAAAGAAGGGAAAGAAGACGTACAGAAACGATTTTTTTTTTTCCTTTTTCTCTTCGCAAATCGCTTTCAGTTTAACACCGAACGATTTGTTTGCTCGTTTATTTTTTTATTTTTAAATTCATTCGTGTTTCTTTGATTGATGTCCTGATGGCGATGTGTTTTGGGAATCGCAGGAGGAATCATCGCTTCATGGCGAAGAGTTCTTGTGGTGTCTGGGTACTATGCGTTGCTTCCCGGGGACTATGCGTTGCTTTAATTTTTGGGAGAAAGGACAGAAATGATAATCGAAAATTGCATCTGAAGACCTAAATTGCGTGAATTAATTTTTCCACGTTTTGTTCTCCTTTACCTCTTGTTACACCAGTCTTTGGTTTTATGTTTGGAATTACGTTGTAGACCATCATTTGCATATCTAAGGCACTTGTGTGTTACACTACAAGAAAAAATAAATTTAGCGACCAATTTTAAAAATCTATCGCTAAAAGTATAAATTCCATCACTAAACTTATATAGCGACAGAATTGCAACGGATAAAATTCGTCTCAAAAATGCTCCTCGCAAACATTTAGCGACGGAATTTAAATCCGTCGCTAAGATTAGCGATGGAACAATTTTCATTGCTAATTAGCGATGGAATAATTTTCGTCACTAATTAATGATTGATTTTTTCTCACTGCTAATTAGCGATGGATATAATTCCGTCGCTAATTAGCAACGGATTAGCGATGAATTTATCATCTATTGCTAATTAGCAAGGGATATAATGTCGTCGCTAATTAGCCATGGATTAGCAACGAATTTTTCATCCATCGCTAATTATCGCTAATATTTTTTAATAATTTATTATTTTTAATTTATTTTATTTCTATAATTTAAAATTTTAATTTAATAAAATGCAAATATTTTTTAAAAAGAAGTCATAAAATATATTAAAATATCTTACAAACAAATGTTTTTACAATAAACTTCAAAACATGATAAATATCTAATAAAATTCAGTAATCAAATATAGTTGTACATGCTATCAGAATGAGGTGGATCTTTCTGTGGAGCTGGAGCTGAAATATGGTCAGAACGAGTCATCTCTGCTATATATCAGCTGTCGCATCTCGAGTCGAAATTCTTCACGCATTTCTTCCTGCATCTCACTACAAGAAAAATAAAATATTGCGACGCCCAAATGCGTCACAATTACGTCGCTAAACATGCTATTGCGACGCAATAGCGATGCAATGACGGCGTCGCTCAGATGTCTGTCGTAATTGCGTCGCAATATTGCGACTCTCTGCGATGCAACATTGCGTCGCAATATTGCGATGCATCCAAATGCATCGCTAAATTTAAAATTAAATTATAATATTTAAAATTATTATTAAATATTACGATGCACTCAATTGCGTCGCAATATTGCGACGCATTTAGTTGCGTCGCAATATTTAATAATAATATTTTTGATATAATAGCGACGCAATTTGCATCGCTAAAGCATCGCAAATAAATTTTTTTTTAAATATTGCGACGCAAGGTCATTGCGTCGCAATATTTATTAAAAATATTTTAGATATAATAGCGACTCAATTTGAGTCGCTAATGCGTCGCTATTAAATTTTCTTTAAATTATTACGACGCCAGGTCATTGCATCATAATATTTAATAATAATATTTTGAAAATATTAGCGATGCAATTGCAGTCGCTAATGCGTCGCTAAATAAATATTTTTTAAAAAATAAAAATTTAAAAATTAAAATGGTTAATATAATTTCGTTACATTTAAATATTGATCGAAACATTCTTCACTCATATTGATCCAAACAATAATCATTCAATTTCCAAAAATAATTCATATATTAAAATTTTGAAGTTTTCATCTACAACATAAAAAAAGAAAAAAAATACATCAAGAATATGAGTGATCACTTGGAGGCTGTGGAGGCTGGAGACTCTGCGATAAGCGGCTAACCATATCCCGCAAATAATGCATCTCATCTCGCATGTCTGCAATCTCCTGATCCCGGCCTCGCATACGATCCTCGAAATCCTGCTTGACCTCCTGCCGAACCTCCTCTGCAATAGATCTCCGAAGGTCATCTAAATGCTCGGGAGGAAGATCACCAGAAACTCGCGAGCTGGAGGCCTGATGGAGAAAATATGTAGAAGCTCTAGTGCCCAAACCATAGACCCTGTGGTCTCGCAGCTGGGCACCAACAACCTCCAAAAATACACGCCGACTCTTCTCTGCTGAGAGTTTGACGGGCATCTCCCCATCAGTAGAGTCGACCTGCGATGCCTGGGAGCGAAGCTCCTCGACTCGTGTCTTTAAATTATGAAATCAACAATAAATGAGTTAATAAATTTCTTAAAATAAAATTTTAGAAATTAAACAGATACTACATAAATCTAATTTCTTACCGCAACCTCCCGTGATCGCGTGTCGACCCAGGAACCGTCCCTCCTGGTGTGTGTCGTCCTGAATAGACGAAACTCACCAGGATCTCCGCCCTCCTGCTCAGACTATAACATTAAAAAAAATGATATTAATAAAAATATTTGTAAATAACTAAAATAGTAATTAAAATATTTATTTTCTTACCATATGCCGTCTGTGCTCCTGAATCAAAATGGAGCCCGAAGTATGGCGGGAGAGACCCATGCCAGGACCGCCCTTCTTAGATCGGCAGTTCGTGCTGGCTGATGCGGACCTCCTGCACCAGCCATCGAACTGCCAGGCCTGCTGCCACTCGTGCCAAATACCCTCTGGCACGTGCGCAGGACGCTGACCCGTTGACCTCCAACGATGAAGCATGTCAGAGTATCGGCATCCCGTCAGAGCCTTCCATGCTGCCCTAATGGCATCATGGCTGGCAGGATCCCACGTAAACTTTTTCTGCATTAAAATAAATAGTTAGTTTTTGAATTTATTAAGTTTAAGAAATTTTATATCAGTGATAAATTGTATTTAATAAGTTTACCTAAAACTCAGAAAAATAAAACTCCCTCGTGGCTGGAGATACGTGGCACCAATCGTAGCCACTAGGATCTGCACGCCTCTGAAATACGATGCTGATGTGGCTGGATACATGATGCTGCTCAATAAATCTGTTAAAAAAATGCATGTTTATAAGTAATTGACTTAAAAACATAAACATATATTTTTAATTAGTATATACTTACAGCCCCTGAGCATCAAGTCGAAGTACGGTGCGACCGATGGTGGAAGAACTCTCGGAGGTATGTGCCGATCGGCTGGATGGTAATACTGCTGGAGAGATCGAAGGCTGTGCGACTGCTGGAGATCTGAACTCTCCATCTCCGACGCTCATGTGATCTGATGCAGCAGGGCTACGTCCTTGCTCACTCCATCTGTCATCGGTAGATCTACCTCTGCCTGTCATACTGAAAATACTAAAGATTCATACAATTAAATTACGATTAATGATTGACTATGTAAAAATTTAACACTTTTTAAAAAAGTTAAATTTTAAAAAACCTCTATGTTTAATCGATGTCATTTGTTTCGTGAAATGTTGGTTCAACATCCGATGTCATATCGGACTACGATTCAGTTTCATTATCATCGGAAGGAAACCGAACATTTGCATCCGCAATTTCTTGGACATCACCATTTGGATCTCTAAGTGATGTTTCAGGAGCCCTTGTCTCGTCCTCAATTGCATGCATTTCCATCTCATCCTCTTGAAATGCAGGGCACTCGGCTGATTGATTTGATGAACTCTCCTCTAATACGATTGTTGAACGTGGGATGATTTTAGAAATGGCCCACCAATCTCGCTTGTCGTTGCGCAAACTTGGATATCCGCAGTAAAAGACTTGCTGAGCTTGAGATGCAAGGATGAATGGGTCATATTTCTGCAATCTTTGTCGATGGTTCAGTTCAACCAAATTGTAGTCGTTATGAACCCTTTTGCCCACAGGAACTATCGGATCAAACCAATCACAACGAAACAATACAGTTCATTTCATAGGCCAACCGGGATATTCAACTTCAACCACCTCTACTAACTTTCCATAATAATCCTGCATATTTGCTCCAAAACTTTCACCTTTAACACACACACCCCAGTTCTGCGTGCCTCTTGAAGCTGCTAATCGTTCAATCTGAAATTTGTACCCATTTACAAAATAGCCAGTAGAGGTTGTTACGATCTTCAATGGCCATTGTGATAGACATTTAATGAAAATATTATCGGTTGTGGACCATGGACCGTTTACCTATAAATTAATAAGCTATTCACATCCAATTCAAAAAATGAAAGCCATTATTGAAATTGATTGAGTGATACTACACACAAATTCATAAAACCAGTAAGCAAGCTCCGTTTCTAATTTCTGCCCAATTGCAACTTGACTGATGTCGGGATTCATCTGTCGTTGTCTATCACAAAACATCCTTATGGGATGAAAAGGATGAAAACTGATGTTAGCAATTAAATATTGTGGTATATTGTAATTTAAATTAAAATTTCCAATTAAGCATTGAAGTATACACTTACTCAATATATGGATCGACTTCTCTACAGTTCATTAGGATGTAATAATGTGCTGCATTATACTCCATATCGCTAAGATTTCTTGACTTCTGCCCACCAAATGAACGGCCGATACCTTTAAAAATTGATATTCTACCGTCATTAGGTTCTCCTTCGTCCACACATACGTCATCGTTACGACCAAGATTTCGGCTCCTCATGTGGACGTGACCCTCAAAGTAATGCGAGGCAAAAGCTGAAACTTCTTCGACCAAGTGTGCATTGCATATAGAACCTTCAACCCTTGCCTTATTACGCACATTATTTTTTAACTTCTTAAGATACCTATATATAAAGTTGAAACAAAAAATTAACCAATTTTCTTGCAATGAAATAATATTTGAAATGTCAACATATCTTAATGATGTATATATTTACCTCTCGAAAGGATACATCCAGCGATACTGCACGGGACCAGCTATGCTCGCTTCATATGGCAAGTGAACCGGTAAATGCTCCATTGAGTCAAAAAAACTGGGAGGAAATATTCGCTCTAGCTTGCATAAAATAATTGAAATTTCCTCCTCAAGCCTTGCCATGGATGCAGAAGTAATGACTGCGGCAGATAACTCCTTGAAGAAAAGCTGAGCTCCGTAATTGCCTTCCAGACATGTTGCGGAAGCAACTCACAAAAAGCTACGGTAATAACCGTTGCATGAAAACATGGCAGTCATGACTCTTCATGCCGAACAACTTGAGCTTATGCATGTCCACACACCTACCGATAATTGAGGCATAACCATCTGAAAATTTTAACCCTCTAAGCCAGTTACATAAAACTTCTCGTAAATTTCTGTCAAGTGTAACAGGCTTTAGGATAGGTCCCGTCGGCACTCCTTCTCAAATCACCTCTTCTGCAGTACTGATTAAGTTCTTCTCTTGACTTTGCAGTATCTTTTATTTTACCCAGGATGTTTAGCACCGTGTTAAATATGTTATCAAAGGAATTTTTCTCGATATGCATAACATCCAAGTTGTGTCGGATGAGATTTGTGCTCCAATAAGGCAAATCCCAAAATATACTTCGCTTCTTCCAGTTATGTTCTTTACATATACGGCCATTTATTCTATCTGCATTTGGTTCCCATGCATACATCAACCCCAAATGCTCTATAATATCAAATATATTCGTGCCGGACCTTACCGGTTCGGCAAATTTTGTGACTGCTTTGTTCTTCCGGAAGGCGATCAAGTTACGCCTGTAAGGATGATTTGGGGGCAAGAACTTCCTATGGTTATCATACCATGACTGCTTACCACTCTTCTGAATGTAAATGCATCCGAATCATACATGCAATGAGGGCATGCTAGACGTCCAGCAGTGCTCCAACCAGACAACATTGCATATGCCGAGAAATCACTTATTATCCACATCAAAGCAGCTCTCATGATAAAATTCTGTTTCATAGAAATTTCGTAGGCTATGACTCCTATTTCCCACAACATTTTCAATTCGGCCACCAACGGTTGCAAAAGACATCAATCTTTTCCTTTGGATTTGATGGTCCTGGAACCAAAACGGTTAAAAACATTGCATTATCTTTCATGCACTTCCACGGAGGAAGGTTATATACAGTCAGTATCACAGGCCAACATGAATACTGTTGCCCGCTTGACCAAATGGTTGGAAGCCATCGGTACAAAGACCTAATCTCACATTCCTTATATCTTCAGCGAAATCAGGATGATTTTCATTGAAATGCTTCCAAGCCTTTGAATCTGATGGATGCCGCATTTCATCCTCTTTAGATTCATCTTCGGCATGCCATCTCATATCAGCAGCTGTTGCCTCAGATCTGTATAATCTCTGCAGGCGTGGGGTAAGAGGAAAGTAATGCATCCTCTTGTAAGGCACACTTTTCCTCCTACTTGTACTGGCTCCTCCTTCGCTGTTTTTATACCTCGATTGCCCACAAATCTTACACCATCTCAGCTCTGAGTCTTCACCCCAAAATATCATACAATTGTTCAAGCAACAATCGATCTTATTTACTGGGAGCCCAAGCCCACGCAACAACTTCTTTGTTGCATAAAAACTGTCTGCTGCAACATTATCATTTGACAAAATTTCTTTGATTAACCCAGCTACAGAATTGAACGCCTTTTCTGATAATCGATGTTCTGCCTTAATATTCAACATTCGAGCAGCTGTAGAAAATTGGGAATGACCCTCACAACCAGGATACAATTCTTGATTTGCAGCACGCAACATATCGTAAAATTGCTGTGCATTTGGATTTGGTTCTTCCATAAATATATTCTGATTGAATTCAGTACCCGATGCATTCATCACCATTTGTTCATATGTGTTTAAATTCAAATGGTTCATCTACGAGAATTGACTCTTGTTGGCCTATAACAGCTGCTGGAATATCCTCTGGTTCACCATGACAGTACCAAACATAGTAATCAGGAACAAACCCTTCTTACACAAATGCACCTTAACAGTTTCAACATCTCTGTAGGCTTTATTCTGACACCTATGGAAGTTGCATGGGCACCTAATCCTAGGGCCATCCATCCAGTCAGGTTGGCTACATGCAAATGCGATAAATTCTTCCAATCCATTTAGAAAATCTGGATTAAGCAAGCCATCTTTTATCCTTGCATACATCCACGAGCGAGCCCCGCTCATTTTTGACCGACTTATACAAAGTCTGGTAAACCATTAAAGGAAACCATAAAATAAAACTATATTAGTATTACTAAATATATAACTAAATTATTTCTTTTACACAACTAAGGTTAATAACAACCATTAAATCATTTATAACTAAACCAATTTCTTTTAGGCAACTAAGGTCCCTACCATGCAAGGGCGAGCCACGGCTACGATCCTTGGCGTGCTAGCAAGGACCGAGGCACAGGTTCATGGCTAATGGTAGGGCTTGAGTTCGGGTCAAGCCGCAAGGCGGTCCGTTTAATCATGAGACTTTACAAGCATTCAAGTGTCTTAAATTAATTCTACCTTCACTCCATGTCTATAAGGTAAGGCCCTATCGCATTCAAGAATATTTTTTGTGATATGTTATTCTGCTATTAATTATCATCGATCGGTTACATTGAAATTTTGGCAGCATTTCTCCATATGTTCTCCTAAATGTGTGGCATATAGCCACACTAGGAGAACGTATGAGCAAATACAAACCGTAATCTCACCCAACGATGATTAATAGCAGACTAACATATCGCAAAAAAATTCCCAAACTGTCCACCAGGACAATTTGAGAATTTGCAAGACTAAGGCTTACAAATTCTCAAACGGGTCTAAAGGTTATAGTGCTGTGATTAAGTATGGAAGTCCGAAGACAATCAAACTTATGCTTGTTATTCTTAACTTCTTGTCAATTATACATATATAGGAATAGTGTTCTATATATAGTCACTGACTTCTTAAGATTATTGTGTCGAATACAAATGTTTGTGAAGACTAAAATATAAATCATTGAAACTACTAATTTGTTGCTGCAAATAAATAATAATACAACAAGACTTTCTATCTAGCATTACATAATTTAATGCATCATTCAGTTTGCAGCAGAATGTAAATAATCAAGACATAACAATTGTAAATAACTACAAATGCACAAATAATATTGCGTAAACATTCTGCTTAAATTAATTATTGCATAAATATTTTACAAATTCAATAATAATACAACAAGACTTTCTATCTAGCATTACAAATATTATTGCATAATCAAGACATAACAATCAGTCTATCCAAAGAGCTCCGACTAATGACATAAATTAATTAATTTATAACTAATCTAATAAAAAATTAGATTAGTGGTCACATTTTTTTAATATTTATCATCAAATTTTGAAAATATTTTTAATAACAATAAAATATAATAGAATCTACATTTTTAGTTAATTTTTTTTTCATGAGTGTTAAAAAAAAATTTTTTGAAGGGGCCGAAGGGTCGGGAAAACCCCCTAGCTGTTACTTTTTTAAAAAAAATTAAGTTGCCCATTGTTTTAAAATATATTTATAATTTTTTATATTTATCATCAAATTATTTGAAATATTTTTAAAAACAATAAAATGATAGAATCTAATTTTTTTGTTAATTTTTTTATGAGTGTTAATTTTTTTTAATTGAAGGGCCGGGGGTGGGGGAAAAGCCCCCTAGCTGTTACCAAATTTTTTTTTTTAATTGAAGGGGCCGGAGAAGACAAAATGGGTGGGGGGGTTCCACCCCCCTGTTACCATTTTTTTTTTTTTTTTTGACTGTGGCCTGGCCACCGTGGCCAGGCCACTGCAGGCCATGGCAGCGGCCGTGGCCAGAGAAGACAAAATGGGGGGGGGGGGGGTTTCCCCACCCCCACGTTACCAAATTTTTTTTTTTCACTGTGGCCTGGCCACCGTGGCCAGGCCACTGCCGGCCACGGCAGCGGCAGTGGCCGGCTTCTCCGGCCGCGGCCACGGCCGTGGCTGGAGAAGACAAAATGGGGGGGGGGGGTTTCCCCACCCCCCCTGTTACCATTTTTTTTTTTTTTTGACTGTGGCCTGGCCACCGTGGCCAGGCCACTGCGGCCACGACAGCGCCGTGGCCGGAGAAGACAAAATGGGGGGGGGGTTTCCCCACCCCCCTGTTACCATTTTTTTTTTTTGACTGTGGCCTGGCCACCGTGGCCAGGCCACTACAGGCCACGGCAGCGGCCGTGGCCGGAGAAGACAAAATGGGGGGGGGGGGGGTTTCCCCACCCCCCCTGTTACTAAATTTTTTTTTTTTTTTGATTGTGGCCTGGCCACCGTGGCCAGGCCACTGTCGGCCACGGCAGCTGCTGTGGCCGGAGAAGACGGCCACGGTCTTGGCCGTGGCGGAGGAAAATTATGACAATTTTTTTTTTTTAAGAGGTGGGGGGGCTTACCTCGGTCGAGAAGAGACGCCGGAGTTGGAGGAGACCACCGGGGAGCCGAAGCACCAGAGGGGGGGAGCCGAAGCAGCGGACAGTGGCAGCCTAATTTTTTTTGGGGAGGGCGGCGGCTAGGTCAAGACGAGGAAGAAGAAGAGAAGGCCGGCCGAATGTATATATGAGTGATTAGCGACGCAATTTATTGCATCGCTAATCGGTCGCAATTTTTNACCCTTCGACGCTCAAGTCAGTCACTCGGGAACAGACAAGAGTTAGATAGTAAAAGAAAGCTAGAGAGTTACGGTCCAGGATCCTTCTATCGTTGTAAGTGTGAGCTTTTATACATGTTCCAAGATCTCCTCCCTCATGCTTCCAGAAGATTCATGATTTCAAGATACTGTTATCCGATAACGGACAAAAAGCAATGTTGATTGTGACAGGTCGTGGGCATGTCAGAGGTGTCCTGCCTCATTCGCCACCTGCCAATACGGTATTATGCGTGTCGGGTGGCTATGGTTGCACCAGGCGCGCGTCATTATGAGGTATGGCCATATGCAGCCGCAGGCGAGCGGTGGATCGTACTCCGTAATGATATGACCATACGTGGTTGCAGGCAAGTGGTGGACCACATGTCATAACGGGGTATGGCCATGCACTTACGGTGCATGGTGGGCCATACGTCTTAATAGGGCATGGTGATGCACTATAGCAGGCGAGTAGTGGACCATGTGGGCATGCCAGGTGGCTCGTAGCTATAAGCTACTGTCCCGAGGGCCAGACCATGGTGGAGGCTCAAGGCCGAGGCTGAAAAGCTCAAGGCTGAAGGCGGCCGAAGCAGGCCTCGGAGGTTGAATGATGCCTCTGAGGCCGAAGCGGGCCTCGGAGGTTGAATGGTGCCTCGGAGGCCGAAGCGGGCCTCGGAGGTTGAATGATGCCTCGGAGGTCGAACCTCGGAGGTTGAATGATGCCTCGGAGGCTGAAACGGGCCTCGGAGGTTGAATGGTGGGCCTCGGAGGCCGAAGCGGAACGCCGTCAGTCTCCTTTGCCGTTAACCCTGACGATGCTAGATCAGCCATATCAGATGCCCCCTCACCCCTGAGACGAAACGGGTCCACCTTGGCGAAGCGAAAGGGGTGTCACCTCCCTAGTGGCTGATCCCCATCCGCTGCCAACTGCTCCCAGACACGTGTCTCTGGATGCTACAATAACTTAGCGCAGGCGACTTGGGGATGTAAAGGGGCAGTCGCTACTGTCCGTCCGATCTGCCGCGATCGCCCTCGAGGCGAGGTTGTCCTTTTGAAATTTACGAAAAGCGGCCGCCATCATTGCCATCATGGTGCTGACGTCAGCGTGTCCCATCATTGGCCGGAGGCTTGTTCCATGCGCCGGACGCCTGCCGAGGCGGCCCAGCCTATAGCAGGAGTCCACATGGCTGGCAAATCGAGGCGGGACGATTTGAATCTTGACAAAACCCGGGCGAAAGCTGAATACCTGCCACTTTGCTTCAGTTATTTTCTTCCTCTAGTCCTCTGCTCCCTCTGTAACCTGAGAATCACCCCTCCGCCATTTCTTTCTCCAGGTTAGCCTTCTCCTTCCCGATCCTTTTTTCTTCTTTCCCAAACTTTTGTCATGGCCTCCTCACCATCTTGGACTTCTTCTGCTCCCTCCGACAACCATATTTCTCCCTCGAGGCTTCGTGCCTCTCCATTCCCTCATCTTCATGGTCCTCCGATCCGAATGACCATCTTCCCTTGTCCCAATGACCGGTTGCTAACAGGGCTCCTGCAAAGGGACGCTCGGCAACGACCGACCGTGCCCCAGCGAGGAGGCGCCAAGTGGTGGCCGGTGCCTCCACGAGGGCGAGGGCGGAATCCCCGATGGGGACCGCCTCCACAGTAACGGGCCCAGACTTGGTGAACATTAGGGCCCACTACCAGGTACCCCGAGATGTCGGGCTCTTCCTTCCGACCCCCGATGACAGGGTGGTCTCCTTCCGGCCCGACAGAGTGGCCGTTTACGAAATATCCTTAGGTTAGGGCTTCGTCTACCCTTTCACCCCTTTTTCATCAACCTTTTAGACTATTACTCCTTAACTCCTACTCAGTTGGTCCCGAACTCCTTCGGACCATTTGTGCCTTTCTTATCCTTTGTCACCACCTCCAAATCACCCCCCGACTCTCCCCCTTCTGTTGTTTTTACACCCTCAGGTAGCAGAGGGGTTGGTGGCTGTTCTAGCCCTGACCCGGTCGCGTCCTCAAGTTGCTTCTTCCCTCTTCGGTCAAGGGATGGAAATCCCGTTTCTTTTTTATTGACCTTGAGCAAGTCAAGTCCCGGTGGGGGATCCCGACCTCCGACCCAACATGAACTCCACTGTCCTCCCAGGGATCAAGAAGCGCTGGGGCAACTGTTGACTGCCGACATCCCCAGATACAACTTGCTTCTGTCGAAGCACAACCTCCGGCTGGCAGGCCTCACTACTCAAGCGGTGAGTAATAGACGCCCCAGCACTTAGCCAAATTGCCCTCTCCTTCTCCTTCTTCTTCTCTCCCTCTTTTTTTTTTTTTTGCTAATCTCGGCCGACATTGCGCAGCGAAGAAGCCTCCGACCGCCATGGTCAGAAAGGCTGCAGTCAAGAGGATGAGGGTCTGGGGCGGCCCGAGAGAGGGGTTGCAGGCGTCGGCCCCCAAGCGCCTTGCTGTGCGGGTGTCCCAGCAGGCCGCACAGCACGAGTCTCCTCCAGTTCTGGAGGTGGATCTGACGGCCGACACCCTGCCAGAAAGGGCGGGGGCTGAGGGGATGACGATGGAGGAGCCGGCGACGGTGGAGGAGCCCCTAGCTTCCAACATACCACCTTCGACCGAGGCAGACAGGAGTTGGGGGAGGGGCCATCAGGGACAACAAGTCCACCCCCCCGAACAGATACCGACGAGCAGCCCTCCGCGTACCGAGCCAGAGCACGTCGAAAACGCCGAGGGGAGCGGGGCTGGGCCGACCCCTCATGGGTTCTCTCTAATAAACGACGGGCGGGCTGAACAACTCATGTCCCATGTCGTTCAGCCTGACATTCAGGAGGAGCTCCGAACTTTGGGGGCGAACAAGTTCTTCCGGGAGGTCTTCTCAGCCCTCGTTCGAGTAAGTATGTTTTACCTTACCCTTGGTTTATAGCACTTAAACAATCTGCATAGCTGACACCTTGAGCGCAAGTGACCAACTCCTTTGTGCTCACTCAGGAGGCCATCGGCGAGGGGGAGGCCATCGTTTGCCAAGTCCAACAGGATGCCGAGGACGCCCAGGCCCGAGCCGAGGCCGTGGAGAAGGCATTGGAATTGGCAAGGGCCAATGTGCCGACAAAATAAAAAAGGCTAAGAGTAGAGCCGAGGCCGAGGCCAACCGATGGCGGGCGGCGCTCAACCAGCTCACAGAGGCTAAGGGCGCGATTAAGGCCCGAAACCTTCATATAGCTGACTTGAACTCGGCCATTCACGAGGCCGAGGATCGGGCGAAGCGGGCTGAGGAAGAGGTGAATGCCAAGGAGGCCGAGAGAGCGGCGGTAGCCTCTCTGGCCGCAGAGAGGGAGGCCCGAGCCGCTGAGGTGGAGGCAGCCGCCGAGGCCAGGGCTACCGCGGCCGTGGAGGAGTTCAAGGCATCGGACTACTTCACCCATGAGCTAGTTGAAGCTAATGCGGATTTCTACATCCAGGGGTTCGACGACGCCAAGGAGAGGTAGCCCGAGTTTTGAACCTCCCCCAAGTCATGGACATCGAGCCGAACCAGGAGTCTGATGAGGCCTCAGATGGCGAGCCCGCGGCTGGATCTTGATCTTGTATTTCTTTTACTTACCTTTTTTTTGTATCAAGTCCGACTCAATCGGCATTTTGTAGACACTTCATTAATGAAATTGTTTTTATCCAATAGCGTCTCATTTCCGAGCCCTTGGGTTGCTGACGTGGGACCCTTAAGGGCTTCGTCGGCACCGAGGAGCAGCTTCTCCCCACCCACGAGCGCGACTTAGCCATGTAGGACCGAACCCCGAGAGAGTCAAGGTTGGACCTGGGGCCGCATCTGCCCCAATGATTCGGACCTCTGGGGACCGATGGAGCATCAGCCTTGGAGTGTCGAGGGAAACTCGGGCTTCTGGGGACCGATGGTACATCGAGTCTTCGATGCCAATGGTGCATTGGGCCTTTTGAATCTGATGGTACATCGGGTCTTCGATGCCAATGGTACATTGGGCTTTTTGTGGAGAGCCAATAGTACATCGGGCCTACCAGTGGTACACTGGGCTTTCCATGCTGAGTTGGCCTCAGACTTTTTTTTTTTGAATCCGATGGTACATCGGGTCTTCGATGCCAATGGTCCATTGGGCTTTTTGTTGAGAGCCGATGGTACATCGGCCCTGCCAGTGGTACACTAGGCTTTTCATGTCGAGTTGGCCTTGGGCTTTTTTAAATCCGATGGTACATCAGGTCTTCGATGCCAATGATACATTGGGCTTTTTGTTGAGAGCCGATGGTACATCAGGCCTGCCAGTGGTACACTAGGCTTTCCATGCCGAGTTGGCCTCGAGCTTTTTTGAATCCGATGGTACATCGGGTCTTCGATGCCAATGGTACATTGGGCTTTTTGTTGAGAGCCGATGGTACATCGGGCCTACCAATGGTACACTGGGCTTTCCATGCCGAGTTGGCCTCGGGCTTTTTTGAATCCGATGGTACATCGGGTCTTCGATGCCAATGGTATATTGGGCTTTTTATTGAGAGCCGATGGTACATCGGGCCTGCCAGTGGTACACTAGGCTTTCCATGCGAGTTGGCCTTAGGCTTTTTTGAATCCGATGGTACATCGGGTCTTCGATGCCAATGGAACATTGGGCTTTTATGGAGAGCCGATGGTACATCAGGCCTACCAGTGGTACATTGGGCTTTCTATGCCGAGTTGGCCTCGGGCTTTTTTAAATCCGATGGTATATCGGGTCTTCGATGCCAATGGTACATTGGGCTTTTTGTTAAGAGCCGATGGTACATCGGGCCTGCTAGTGGTACACTGGGCTTTCCATACCGAGTTGGCCTCATGCTTTTTTTGAATCCAATGGTACATCGGGTCTTCGATGCCAATGGAACATTGGGCTTTTTGTGGAGAGCCGATGGTACATCGAGTCTTCGATGCCAATGGTACATTGGGCTTTTTGTTGAGAGCCTGAGATGCTTGAACTCGTATTTATTAATAGCGAGTTAAGAGTCCGAAAGAGTGCAAACATGAAATTTAACGTAAGGAGATGGTACACTATTGATAGTACCGATGGAGGTTGTCGGCATTCCACATCCGTGGGAGTGGTTTTTCGTCCAGCTCTTTAATTTTGTACGCTCCATGGCGGAGTACCTCGGTGATTCGGTAGGGCCTCTCCCAGTTCGGTGCTAGTTTGCCTCCCTTCATCGGCTTTGAGACTTTGGCCCGTCGAAGACTAGATCACCCGTAAAAGGTTCTAAGGTGAACGCGAGCATTGCAATACCTGGCCGTCCGTTGTTAGTAGGATGCCATTCGGAGTCACGCTCGGTCCCGCACCTCCTCCACCAGGTCGAGGTTGGCCCGCAACTGGCTTGGGTTGTCTTCCTCGCTGTAGGCTTCCACTCTGGGGCTAGGGGCGCCGATCTCCATAGGAATGACTGCCTCGGATCCGAAGACAAGGCTGAAGGGGGTCTCTCCAGTGGGGACTCGTGGCGTTGTGTGGTAGGCCCATAGCACGTTGGGAAGCTCCTTCATCCAGCGCCCTTTGTAGTCATCAAGCCGAGCTCTTAGTCTTTGGAGGATAATGCGGTTGGTCACCTCGGCCGCACCATTGGTCTGAGGGTGCCTGACAGATGTGAATTGCTGAAGGATGCCTAGCTCAGCGCAGATCCTCGAAAGGATGCGTTGTCGAACTGCCGGCCGTTGTCGGTGACCAGGGTATGTGGGAGCCAGAACCGGCATATTATAGACTTTCAAAAGAAGGACCTCACCTTACTCTCAGTGATCTTAGCAAGCGCCTCAGCCTCGATCCATTTGGTGAAGTGGTCGACGGCCACTAGCAGAAACTTGCGCTGACCGGAGGCCGGAGGAAACGGCCCCAAAATGTCCATACCCCACTGGACGAAAGGCCAAGGTGCCGCCAGGGGGGTCAGCAGAGATGTCGGCTGACGCTGGATGTTGGCATGGCGCTGGCAGCTATCACACTTTTTGACAAGCTCGGCCGCGTCCTCCCTCATGGTTAGCCAATAATACCCCTGCCGCAGGGCCTTGTACGCCAGGGCTCTGCCCCCCAGATGACTCTCGCATATGCCTTCATGGATTTCTCGCAAGATGTAGTCAGCTTTAATAGGACCGACGCACTTGAGGACTGGGTATGAGAACGATCTTCGATAGAGCTTCCCGTCCATCATCAGGAACCTCAGGGCCCGTCGCCTAAGCAGTCTGGCCTTAGTCGGGTCTTCAGGGAGGGTGCCATTGGTCAAGTATCGGATGTAGACATCTATCCAGGAGGGCTCCTGCTCGACCGACAGTGCTTCCTCCACTACCGCTTCAATGCTTGGGACTTGCAGACGCTCCACGTACGTCCTTCCCAAGGTCCCGTTGGTCGAAGTGGCCAAGCCAGACAACGCATCAGCCCTAGCATTTTCCGTCTGGGGAATGTAGCTAACATGGAAATATACAAATCGAGAGGCTTGAGATTGCACTTTGCTCAAGTAGCGGGACATGGTCAGGTCTCTAGCCTCGTACTCCTCAGCGACCTGCCCGGAGACAAGCTAGGAGTCCATGAAGGCCCTCAGATGCTCCGCACTGAGCTCCCTGGCTAGCTTCATCCCTGCCAGCAAGGCTTCATACTTCGCTTGGTTGTTGGTGGCTGGGAACAAAAACCAGAGAGCATACTCTACCACCTTCCCTTCGGGACTCGCAGAGTAAGTCCAGCTCCACTCCCTTGAGAATTTATCGCTCCATCCACATGAAGGATCCAGTCTTCCTTCTCTACTCCCTCGGCTGTAGGGGACTCCATGCGCACTTTCGAGTGCAACTCCTCCGGATGCTCCTCTGTCCAAGTGCACTCAACCAGAAAGTCGGCTAACACATTGGACTTCATGGCAGGCCTTGGCCGAATAGATAAATCAAACTCCCCCAACTTGATGGCCCATTTGGCCAGCCGATCGGAGGTGTCAGGACGGGACAAGATAGTCCAAAGTTGTTGGTCCGTGAGCACCACGATTGGATGAGCTTGGAAGTAGGGTCGGAAGCGCTGGGCTGAGATCACCAGGGCGAAGATGATCTTCTCGGTCTTAGAGTATCTCGTCTCGGCATCGTGGAGCACTTTGCTGATGTAGTAGACCAGCTTCTGAACCCCGTCAGCATCCATGCGGACAAGCACGGAGCTGACAGCCTCGGGGGAGGCTACAAGATACAAAAGGAGTTCCTCCCCGCCCCTCGGCTTGGACAGCAACGGAGGAGTGGATAGAAATTTTTTCAGCTCCTCGAAGGCTTTCTGACACTCCTTCATCCACTCGAAGCTATTGACCTTGCACAGTGCCTTAAAGAATGGCAGACACCGTTCTGCTGACCTTGACATAAAGCGGCTCAAGGCTGCCATCCTCCTAGTCAGACACTACACCTCCCTTTTGTTAGCTGGGGGCCTCATATCCAAGATGGCTCGGATTTTGTCTAGGTTGGCTTCAATTCCTCGCTGCGTCACCATGAAGCCCAGGAATTTGCCCGCCGCAACTCCGAAGGCACACTTGCATGGGTTCAGCCTCATCCGATACCGGCGCAGGTTGGCGAAGGTCTCCGTAAGGTCAATAATATGGTCTGTGGTGTGGGTGCTCTTGGTTAGCATGTCATCCACATACACCTCCATGTTGCACCCGATCTGGTCCTCGAAAACCTTGTTCATCAACCTTTGGTAGGTGGCCCCTGCATTCTTCAACTCGAACGACAATACCTTGTAGCAGTATATCCCTTTCTCGGTGACAAAGGAAGTCGCCTCTTCATCAGCTGGGTCCATCCTGATTTGATTGTATCCCGAAAAGGCATCCATGAAGCTGAGGGTCTCGTGGTCGGACGTGGAATCTACCAGCTGATCAATCCGGGTAGCGGGAAGCTATCCTTGGGGCATGCTTTATTGAGGTCGGTGAAGTCTACACACATCCACCAGCTCCCACTGGTCTTGCAGACCATCACGACATTCGCTAGCCAGTCAGGGTAATGCACCTCGCGAATGTGCTCGGCCACCGTCAGCTTGTGCACCTCTTCATCTATGGCCTTCTGTCTGTCTGAAGCAAAGCTCCTCTTATTCTGTCGAATGGGTCGACACTCCGGCTTGATGTTGAGTTGGTGGGTAATCACCTCCTTCGGAATGCCTGGCATGTCGGATGCCGACCAGGCGAAGATGTCCGCATTAGCCCGCATGAAAGCAAGGAGCTGGCTGCGAGCTTCCTCCGAAGCAGAGCCCCAATTTGAACGGTCTACATCGGGTCCTCCCCCAAGGGGAAGGACAGCAGATGCTCGGCCGGTTCTCCCCTCCTCTTCGAATCTCGGGGGTCCAGTGCTTCTGGTGCAGGTGGGGGCATCACCCCCTGAGGGCTAGGGACCATGTGGCAGCACAGTGGCGGTGGGTTTTGCTCCCCCCGCATCTTTCCAACCCCTTCGCTGGTTGGGAATCTCACTAGGAGCCTTTTGGTGGAGATTATGGCATCCAAGAGATTAAGTCCGGGCCTTCTGAGTATGGCATTGTAGGCGAGGGGCATCCGGACCACCAGGAAGCTCATGAAAACTATACTTTGGCGCGGGGCCGTGCCAGCCGTGATAGGAAGAGTGATATTCCCCTCGACCTTCACAGAATCTCTAGTGAACCCCATCAGGGGCGTGGTGACAGGCCGAAGTAGATCGGGTGACATGTTCATGCGAACAAAAGCATCATAATTCAAAACATCCATCAAGCTCCCACTATCAACCAGAATTCCTTTTACAGGGTGTTTAGCTATCGTCATAGACACAACGACGCTATCATCATTTTTATTGACCACCCCTTCTAGGTCCCTTTTAGAAAAAGGGATTACAGAATCTAACTCTCCCTCCCCCTTGGCCTCTTGGGTGGGCCACCACCCCCTAGGAAATCATCGTCACCGTCTTCTCAGTTGGGGCATTGTCGATCATCGATGGCGGAGGCGCGGATGGGCCAGGAGCTCCCGGGTTGTTCCTCTGGATGAACTTTTCCAAATGGCCATGCTGGATAAGGTCCTCTATCGCCTTCTTCAGCTGGCAGCAATCATCGGTGTCGTGGCCATGATCCCAGTGGTAGTGGCAGTAGAGGTTCTTGTTGCGGAGGATCTTTAGGTTCATTGGAGGAGGGCACTGAAGATAGGGTTCGCCCTCAATCTCGAGCAGGATGTGCGATATCAGGGCGAGCAGAGGAGTGTAGGACCATCTCTCGGTGCAGGAGCTTGGGGACGATTGTCTGGTCAGTGAGGAGGCTCAGGCCTCCTGGAGCGAGCTTCAGCATGCTCTGGTCAGGCCGGCTTCTTGGTGGTGCTTCCGCTAGCCTCGCGCCGGGAGGAGTCAGCCTCGTCAGCGCGGATGTACTTTTAGGCCCGGCTCAGGAGCTCGGTGTAGGAGTCGGACGGCTTCTTGTCGAGGGAGTATGCGAAGCAAGAGGGGCGGAGCCCTCGCTTTAAAGCCAAGGTGGCCACCGAATCCTCGAGGTTGTAGACCTCCAGGGCTACCTCCTTAAACCGAGCGACATAGTCCCGCAGGGACTCGCCACTCTTCTGCTGGACGGAGAAGAGGCTGTTTGCCACCCTTGGAATCTTCCGACAGGCATCAAAATGGGCCAGAAAGGCCCTCTCCGCAGAAGGAGTCGATACTCCACGGCGACAGGCGGGAGTACCAAGCTCGAGCAGCTTTCTTCAAGATGGCGGGGAAAGCGATGCATAGAAGCGAATCGGTTGCCCCCTGGACCTGCATGAGGACCTTTTAACTTTCTAAATGGTCCAGAGGGTCCGCGGTCCCGTCATACGGGTCCAGCTGAGGAAGGCGGAATCGGGTTGATATCGGCTCCTCCATAATCTAACGGGACAGCGGTGGCCGGCTGTCGTAATCCACCTCTGATGGGTTGGTGATCCGGCGACTGAGCTCCTTCAATCGCTGATTGTACTCATCGAGCTGACGCTCAGCTCGGCAGGCTATTCTGCCATCGAAGGACCCCTCCCTCGAGGAATCTGAGGAGGGGGAAGAGTGATGGCGATGCTGATGAAGGCGCTTCGCCTCCTTCCCATGCCGCCGCTTGGGAGATGTACTAGTGCGGTGAGAGAGTGACCGGGGCCTCTTGGAGGCTTCGTGGCAGTGAGGCTTGGGCGAAGCGTGGCGGTGGCAAGCTTCTCGGGCAGGAGACCTTCTCCGGAAAGAGTGCTGGCTGGGTTGGATGACTCTTGGCACTGACGGGAGGGACTCCGGTTGCTGCGCAGCCACCGCTTGATGTTGCAGGCCTTGGACCACCGTTGCCAAAGATTGGACTTGCGCGGCGAGGGCGGTAAGCCTGTCTTCTTGAAGCTGCTGCGGTTGTGGTGCAGGAACGTCGGCTAGGGGAGCTGAGGGGCTAGCCGCTAGCGGATCAGCCCCTTGATGCTGCTCCCCAGGGCGACTGGTGGAGACCTCTCGCGCACGGGTCGTCACCATCGTTTGAGAGCTCAGGGAAAGATAGGTCGTCGCTGACAGGTTCGAAGCTTTTCTCTTCTTTTCCCCCCTTCCTGGCGTGCAAATCTGTTGATGCCAAGTCACCTTCCTTGAACACCAGGGAAACGGAGGTCCTCCTCGCTGGACTCCTGCAAGAAAAGTCCCCGGAGACCGGATGTTCCAGTGGGGACCCTCCGACGCTCAAGTCAGTCACTCGGGAACAGACAAGAGTTAGCTAGCCGAAGAAAGCTAGAGAGTTAGGGTCCAGGATCCTTCCCTCGTTGTAAGTGTGAGCTTTTATACCTGTTCCAAGATCTCCCTCCCTCATGCTTCCAGAAGATTTATGATTTTGAGATACTGTTATCCGATAACGGACAAAAAAGCAAGGTTGATTATGATAGGTTGTGGGCATGTCAGAGGTGTCCTGCCTCATTCACCACCTGCCAATACGGTATTATGCATGTCAGATGGCTATGGTTGCACCATGCGCATGCCGTTATGAGGTATGGCCATATGCAGCAGGTGAGCGGTGGATCGTACTCCATAACAGGATATGGCCATACGTGATTGCAGGCAAGTGGTGGACCACATGCCGTAACATGGTATGGCCATGCACTATTACGGATGCGTGGTGGGCCATACGTCTTAATGGGGCATGGCGATGCACTGTAGCAGGCGAGTAGTGGACCATGTGGACGTGCCAGGTGGCTCGTAGCTATAAGCTACTGGTCCCGAGGACTAGATCATGGCGGAGGCTCAAGGCCGAGGCTCAAAAGCTCAAGGCCTCTGAGGTTGAATGGTGCCTCGGAGGCTGAAGCGGACTTCGGAGGTTGAATGATGCCTCGGAGGTCGAAGCGGGCCTCGGAGGTTGAATGATTCTTTTTTGCCATTAATCTGATGGTGCTGGATCAGCCATATCAGTACCCATCTTGCATGCAATAAATGTAGGTATAATCACACTTTTTTTTGTTTGGGTTTTTACTCGTATGCAATATGTTGGGAACGAAGATTCATGTGAAATTTTAAGAAGACGAAATGAAAATAAAAAAATCCTGATGGATAAGAGACCTTGACTGCACTGCACCGTTAGAGGAGGGGTCGCAAATCTAACACCGTTAAGAGACAGAAAGGGGGTTGGGGCCAGACGAACGGTAAATATGGAAAAAGTTAATGCAGGGAATCGGTGCAGGAGATCGGCGTATTAATACCTTTTTTATTTTATTTTATTTTATTTTATTTTTACAAATCTGGCCTGATGTCGGCTGAGCTCTGCAACGTTGAATTTTGCAATCTCTTATTAAAGCATTATAATTTATAACTGCTAAGGTTGTCCTCATTCACAGCTATCAGAGCTCCACGGAGAAGCGTCAAGTGGGCCATGATGACCGCTGCCTCCTTAAAGTATGACTTCGAGCGGCTGAGCCGCTAGATTGCTGAGTGCTGCCGATTTAAAGAAGTGGTCTCCGGCAAGAAGGCAAAAAGGATAAGAATCTGGAAGCTGAAGGCATCACCACCGTCACCTACTCTCTCTTTTTTTTTTAAGGAAATATAATTCCCGAGTACAATGGCATCCTTTTTGTTCAATAGGTGAAACACCAAGAAAATATATAAAAATTTGCATTCAAAATCAAAAAATATATATATAAAATAAAAAATTAAGGGTTTCCTATGCAGTTGGACTTTATTTATTTTTTTTCTAAGAACAAGTGAGAGAAGGAGAGATTCTTTTATCAATTTTTTTGATCAAATTATGATTATAAGGAAGAAGAATTGGCAAAAGCAAAGAGATTGTTACAAGATTGAGAGTGAAAACCGTTCCATTTTTAGGATAATTTTTTTTTACAAGCTAAAAGCCTATTTGGATTAACTATTGATCCAACTATTAGCCAACAAATTTCTTATATGGCTGCTGGCCAATAGCCAAGTTTCAGAAATTTGAGTATCTAATCCAAATAGATCCTAAAACTTTCTAAAGATTTATGAAGGATCACTAATTATGATGCTTTATTCTTCAAAAAAATTCTAACATTTCTCTCTCTTCATGTACGCCACATGAAAATTATGGCCAACTAGTTCCATACTTTCTTCTGACCTATTGGCATCTTTTTTCTTTTTAAATCGGTCCAAAGCTCACTCAAAGTCGAAGGCAAACCTATCTCGAGCTATCAGGCACAGCAGAGCTCTAGTCTGACCTCTTATAGCGCATGCCCTTAGGAGCCCTTGCTTTTTACCTACTATTTGCTGATGACTGCATACTTCTGGGCAGGGTTACTATTCGCAATGCTACCACTTTTGCCACTATACTTCAGTCTTATTACTAAGCCTCTGATCAGAAAGTTAATCTGAGTAAATCCTTGATATGCTTTAATCCGATGTCGACTCCTGCATTAAGGGGGGCTATCATGCAAATCATGGGCATCTCTACTCAGGCTGATTGACTATCCTATCTGGGGATATTTATAACAGAAAGACGGCCTAGGGTCTCTGACTTTAGTGACCTTGAGATGTCCGTGATCGGCTGAACGGGTGGCAGGTCACTAGGCTATCTATGATGGCGAGGATTACTCTTTTACGATTGGTGCTTTCTTCTCTTCCTTTCTATCTTTTATCTAATGCTGCTGTTCCATTGACTTGCTTAAGAAAGATTTAGAGATATTTCAGGGACTTTCTCTGGGCCTCGATGCAGGATGGACATGATGTTCACCTATTGGCTTGGAGATTATTTGCTTGCTAATCATTGAGGGAGGGCTTGGAATCCAGTCCCTCACTGTTAGATAGGAGGCGTTGATTGCTAGGCATGTCATTCGGTTCTTGCTTGATCCGCACTGTATGTGGAGCTCCTTCATGCGTGCCAAATACGGAGACTGAAATTCTTTCACTGATCCACAGCCTTCTCATGGGCACTCTTTCTGTTGGAAAGAGGTTTGCCGGCATGCTTCGGCTATCCTGAATAGCATTTCATGGATGATTGGTGATGGAGCCTCGGTGGATATTGTTCATGATATGTGAATTGCTGACCTCCCCTTATCTTGATGGCCTACCTTTGTCAGTACTGTCATTCCTAGTGGGATGAGAGTCATTGATCTTACTGCCCAGGATCATTCTACCTGAGCTACCCCTTTGCTGTCCAGCTTCTTTCGGGATGAGCTTTATCATCGCATTCTATCTATTCCTCTTGTCCCATATCACACCTCCGACATCAAGGTTGGAGGAGATCCTATTTGGCTCGTTCTCCTATCAGGGACCTCCTGAGGATTTATAGACCATAGTCCCAGCAGTTGTTGGATGTGGCATAGATATGGCAACTTCCCATTCACCCTAGGATTCGACTATTTATTTGGAAGTTTGCATAGAATTATCTTCCTATATGCTCCATGCTCTTTGGACGTGGATTGGGCATCCAACCATGTGCCCATTATATGGCAGTGAGGAAGAGACGGTTGACCATGCTATCTTCACCTGCTCTAGAGCAAAACAGATCTGACAGATTTCTGGTGACCGGCCTTGGGACGAAAGTACTGCTTCTGATCGCATCTCCTTTCTGGGCTTGATCAGGCAATATTTGGGGAGAGGTATCCATCAGATAGGTACGACGAGGGCTTACATTGCTTATCAAGTCTGGTTATCCCGGAACCGGCTTGTGTTTACTGATGAGTCTGCTCCTTCACATAGGATTGTCAGGACAGCCTTCTCCTTATCTGCGGAGTATACTTTCCATTGGCCAGTTCTTGATTCTAATAGCCCTGGCTCTTAGGGTTCCCATGCTGCCTTGGCAGCGCACCGGTGTACGATCTTTATATCTTGGGAGCCCCCACCTCTAGGGTGTATCAAAATCAACTTTGATGAGAGTGTTCGAGATAGATCTGCAGAATCATCTTTTATGATTCGAGGGTCGAATGATGTGATATTGGCAGCTGGTGGATTCGGCTTTCTTGATTCCTCGGTGTCTCTTGTAGAGTTTTATGCTGCTTGGGCTGGTATTTCCTATGCCATTCGTAATCTAGGCGCCTATAGTCTTATTATTTAGGGAGATGCTATCACTGTAATTCGTTGGCTCTGTCAGGATCACTGTGATCACTTGCCAACTAACCCCTTGATTTACGACATTCGATCTCTTATTCAGGAAGTTCATTGCATCCAGATTTGGCACATATATAGGGAAGCCAACTCAACGGTAGACTGGATTACCGCTAGGATGACTTATTACTCTGGTTTTTAAAGCTGAAAGCTGGAAGACCCATATCGTCTTATTCTAACTTAAATTTTATATTCTGATATATCAAATTTGACTTATTTTAAATTAATATTATCATCTGTCTGTGCAAAAAAAATAATAAAAAAAAAGTGGGAAGGCAAACCTCTCCATCCTATCCTATTTGCCGGATAATCTAACAGCAACATCGGGAATGAACAATTAATGAATAGATGATTTGCCAATTTCAAACGTTCCAGTACGAAATACATTTAGTACTCAAAAGCTTTTTTTTTTTTAGCTAGAACTTTATAGATTGCAATCCAAAGAAAAAACATTGACTTTTTTTCAAGACAAGAAATTTCACGTTGCATTACGATCGGAATACTTTTTACCTAAGAAATTTGTAAAGGTATCTAACTAAGTACCTGTCAACATCTCTATCTAACTCATCTGCCTCATATATTCTTAAAATTATTGATTCTGCTGAAAGCGGAACTTAAACTCTAGCTCGCCACAAGTGCTCTCATGGCTCTTCATCGAGCTACTCAACAATTATTCTTCCTATCTCTCCCATATAGCTTCTTGAAAAGGAATGAAAGTGGTGTAGGTGCTAACCGACTATTTTTTCAAAATTTAATATTCTTTTTATTTCTAAATTTAAAGACTGCTTCAGAAAGTATTCAGTACTTTATAGATATCCCTCCAAATTTGAGAAGTCCTTTAAAGTCTGCATCTTCTACACATGATGAGACGATCTTTTCAATAGTAGGCTCTAATGATAAGCTTATTTAAAAGATTATTCTTATCTTCTCAACTATTTAGATATTTTCATGCCTATTTTGTCAACAACACCGTGCAATTTAGATTTTTTATGCTCAGTCTACCATATTTTTTATCTTAAAAAGTTATTTTTTAATTAATAATATAATACAAGCAACTCCTTTTCTTTTCGAAGAAAAGCTTTTCTAAACCCATCAATCTTGTAGGACACCCACTTACTTTGGCAGATGAAGTGCAGACATCATGTAGAAAGGTATTAGCATTTCATAAATAACCGAGAGCATGCAAGTTAAATAATTTATTGAGCTCTTCATCTTTAAGCTAAGGCTCTAGTTATATAGATCATTAAACCATACTTAAAAGATGGAGTCACATTCACATCTCATGCCTTTGGCATCATCAACAATGTATGAAGGCTTCTTTTGGCACAATAACAACACAATAACAAAACTTTAATTCAAAATTGCTTGAGAGCAATTGCATAAATTCTTTTTTCTATTCTATTTGATTTTAAATTATATTTTTAATAAAATAAAAAAATTAAATTATAATTAAATAAAATATTCCCTTTCTACTTGACATGCCTCACAACACTAGTGGGTGTAATACTTTATTTTATTTTATTTTTATCCTATATAAAGAATAGGCATAAAGATGCCTCTTCAAAATTTACGAAGACGATGGAAATTAGATCAAAGAAATATAAAAAGAAACCACAGTTTTAAATGGAAGGGGGGAAAAAAATGCTCCTTACACTCAAAAACTCTAGGAACGAAATTACCTTAGTCCTATCTCTTAATTCGAAGATACCATTTTCAAGTCAAAAGCCTTGAGTTAAAGTTACATTATATATATATATATATATATATATATATCTCCATTAAATTCAGCACTATAAAAGTTCTAGTCATAGTTTGGACTGCTCTTTTTGGCGCATAAGATGCGAACCTTTACCTCTCTAATTATCTCTCCCCTGATAAGACCGAGAGAGTATGATTTCAGATATTGTTGGACCTTTACGAAGAGCGAAACATCACCATCTTTGTATATCCTCTTAAACGTGCATGCATAATAATCCAATAGTCACGTTACCGAACGCACGCCTCATGTCAGTTATATTTACTATCTAGGTCCTCATACAAATGGTGAAGCACCGTCCACATTTACGTGACGCGAACAACACCGCACACTCGACAGGGAAGCAAGCCGGCCCCTTGGTAACGTGCACACCATGTGTGGCTTGGCACCATTACAATTTGCCAGGATGGTGATTGGTCCTACTCCACCTCCTTGTATTTTCTTTATCCACACCTTGAATAAGTGGTAAATGGAAAGCGATAATAGACTTGGTCGGACGTGCTTAAAGACCACCGTGCAGACCACCATGACAAGTGGCTTCGATGCCGTGTAGATGCAATAGAACATTAAACTAAGGAACACCATAGGAGAAAGCGGACTTGGTAATTGATGTCAGGACCATTAGGTGCAAAGGACAAACATCTCGAGGAGCAATGTGCGTGTTCTGGATGGCCAAAACGAAAGAAAATGAACACATTTGAACAAATATCACGCTTGCGGATGATTCATACGACTATTGAAAAAATATGAACAGCAAACACTTATTGCAAAATCTAGAACTATCGGATAGACCGAATTTGCCAAATAATTGCAGCAAGCTCAGACTACATATAAACCAGGCAGGGTGAACTAAATCGGGAACCTCGATGTTAACTACATGCGAAATGTTTCCAGCTTTTGGAATAATACTTCATTAGGTGGAAAGAAAGAGGAGCGGGCCTGATGAGCGGCTTGCTCATGGCAAGCGAACTGCATAGCTTGGCAGTGTGCCCGTATAGGTAAGGACAACAACATGGACAAACTAAAGTAGCCATTTTGCTGATAAATACTTACTTAGATAACTAAGGTTAAAAGCATCATGGCAAGTCCAGCTCCTCTTGCGGTCAAGCAGCTTGCCATTCCCAATAATATATACAGTTACGGGTACTTTATGCATTTTTTCAGTAAAGAAACAGAAGGGGTGCTTCGGGGCGTGCTTTAGTTAACTGCACTTGTTTATCCACAGGTAAAAGCTTCCACTAAAATTTCAAAAGAGTAACATGCATTCACATTTTTTTCTGAACATAGTAACCCTAGCTTTTTTTCCTTCCTTGTTACTTTTACCACCACTTAAAAAACCATGAGCAAGTTTTTGCTAATATGAGATGCAGCAAACTATCAGCATAAGTCTATGGAGATCAGCAAGCTGATCAGCCAAAAACATTACTTCAGTTAAGCTACACTGCTTTTTTAGCCTGCGTCTCAACATGTTACTGAGGACAGCGGAGACCAAAACCAGAATCCAACGGAAGTGAGAGAGATCGGTATGGGATGGCGAGCACTAAGTGCCAAAGAACTCCTCAGGTACATGAAATTTCAATCCGACTGCCTGCAATTACATAAACCCAGCAATCACATCAATATAGGAATCAGGGGTCAAGAGCATGTATCACAAATTTGGAATGCATTACTCATCACAATAAACAATGCAAATAATTTCATCCAAAAGGAGAAGCACAGAACACAAAGAACCAAACAATCAAGGATGCAGGGATTTCCATAACTCATGCTGTATCTTGACATACACAGCAGGTGAAACAGGAGGCCATTTCAGATGTCACGGAAGCTGACAACCGCAGCTTAACAACATACCTCCGGAATATCAAGTGTTTGAACTTGCAACTTAATGAAAGAAATTGAATAATCCCAATAAATACAGTAACAACAAAATACAAATGGCCTTCCACATGAAACGAATAGCATCCTAGTCAACTCTAAAGAAACATTTGGAAAGAAGGAATTACTCGGATCAGAACCATCCAGAGCCCAATATCCCTAAAAAAATCAGGATTATCTGTTCCTTTTGAGAGGTGAAATTCTGTGTGCCCTGCCATGAATCAAAGTTTCCATTATAGTTAAAGATATCCTTCTCATGGCATACCTTATCACTGGATAAAAAGCACTGGTGTCCAAACAGGGCCTAAATGAAGGACTCATGTTTTTCTCACCAGATACAACTTTGCAAATGCAGAGAACTGAAAGAGTAATTTCAACAGATAGAAATTCATATTGAAGCCCTCCTCAGCAAAGCATAGGTGTGGATTCTTCATATTATTTACAAGGGACTCTTATTTCTTTCAGCTCTTCTTTTCTTGACGTAAAATCTTTTCATTTCCCTCACCCGCAACAACCAAGAATAGCTTAGGATTCTTTGAATTATTTGAAACAGATACCAACTCAAACTCTCTGCTCTTCTTTCCTTAACATCATTCCTCTACTTATCAAAAGGATTCCTTAATGAAATAAATTCCAAATATACATTCCAACAACAATCTTTGGGGCCATTACCAGTCCTAGGTGTAAGGTAGAAAATGACAGATAATTATTTATCCTAACATGGCATGACAATCTTGGGACCACGTTCCTAGCTTAAAAGATCTTCATAGGGCGCTTTCATGCTCAGTTAAATATTTTGCAAACGTTGGCTTTAGGATGTTTAGAAAGATGATACAAAATATGATGCTGGCAGAGGTTTTACATGGTCTCAGACTCTCAGATTTGTCTAGGACATTCTGAGCAAATTGAGGTAGTTTGACCAAAATGACTAACAGCTTCATACCATACACACCAAAATAGGAATCTATAATAAACAGATTGGCCTACAGCTCTTTTTTTTTTTCCTTTTTGATGCTTATATTTTCTTTCAACAAAAGACAATCAAGATTTGGCTAGCCTATGTTTTTAATAAATCAAGCTTTGCAAGTTTGACTAGAATCAATCAGATATCTGTATCTGAGAAGTTTGCCACAACTAAATATCCAGTGGGAGGATGCTTATACAAGTTTCTACTCATAAATGTGGGATCAAAGAAGGGTGTCTTGTATGTTTATACAGTGCAATGATGTCATGATTTGCGATCACAAGTTGCTAGAGGGAAATATTACATCTTTTCTCCTTTCTAAAAAGTAAGAAAAATCAAAATTTGAAACACTCAAGCTCCCTACACACATTTTGTTGGTCAAGAACATTTTAACTTATTTTTGACATGTTCTGGACAACTTCAGCACTCAAGGCAAATGAGGAATTCAACGAGGATATCATGGAAGATTCAGTTAATCCTATTACACACACAAGTGTGTGTATGCAAAGTGTTTAAATCACTGTCAATGTTGACAGAACATTCCATTGCTTCATTAAAAGCCATTTTGAATCTAATTCTGTTAGTGATCAAATATTGATAAAACATATGTTTACTTAGCCATTTAATGGTATTCAGTTGTCTATAACTGATCGAGTTAATTGCACTTTAACTTAGCCATTTAATCTGAAAAATTCAGGTTGCGAGAGTTCATCAGATAAGCAAATAGATTTATCAAGGCAACAACAATGGAACCAAAATATCTCAAACGAGAACTAAAGGAAATGAACTCTTATTTCACCTCAGCAAATTTAATATCAGCATCACTGTGGTCATTGACTCTCCCAGCTGCATCACCGACATAGAAGGATCTGCAGATAAAGAGGGACACTGGTAAAATATCATATTCATCTTATACATGTACAACCAAACAGCTGAAAGAATTATTCATAAATGATGTCAGAAAAAAAATAATAATGCTGAAAACGCTTATAAATCATAAGAGTGACTGCGGTTTTCTTTCAATTGAAGCATTTAGCCATTTAAGACACTATTAAATTTAAGTATGTCATTTCAATTTATGGTACTTTTGTTGGGTTAAGAGTAGGAAAAAACTTCAGGGTGGCCCAGTTTGCAAATTTTCAATGAAGAAAAGGGCTAACAATGTAAATGTTGTCATGCCATTAAAGTGTGACCCATTAAAGCTCAAGAATCTTTCACAAGCAGCTATTAAAATTAAAGCTAAACAAATACGTGTAACTTTCAGTAAGAGAGGCATTCCATAAAATCTAAAAGGCTACATAACTGGAAGGGACACATATCTGAGGTCTGGAAAGAGTTCAGATGAAAATGTATATTGGCAAGCATTGATACAATATACTGAATCCATCTCATAGGCACAAGTTGTGGTCAAAGAGCCAGAATAGAACTAAAACACCCAAGAAATGTAAGCAAAACTATGATTCTAACTCCATGTAGCATCAGATCGCACATGACTTCCAAAGAGGACTATGTAAAGAATAGTCATCAGTCATCACAATTTCTAGATTAATGAATTAGGTTGTGTTGAATGATAGGAGGGAAGAATAACTGATCCATGTCAATTGTAATGCCAGAATTGAAGTGTTCTTCCATTAGCCTCCACATTCCAGGATTTGGTTTACGAAAGGGATCTTCGGTTTGATCCTTGCTTTTTCCTAACCCGCAAGCTATAAAAACCTGCACAGAAATTAAGTCCAAATATTGTCAACCTAGAGATTTCAACAGCAGTTTCTTTTCTTTTTTTTTTTTTGGGAGAGGGGGGGGGGGGGGGGGCATGAGCAAAAGTTTGAATTAAAACTAAATGTAAAAAATAGAGTCGAAGATATATTATGAGAAATATACTATAATTCCATGAAAAAAAGAAAAAATCCATGGTACCTGAATTGGGACTTTAACACACTTGATAAAGTTATCAAGTCGTCCTATTTTGGAATCTACAGCTTGTTGTCGTTTGTTCTTCCAGCGTTCAATATTTGCTTCATTGGTGAAAATAACCTAATGACATAATATAGACATTTCCTTTTCAAAATGCTAATAGAAAAGGATGAATAAAGAACACACCACAATCAGGTTCCCAAGATCAAGGGCCCTGATTGATTGCCTCTCAGAATTTAAAAGTGGCCAAAATATGATTTTTTTTCGAGAAAAGAATGCAAACATTTTATAAAGTAACAATAAGGACATTATATACCAACCAGCTTGTAGCCACTGTTATATAATCCTTGCAGCTTCTCAGGAATCGATGGATACATCAGAGACCAAGCATCTGGACCAATTCTGCATCTTAAATAATGTTAGGTCTAAATTTTTAATCTATGGTTAAATCTTTAGATCATAAAACGTGGGTGAGAGACAAAGATTGCAGCATGCAGATTTGATTAAGATCCGAAATTTTTTTAGTAAAATAAAATCTCCTCCATAGATAGTTCCAAACCATTCTTATGTTTTGCATGAGCCACTAAACCGAGATTGCACTGCATTCATAGTGAGATACAAGTAAAATATGCCATAAAACAGCATCAAGTTAGCCGTCACATTTTCTTTCAAATAAATATCTTGCATTCAGAAAACTGTATATTTCAATACAGATCAGTCCCAGCATGATGTCCCCCTAATCATATAGTCATCTAATTATATATGTACTCCATAATACATACATTAGAAGAAACCTTATGATAAAATATTGACAACAATTCTGGCTGCAACATGGCTAAGTTCACAGAAAACCACACCACATGTCACCATGACAACTTATGATAACTTCCACTAAAACTTGAGAAACACAGTAAAACAAGCAATTGTGCCTTTCCCTCAGCTTACACTGATTTGTCAAAAATATAAAATCAGAAGAAAATGAATAGATGAACAGCAGGAACATGATTATGCAGGACACCTAGTTCACCATGAGTTGAGATCCACTATATGATTTTTCTAAACACTGAATATTCTCCAACCTATTAGGGCAGTTTATAAACTAGCAAAAATATTAGCCTAACCCTTTCTAATCGATCTTCCTCAACAAGGTTCAAAGGAAAGTGCTCTTAAATGAGGACTGAAATGTTTTTGCGCCGATGGAAAACCACACCTTCAAATGGATGAAAACCAAAGTTGAATTTCTCAAGCGATCATTTGTAATGGAGGAATTCTCCCTGGCTTATTTCTGTTCCTCGTAATAAACAGCTGTCCGCAACTTCTTAGTTCTTATATTGCAAATTAATAACAAAATCTTGAAGGACAACTCAGAAAAGCTAAAAACATAGTTTTAATAATGATTTTTACCTTGAGACATCAGGTCCCTCATCATTTTTCAGCATTTAGCATGCAGACTTTGCTTAACAGTCCATCTATGGATAGTGAAAGGAATGGATGAATTTGAGTATTTAAAAAATAGGTATACACTATCACCAATATTAAATGTTGGAGATGAGATGATTTCCCCTTGGATCAAGACACTGGACAAGCTCAGTTATGTTTACTTTGGTTGAGTTTGAAGATGTTTTCATATCTTTATTCATAATGGAAATGGAAGATAATTTAAGCATGGATCTTTAGAAAGGATATACATGGCAATGCAAAGTGAACAAAATCCCATATTGCACATCAAAACTCTGTTAAGTGTTGGCCAAAGTTAGAATCTATCAGTGGCAACTGATGCACAGAATGACAATTTCTGCAGCTCTGTTGAAGGTTCGTGATCATGCCTTTGGAAAAAAAGAAAAGAAAAGAAAAGAAAAGAAAAGAAAGGAAAAGGTGTGTTAGCATGATTACTCAGAAGGAAAAGACTTTACCTTGTACCTAGGACTGAAAATAAGCAAGTGCAAGTCATAAACATGGCCAGATTCTAAATAAAAATAAAGACCACAACATGAAGGATTCAATAAATTTGTGAAATTGTAATGCAATTATAGTAATAACAAATAAACAGACCATCATCTCAAACATCAATTCTGAAGTTAAACATTGTACCTTTTCACAGATGTATTCGCAAGACACCCATCAAAATCAAATGCAGCAATTTTTTCAGAATCGCAGAGGCCCTCTTCCTAGTCTCATACAGGAAGCCAAAATGCAAAAGATATTATATCTTGTTAAAAATCCCAGGCTACTAGTATCAGTGGAAGAAAGAAAAACAATGACAGAAAATCAATTAACATCTAATGTTGAAAAAGAATTTGATGCCTTTTTTACCAGAAGGCAATAAGGACGTAAGAAGTATCAAAACTAAACATCATAAAAACAAGTCAAACTGAATATCTAGTTACAAACTTAATGGAACAATTTGACACAAAAGAACCATGATTCATTGTGATATTGATAAAGAAAGTGTAACATTGAGATGAGAATGTATACTATCTATCATCTCTAGAAAATTAAATAGAAGTTTTTCATAATTTTAACTAAAACTAAAAATTATCAGAAAAAATAACTAAATTTTATATTTTCATTAAAGTACATAATGTACATATTTGATGATATTTGACAAAGTTATAATAGCTCACCTAAATTATAGCTATAAAATATAACACTGTTAGGTATCTAATAGTAAAGTTAAAAGACTGAGATCAATGTTCATAAAAGAAACGTATTATAATTATGCCATCCAATTTAAAACATGAACATGCAGAAATTAAAATTACCTGACATCATCCTTCAAAGTCGCAAAATGTTTATTAGTTGTTATACATTAGAGACTAGATGTTATATCCATAAGACCAACACCGTTCCTCAAAAAATTATTAAACAGTAAGGTTGTTTGTTTATAAAATATTAAATAATAGGGTTACTAATTGGCCAGGATTTTAAAATTGACTTTTCATTGGAATAATGTCCCCTATAGAAAAGAAATAAAGAAAGAAAGAACCGATAATAATAATAAATAAATAAAATTTAAGATCTTAAACAACTAAATCATACAGAAGTTATAAACAATACATGGATCCCTTGAGCATCAGTATGGAAATTACTGAAATAAACATCTATTGTAGAAAAAGAAAATGAAAAAGCATCCATCAATCCATCATAAATACATACAAAAGCACATTATATTTCAAGACATAAGAAGTGTGGAAACGCATACCATGCTTGTCTTCCCTTAACTGAGTGTTGGATCACAAATAATTGGCCACAGAATCCAATCAAACAGAACATTCTATATTGAATATCCCAGAACAATACCTTCTCTTGTGGGTCCATGAAATTTAGTTTGACATGTACAATCATTCTTTCACCAAATCTAATTACCTTACATGTCCAAGACATCCAGAATGGCCAGATGCCATGTTATTATCATCTTTCAAGACTAAATTGCCTATTACCGCACAGCACCAGATTGCCTTTATGGCACATAATACCAACACTTCTATTGAGCACCTACTGAATAAAGAGAAAGAATGAAATGATAAATCTTCCACAACTGGCAGAGCAAAAGGATATGATTCCAGGAACTAGGAGAGGAAGTTTTCTGAAATTTTTCCTAGTGCAAGCAGACCTAGCCCTCATGATCTCCTTTACAAGTCAAAACATCTAAATACTCCAAAGATGTAAAACATATGCATAACATGAGATGCATTATCCCCACATTCATGAAATTATTCATTGGCCAGTTCATCATAACCAATCACAAACAACTAAAGAAAGTGATTGTGTGATATATGGATAAGCCTAAATGATGTGGCCACACTATCAAATGAGGAATCATCAAACACCCAACTGTGAGATAACCATCCAACCAAACCCAAGTTATTCATTTTCATGAGACATTAAAATCATCCATCTTTCTGCTATTTTAACATCATAATCACAGCCATTCATCTTCCCACTACTTTTATGCATGACAACAGTTATCCAATCAAACTACATTTTCTTTCATAAGAGATCACAGTCATCTGCCAATTACAATATCAACAGAACTATCCACATGACTTTCCTTTCTGGAATAGAAAAATCCACCCAAATCCCCCTGAGACTCTCCGTGTGTATAATATCTAGTTGCAATCATTGAATTTGTTTATACAACTGTAACCTCTCATTATATACATAATCAATACTGCATCTCAATGTGGTATTCAATAATACCATAATGATTACCTCTAATGATGCATTCATAACCAATCCTTATATCATCCATCCATGGTTAAGTTTCCCTTTGTTTCTCTTACTAATAGTGCAATCTTGTCCAAATCCCTCATGAATCATATCTGGGTATTTCAAGTCTTCCTGTCTTTTCTACCCATCCACACATGCTAACTTTGTTTTTGTGGCAATATTTATTACAAAAGATGATTTAATGTATTTCTTGAACCTCGTATATTATATCTGATACAACAATTGGCAAGCCAGTTGATGACAAAATGAAATCACATTGACAACGATAATCCTTAAGTTTAAAATAATCTTACCTGCTCACGAAAAATGAGTGTCTTGAAGGCTTTCCATTTTGGTGAAAGGGTGGCATCCTGGAACAAAAAAGCAAAACATAGATAACCAGTAAAACAATAACACACATGCGTGCGCACACATACACATAGATACATAATATAGATAGATGTGTGTGTGTGTCTATATAGATAGATAGATAGATAGATAGATAGAGAGAGAGAGAGAATGCATGTACACAGACTATAAGATATCTTCTGATATCATTTCAAGTAACAGCGATGCAATAAATATTACTAGTACGCTTAAAGAAAAGGGGGGCAACACCTTGTACTTATCTTTGATATCAGATGCAGAAAAGGTCATCTTGAAGCTGGTCTTTTTGCGATCTA
>UESW01001299.1:485582-581165 GCA_900491605.1 Calamus simplicifolius
CTTTAAAAAATTAGCCTTTTTAAAATAGTTTGCTTGAGATTAATGAAGGCAAATGCAAAGTAACTATAAAGTGCAGTGAATAAGATAGAGATAGAGATAGAGTCAATAGAACACGGCAAACACAAAGATTTTATAGTGGTTCGGTGTATCCAACACCTACGTCCACTCCCAAGATTCACTTGGGTCCACACTATAATCAACCTGATTACAGCAGAGTTGTTTTACAAGCTCACAACTCAAACTTGTTGTTTTCCGGGCGCACAACGAACCCAGCTGGTTTTCAAGGGCTCACCAGCACAAAAACCCTAACACAAGCTTAACCAAGCTTGAACCGAGGTAAGACTACCTCCACTAGTTCAATCCCCCAGATTGAACTAGATACAAACAAATGAAATATGTTTTTCAATACAAAGCTCCTTAATGAGCAGATAATCAAATAATATAACAAGTTTAGAAAAGCCTGATTTGTAGATGGTTGGCTTTTGAGCTTTTCTTCTTTTCTTCTTCTTCTTCTTCTTGCTAGGTTGAATCAAGCCTCAGCTCCGATTCTTCACAGTTGAAGCAGTTGAGAAGGGTTGAAAAGCAAGAAGCTGAACTTCTTTCTCCAAGTTGGGAAATCCACAAAAACTTGATTTGAATGCCTTGGATTCCTCTTGAGCTTTTTGGAGTGGAGTGGATTTGAGCTAGAAGGTTTTCCTCTTGAGATTCAGGCTCTCTCTTTTTCGGATTTTTGAAATGGGATTTCTCTATTTCCGATTTTCTCACTTTTTTTTTTTTTTTTTTGAATGATAGTCTTCCCTTTTTATAGATTTCTTTCAAGCCATTTTTGGAAGAAAACTATCCGTTGGAGTGTACCTTGTAGCAAAATATATCCGTTAGAAATAAGGTAAAATAGAAATATTACCGTTAGAGCTGATCTGGCAATTTGATTTTTCGTTCCAGGTGGGTTGGAGTCGACTCTAACTTTTCTGGAGTCGGCTCTAACTCGAAGCACTTTAAAACGATTATTTCTGGAGTCGTCTCTGACTTTTCTGGGGTCGACAAGAAACTTTTCTGGAGTCGACTCTAACTTACCCGGAGTCGACTCTAGGTCGGGGCCAGAAAAATCGACGTTCTGCTTCTTCTGTGAGAGTCGACTCTAACAGTCTCGGAGTCGACTCTAACTTCCGTGCCAGTTCCGGAGTCGGCTCTGTGATTCTCGGAGTCGACTCTAATGTCTGCAATCTTACCTAGACATTAGATTCGATCCAGAACACGATGTACTCCTGATTTTGATCATTCAATAGACTTATAATCTGAAACACTTAATCAAAATCATTAGAGCCTCCATAGTTATACTCAAATAGTTTTGTTAATCATCAAAATCATCAATTGGGTCAACAATCTCCCCTTTTTGATGATAACAAAAACTTTGAGTATATGCATTCAAAAATTCATTCGAACTAAAGATTATAGTCATTTTGAAACTTAAAACATTTTTAATGAAGGATTTGATGCCAATATTCAAAGTAAACTTTTAAAATTGTGCATGAGTTCAATATAATCATCAATTATGAATATTTAATCTAAATGTGCAGAAAATTGCAATTGAGCTTTTTGTTAAGCTCCCCCTGCATTGAATAGCTCCCCCTATATATAAGCATCGAATTTTAACTGATTAAATTTCAAGTTATCTTGCATAAACAATCATTTCTCCCCCTTTCTTTCTTTCTTTATGCATATACAACCATCTCTCATTAAAATTTTCAAGTCTTTCTTTCTTTGCATATTCATATTCCATCTCTTTCTTTCTTTGCATATTCAACCATCTCTCCCCCTTTTTTGTTATCAGCAATAAGGAGAGTATTAGATAAAGAAAGTTAATAAGACATAGGGATTCAAGCAGTCAATATTTGAAAATGTGAAATTGCATTTCATAAGTAAGAAGCATTACATTAGTTGATTCATGTACATTCCAAAATGAAATACATTAGATATTCAAAAATTCCTAAATACAAACTATCAAAATCAAAATCAAGGTCAGATGTGTTGAATACAATTTTCTTCAAATGACCTATGATTTCCATTACATCATCCTTTTGTGATTTCTTAAAGTTTTCAAGGCAAGCTTCAATTTGTGAGACTGCAAGGTCAATGTCCTTCTTCAGTTGACCAGTTGCATGAACATAAGATCCCGATCCATCAGCAATGCCTTCCATCCTTTCAAAGATTTTGTGAAGTTCAGCACCAAAGGATTCAACAGAATTGCTTATGGAAAAGGAGATCATGTCCAGTCTCGAATTAAGTTCTTCCTTCAACTGATTAAAGTCTTCTTTTAATTGATAATTTCATGAGATCTCTGACTATCATACAGCAAGCAAAGCTCTCAGCTGACCAATCTGTTCATCAGAGAATCTCCCAGAAGTTGCTATAGACTGATGTGGAGGTGAGGGAATAGACTAGGTCCGGCCTCTGAAGGTCCAGCTGAAGATGGTCCCGCAATAGATGGATCAGGGACAGATGGTCCCTCAGTGGATGGTCCAGGGATGTCTTCTACTCTGGTTCTTCTGCTCTATCTCTTTCAGCTCTTTCCTCTCTTCCTCCTTTCATCCAAACACCATTCAACTTCTTGAAGCCCATCCGATGAATAGTAGAGATACTATCTCAATTTTCTTAGGGTTCATTCTCCATAATGAGCACACCTTGGCTTCTAAAGATTAAAGTCAAAATCATACCATATGGCAGTGTAGATCTTTCTTTGTAGCCGCCTCTGCCATATATCCAATCATCATGCCAGCTAAGTTGACTGGCCTTCCAGTAATTATGCAATCCATCAAAAGAACGTCTCGCTCCGAGACATACTCGAATCTACCAATTTTCGGAAACAAGATTCTTCCACAGATGTTATGTAGTAACCTGAGTTCTAGATTCAATTGATTTGCAAGGATTTCCTCAAACTCGGTTACATCTCTCCCTAGCATTCTTGTCAATGCTCCACTTCTATCCTCATGTTGATATTCCATTAAACCGATTGTGGGCATTTCCAATAAATTTCCAAGAATCTCAGTGGTTATTGTACTCTTGTTCCTCTTACTATACTGATTAATCCACCTTCTCCTCTACTTAAACCATTGTAAAACTCTCTCACTAAGGCTGGATATGTGGGGATATCTAATGAACAGATTTTTTCCCACCCCATTTCTTTCAAACTTCTTCCTATAGTGAATCCTTCCGACTCAAAGAAATCAAAATTCACCTTTCTTCCAGTTGTAATGGTCTTACCGGCTAAATGATCAACTTTGGGTGAAGAGGGTGAAGGAGGGGAATCTTCTTGAGTGGCCGAAGAGGAGGATGGCGAGGGTTGCCTCCGAATAGTGCGTCTCCTCGTTGGAACGGACGCTCCACCGACGAAACCGCGCCTCTTAGGTGCCATTGAGAAGATTGGAAAGTTAATCAAAGGCTTTGAGAAGATTGGGGAAGTTGGAAAGGCTTTGGAGCTTTTTGGAGAGGTTTTGGGAGACGGATGGAATGATTGGGGGTCGACTCCGCCTTTTTATTTTTGACCTAGCTCGACTTAGAGTCGACTCCCGAAAACTGGGTGTCGGCTCCGAACCAGAAAATCTGTCAGCGCTCGAATTAGAGTCGGCTCCACAAAAGCCAGAGTCGGCTCTAATCGCTTAGACAGAACATCAAAAACTAAGGTGTCGACTCCACAAACTGTCAGAGTCGACTCTAACAGTTTCAGAGATAAAAAATTAAGTTTCAAGGATTTGAAACTATTCAAATTAATCATCAAATTCTAGATAATGTTCCTTAGCAATTGGGGAAACAATGAATCAAGATCTAGATAGATTTCCTTATTGAATATCGAGATTTTTCAAGAAATGATGAAATCTAGATAGATGTCCTTAAGAGTTTCAGAAAACTATTCCAAAGGATCACAAACTCCTAATTCTCCTCTAAGATAACAAAATCTCTCTTCACTTAAGGGTTTTGTTAATATATCTGCCAGTTGTTCTTCAGTATTCACATAATCAAGACAAATTTCATTATTGGCACATGTTCTCTTATAAAGTGATATCTTATTTCAATATGCTTTGTTCTTGAATGTTGAATTGGATTTTTAGTTAGATTTATTGCACTTGTATTATCACATCTTATAGGTGTCTTATCAAGTGTGATACCATAGTCTTCAAGTTGTCTCTTAATCCATAGGATTTGAGCACAGCAACTTCCAGCTGCAACATATTCTGCTTCAGCAGTAGATAATGCAACCGAATTTTGCTTTTTGCTAAACCATGAGATTAAGTTACTTCCTAAAAATTGGCATGCACCACTTGTGCTTTTTCTATCTAACTTACATCCAGCATAATCAGAATCAGAATAAGCAATCAGATTTAATGTTGAGTCTCTAGAATACCATAAACCTACATTTTTTGTTCCACTTAAGTATCTTAGTATTCTTTTAACAGCAATTAAATGTGATTCTTTTGGTTCAGACTGAAATCTAGCACATAAGCAAACAGCAAACATTATGTCTGGTCTACTTGCAGTTAAGTAAAGTAGGGATCCGATTATACCTCGATAATATTTTTGATCAACCTTCTTACCTTCTTCATCTTTGTCCAGCTTGCATGAAGGACTCATTGGTGTTCCGAGGGGTTTAATTGATTCCATACCAAACTTCTTTAGAATTCTCTTGTGTACTTTGTTTGGTTGATAAAGATTCCCTCTTTGCTTTGTTTGATTTGGAGTCCAAGGAAGAAATTGAGTTCTCCCATCATGCTCATTTCAAATTCTCCCTGCATTAACTTAGCAAACTCTTGACATAGAAGATTGTTAGTAGCACCAAATACAATGTCATCAACATAAATTTGAACTACAAGTAAATCTTTATCTTTTCTTTTCAAAAATAAGTTTTATCAACATTTCCTCTTGTAAAATCATTTTCAATCAAAAATTTACTTAGTCTATCATACCAAGCTCTAGGTGCTTGTTTCAAACCATATAATGCCTTGTGCAATTTAAAAACGTGATTTGAAAATTCGTGATCTTCAAAACCTGGTGGTTGTTCTACATATACTTCTTCATTTATTAATCCATTTAAAAATGCACTTTTGACATCCATTTGAAATAAATTAATGTTCATGTGACATGCAAATGCTAGTAATAGCCTAATGGCTTCTAATCTAGCTACAGGTGCAAAGGTTTCATCAAAATCAATACCTTCTTCTTGATTATATCCTTTTGCAACTAATCTAGCTTTGTTTCTAATTACTATGCCATTTTCATCTAGTTTATTTCTAAAAACCCATTTTGATCCTATAACAGAATGATCTTTAGGTCTTTCCACTAATGTCCATACATTATTTCTAGTGAATTGGTTTAATTCTTCTTGCATAGCTAGCATCCAATTATTATCTTTTTCAGCTTCTTCAATGGTTTTAGGTTCAATTTGAGAAACAAATGCAAGGTGATTACTAATATTTCTCATAGATGATCTAGTTCTTATTCCTTGAGATGGATCACCTATAATCAATTCCTTGGGATGACTATAAGCGTATCTCCAATCTCTTGGTAGATCTATATCATTATGATTAGTATTAATATCATCAGCATTAGGCGAATCATTATCTTTAACTTCTTGTTCATGATCTGAAGATACATCGATATTAAGTTTTTCAAGATTGTTTTCGAGAATGTTTGTATCTTCCTCATCATCAATCCTTTTGGAACTTGATGTTAAAGATTCATCAAAAATTACATGAATAGATTCTTCAACAATTAGGCTTCCTTTATTGAACACTCTATATGCTTTACTAGTTGTTGAATAACCTAAGAATATTCCTTCATCTGATTTTGCATCAAATTTACCTAAGTTGCTTTTACCATTATTATGAATAAAACATTTACAACCAAATGCATGAAAATATTTAATGTTGGGTTTTCTATCATGCCATAATTCGTAAGGTGTTTTCTTTAAAATAGGTCTTATTAAGGCTCTATTTAGGATGTAACATGCTGTGTTAATAGCTTCCGCCCAAAAGTATTTCGGGAGTTTACTTTCACATAGCATGGTACGGGCCATGTCTTCTAGAGTCCTATTTTTCCTTTCAACTACACCATTTTGTTGTGGGGTCCTAGGTGCAGAAAAATTATGATTAATACCATTTTCATTGCAAAAACTTTCAAATAAGTGATTTTCAAATTCAGTTCCATGATCACTTCTTAGAGACACTATGGTAGTGTTTTTCTCATTTGTTACTTTCTTGAAGAATTTCATGAATATCGAGAAAGTCTCATCTTTGTGAGCTAAAAACATTACCCAAGTGAATCTAGAGTAATCATCTACTATCACAAGACCATATTTCTTTCCTCCTAGACTTGTGGTTCTAGTTGGTCCAAAAAGGTCCATGTGAAGTAGCTCTAATGGCCTAGAAGTTGAAACAATATTTTTAGATTTAAAAGAACTTCTTGTTTGTTTTTCCAAACTGACATGCATCACATATTTTTATTTTCAAAATCTAATTTAGGTAGACCTTTTACTAAATCCATTCTAATTAGTTTTGAAATCAGGTGTGTGCTTGCGTGACCTAATCTTCGATGCCACAACCAACCAATCTCATTCATATTAGCATTATTAGCAACTAAGCAATGGTTATTAGTAGACAATTTGTCTAAATCAATCATGTATACATTGCCATTTCTATTTCCAATAAAAACAATGCTATTATCAATGGGATTAGCTACAGTGCATAAAGAAGATTCAAAAGATACTTTAAAACCTTTGTCACATAATTGACTTATACTAATTAAGTTATGCTTTAAACCATCAACATAAAGTACATTTTCAATATATGTGGAGGGAGTTATTTGAATGTTACCAAACCCCAAGATTTGGCCTTTGCCATTGTCGCCAAATGTAACAACTCCTCCTTTCTTTTCTTCAAGGGTGATGAATTCTTCTTTGTCACCCGTCATATGTCTTGAGCAGCCACTATCAAGATACCACTTTCTCTTTGATCTTTGGCCACAAGACATTCCTGCAATGAAATCAGACTTTATGTTTAGGTACCCAAGCTTTCTTGGGTCCTTCATGGTTAGTAGCAACAAATATTGTTCCTTTCGGAACCCATATTTTCTTTCCTTTAATATTCAGGTTTTTACTAGGTTTTAGAATTTTACATTCATAAGATTTATGTCCTGATTGATTACATTTAAAGCATGTAAAATTACTTTGGCCAGCACTTACAAAAATATTTTTAAGTGATTTTTGTTTTCTTAAAGTGTTATATCCTAATCCGGCTTTGTCAAAAACTGCTTTTTGACTATTTAATAACATGTCTAATTTAATTGAGCTTAATGTAAACTTATCAACTATGTTTTTATGTTTTTCAACCTCTTCTTTAGTTTATCTTTTTCATTAGAGATTGACTCCTTTTCATTCATTAAAATTTCATTTTCAGATTTAAGTTTCTAATTTCATTATTAAGATTTTCCTTTTCTTGAATGAAAGTTAAGTTTTCATTTTTCAAAATCTTGTATTTCTTTTTCAAAACTTTGAAATCCCAACAAGTTCATTAAAAGCATCAAAAGTTCATCAAAAGCAAATTCATCGCAAGGGTTGTCGGAACTTACCTCATCATTGTCGTCCGCCATGAAACATACGTTTGCGACTTCCTTTTGTTCTTCTTCTTCGGAAGAAGATTCCTCGCTGTCACTCCATGTCGCCACATAAGCCTTCTTTTTCTTTTTGTAGGCTTTCTTCAATTTTGGACATTCATTCCTAAAGTGCCCCGGTTTATTACATTCATAGCAAGTCAAGGGGTCTTTCTCTTTTTCTTTGTCCTTGTCCTTGTTTTATCCTTTTCTCCTTCCCACTTAGCTCCAAATTTTTTCTTGTGGAAGGGTTTCTTTCTCCTCATAAATCTTTAAATTTCTTGGCTAAGAGAGCAGTCTCATCATCATCATCATCATCATCGCTGCTGCTCTCTTCTCTTTTGCAGCTTTGAGGGCAATCATTTTCTTCTTCTTTGTGTCCTCCTCAACATGCTGCCTCATAGTCAGCTCATGGGTCATAAGAGATCCTAGAAGCTCCTCTAAGGGTAAAGTGTTGAGGTCCTTAGCTTCTTGGATTGCAGTCATTTTTGCTTCCCATGATCTTGGTAATGACCTAAGAATTTTTCGAACAAGTTCGGAGTTAGTATATGTCTTACCAAGACTTTTCAAACCATTAACAATATCTGTAAATCTAGTGTACATGCATGCAATGGTTTCAGATTGTTCCATGCTAAACAATTCATATTTGTGAACAAGAATATTAATTTTGGATTCTTTCACTTGGTTGGTACCCTCATGGGTAACCTCTAATCTATCCCAAATCTCCTTTGCGGAATTACAAGTGGAGATTCTATTAAATTCATTAGCGTCTAATGAGCAATATAATACATTCATGGCTTTAGCGTTAAGCTGTGCCATCTTCCTATCATTATCATTCCAGTCCCTTTCGGGCTTAGGAACAATAGTGCCATCAATAACATGTGTGGGTGTACTAGGTCCATTAATTATAACACCCCAAAGCTCATAATCAGAAGCTTGAATGAATATCTCATTCTAGCTTTCCAATAAGAATAATTTGAGCCATTAAAAAGTGGAGGTCTATTCGTAGAATGACCTTCAGCAAATGATCCAACTTGTGTTGCCATTTGGAACTTTAGCTCTTGATCGTGTGATCAAAATCTAATGAGCACTAGCTCTGATACCAATTGTTGGCCCAGATGACAACCCAAGAGGGGGGGGGGTGAATTGGGTTCTTTTAAAAATTAGCCTTTTAAAATAGTTTGCTTGAGATTAATGAAGGCAAATGCAAAGTAACTATAAAGTGCAGTGAATAAATAGAGATAGAGGTAGAGTCAATAGAACACGGCAAACACAAAAGATTTTATAGTGGTTCGGTGTATCCAACACCTACGTCCACTCCCAAGATTCACTTGGGTCCACACTATAATCAACCTGATTACAGCAGAGTTGTTTTACAAGCTCACAACTCAAACTTGTTATTTTCCGGACGCACAACGAACCCAGCTGGTTTTCAAGGGCTCACCAGCACAAAAACCCTAACACAAGCTTAACCAAGCTTGAACCGAGGTAAGACTACCTCCACTAGTTCAATCCCCCAGATTGAACTAGATACAAACAAATGAAATATGTTTTTCAAATACAAAGCTCCTTAATGAGCAGATAATCAAATAATATAACAAGTTTAGAAAAGCCTGATTTGTAGATGGTTGGCTTTTGAGCTTTTCTTCTTTTCTTCTTCTCCTTGCTAGGTTGAATCAAGCCTCAGCTCCGATTCTTCACAGTTGAAGCAGTTGAGAAGAGTTGAAAAGCAAGAAGCTAAACTTCTTTCTCCAAGTTGGGAAATCCACAAAAACTTGATTTGAATGCCTTGGATTCCTCTTGAGCTTTTTTTTTTGGAGTGGAGTGGATTTGAGCTAGAAGGTTTTCCTCTTGAGATTCAGGCTCTCTCTTTTTTGGATTTTTGAAATGGGATTTGTCTATTTCCGATTTTCTCACTTTTTCCATTTTTTCTTTTTGAATGATAGTCTTCCCTTTTTATAGATTTCTTTCAAGCCATTTTTGGAAGAAAACTATCCGTTGGAGTGTACCTTGTAGCAAAATATATCCGTTAGAAATAAGGTAAAATAGAAATATTACCGTTAGAGCTGATCTGGCAATTTGATTTTTTGTTCCAGGTGGGTTGGAGTCGACTCTAACTTTTCTGGAGTCGGCTCTAGCTCGAAGCATTTAAAACGATATTTCTGGAGTCGTCTCTGACTTTTCTGGGGTCGACAAGAAACTTTTCTGGAGTCGACTCTAACATATCCGGAGTCGACTCTAGGTCGGGGCAGAAAAATCGACGTTCTGCTTCTTCTGTGAGAGTCAACTCTAACAGTCTCGGAGTCGACTCTAACTTCCGTGCCAGTTCCGGAGTCGGCTCTGTGATTCCCGGAGTCGACTCTAATGTCTGCAATCTTACCTAGACATAGATTCGATCCAGAACACGATGTACTCCTGATTTTGATCATTCAATAGACTTATAATCTGAAACACTAAATCAAAATCATTAGAGCCTCCAATAGTTATACTCAAATAGTTTTGTTAATCATCAAAATCATCAATTGGGTCAACAAAAAGGCACCTGATGACTCTCAACTCTTAGATCACCTTTCGGGGTTAAAAAAGGCACATGACGACTCTTAACTCTCATGTCAACCTTCGGGGTTAAAAAGGCATCTGACGACTCTCAACTCTCAGGTCACCCTCCGAAGCTTAAAAGGCTCTCAATAGCCTCAACTTTGCCTCAGCGGCTTCGTCACAGCCTCAACGGCTTCATTTCAGCCTCAGCGGCTTCAACTCTGCATTAGCGGCCAACGGCCAATCGGGTAATACCTTCGCTTAAATTGTACACTTGCAATATATCGCTGGTTTCTTTCAGCTATCAAGAAGCCCCAAGATAGCTCACAGCTGGGAGAGGCCAACTCCTCAGCTCACAGTTGATGGGCACCCACTTCTAAACTTTACGCCAAAAGTAAAGAGCCCCTCCAAGCTCACCAACAAATGCCACAAACGTGGAGCCTCCCAAAACGAAGCAGAAGGAGACAATTCCTCCAACAAAGAGCTAAGTACACTTCAGGAAAAAGTTTCTTTTCATTAGTATCTAAATGCATTATGGGAAAACCAACCATTCAAAAGGCTCTCGACGGTCCTGTGATCAAAAGGTCACCCCTGGGCCGGCCGCGAAACCCCCGCGGTGGTTCAAGACCTATGATTCCAGCAACCTCGAGTCACCCCTCGGGTTAGCCACGAAACCCCCGAGGTGGTTCCGGAGTAGCTCGACGGTATGGCAGCTAACGAATAGCACTCGGCTTGGCTAGCATACGCCCCAAGTCGGTTCAAATCCCTAACAGCCCGTACCCGCTCAAGTCACCTCCCGAACCAGCACACAGACACCCGAGGCAATATTATTTCAGCCCCCTGTGGCTCTATTTCCGCTTCGGCAATTTTATTTCAGCCTCAACGGCTTATCTCTGCCTCCGCAGCATTATTGCAGCCTCAACGGCTCCCTCTGTCTTAGGAGCATCATTGCGGCTTCATTGGCTCTCTGCCTCAACGGCATGTGGACGAGGACCCACATCCAAACTTCATGTCAAAAGTTAAAGACCCCAAAGTCAAGTGGGGATCAGCCACTTGGGAGGTGACGCCCCTTTCGCCTTGCTGAGTAGGCCCGCTTCGTCTCAGGAGCAAGGGGGCATCTGATGTGGCTGATCCGACACCGTTAGAGAGTCGAAGGAAGAAAACTGACGAAACCCCCTTCGGCCTCAGCTCCCAACATCCATCCACGGCATTGCTCCCAGCTGCAGTAGGCATTTAATGGTACGGTCATAATGACTTGGAGGAAATTTATGGCTGCCATGATGGCCCCATCGGCCTCGGACATGTTCCACCTTCGACCCCCGAGACCCCCTCTCGGTCTAGGCCTCAAGTCTCAACCCCCGAGACCCCCTCTCAGTCTCGGCCTCAAGTCTCAACCACCGAGACCCTCTCTCGGTCTCAAGCCACATGAACGGTATCCCAACCCCCGAGACCCCTCTCGGTCTCGGGCCACATGAACAGTGTTTCAACCCCCGAGACACCCACCACCGAGACCCCCTCTCGGTCTTGGGCCACATGAACGTATCCCAACCCTCGAGACCCCATCTTGGTCTCGGGCCACATGAACAGTGTTTCAACCCCTGAGACATCCTCGGCCTGTCGCACCAAGGCACTTAAGGCCACGTGCATTCATTACTCTAAGGCATTTATTGCCTTATTCATTCCCCTGTATTAAGGCATTTATGGCTGCCATGATGGCCCATTGGCCTCGGACATGTTCCATCTTCGACCCCCAAGACCCCTCTCGGTCTCGGCCTCAAGTCTCAACCACCGAGACCCCCTCTCGGTCTCGAGCCATAGGAACGGTATCCCAACCCCCGAGACCCCCTCTATGTCTCGGGCCACATGAACAGTGTTTCAACCCCCGAGACACCCTCGGCCTATCGCACCAAGGCACTTAAGGCCACGTGCATTCATTACTTTAAAGAATTTATTGCCTTATTCATTCCCCTGTATTAAGGCATTTATGGCTGACGTGCTCGGCTTCTTCCCTCGGCATGAATAGCGCTCGGCCTCGATAGTGAATAGTGTCATACAAGTGAACAATGCCATGCAAGTATTCACCCTCGGCCTTTTCTAAAGCTCATCCAAGGGCATGAACAATGTCATGCAAGCACTCCATAATCAATGCTCTACGAGGGACAGTTGGCTTCAACTCAACATCATCTTCCCCTCAACGGCTGTACCTTGGGACCCACATGACTAACTTTATCACCCATCGTTGTCCTCGCAGGACAACCAAAATGTGACATAGGGGACACATCTGGCAAGCGCCATAACGATCGGCCATGCCCTGCAGCCATCTACTCTGATGGGACATGGCCTGCAGCTTGACACGTCATATAGAGATAAGCTCCATTATGCTTCCATCAATTAATGCTCTGACAAATGATCACGCCCAAGCCCACGGACTCCGGGCATCTATAAAAAGGGTAAGAAGGACCCCAACCAGGTAACACTAAGAACTCCAAGAACTGAGAACGCACTACACTCTTAACACTCATTCTTGCCCACAGAGAGCACGGCTCTAAGCCTCTCTCTTCTTCTCTCTTTCAAACTTCCTCAAGCTCACGGCTGTTGCCCAGAGCACTGACTTGAGTGTCAGAGGATCCCCGCCAAAATCTTTGATCTCCAAGACTTGTTTGCAGGCCCACAGGCGCAAAGAGCTCGTCGGAGAATCCCGGGCCCGCTGGAGGAAGCGACCGGACGCTCGGGGATCATGATTTGGCATCAAGAAACGATGCCCTCCGTCCACGTCGAAGAGATCCGAATCCCCATTCATCGTGAACCAACGAAGTCAAGGAAAGATGCAAGAAAATGCGAAGGTGGGACAGAGAGAAGAGCTCCGATCAATACCTCGGTAAGGCGGACTTATCTTCTACCGGGTTGGAGGGCAGGAGAAGCCGAGGGGAAGAAAGGGGCAAAGAGATCTTCCACCCTCCTCCTCAGTTCGAATGATCCGGGCTTTGCACGCGAAGGGCGACACCGAGACAGATGGATAGACTCTCTAGCTTCATACGGAAAAGCTCTCGTCCTGGTTCCACGAGGTCAGAGAACCGGGGATCGTGGTTTCAGCTTTCCTCTCACTTCCCTCGGGTGATCTCGGCAAAAAAATCCTACAAATAGCCATGAAAAACACACTAAAATCATCAAACAGTGACCCGATGCCAGATTTATTGCAATAAAATTTCTAGGGCCCGGGGCCTTACGATGGAGACGGAGATGGAACTTGATGTGGCTGATCCAACGCCGTTAGAGAACCATGAAGGAAGGAAACCAACGGAGCCCCTTTGGCCTCCAAAGGGCCCTTCGGCCATGGTAGCGTTTATGGCCTCATAAAGCCACGCACATCCAATTTCTCTAAGCTCCATGGCCGACAGCTCCATGGCCGACAGCTCCAAGGCCGACAGCTCCATGGCCGGCAGCTCCAAGGCCGGCAGCTCCATGGCCGGCAGCTCCAAGGCCGACAGCTCCAAGGCCGGCAGCTCCATGGCTGACAGCTCCATTGCCGGCAGCTCCAAGACCGACAGCTCCATGGCCGACAGCTCTATGGCCGGCAGCTCCAAGGCCGACGGCTCCATGGCCGACAGCTCCAAGGCCGACGGCTCCATGGGCGACGGCTCCAAGACCGACAACTCCATGGCCGACGGCTCCAAGACCTACAGCTCCATGGCCGACGACTCCATGAACGGCAGCTCCAAGGCCGACGGCTTCAAGGCCGACAGCTCCATGGCCGATAGCTCCAAGGCCGACAGCTCCATGGCCGATAGCTCTAAGGCCGGCAGCTCCATGGCCGGCAGCTCCAAGGCCGCCAGCTCTAAGGCTGACAGCTCCAAGGCCGATAGCTCCATGGCCGAAACCCGACACCTCTCAAGCGGCCCAGCACTTTCCTAGCCAGCCCCCGGCGTGTCCAAGCTAGGCGATCCCGTCACTTTCCTAGCCGGCCCCCGGCGTGTCCAAGCTAGGCGGCCCCGGCACCTCCTAGCCGACCCCGACACTTTCCTAGCCGGCCCCCGGCGTGTCCAAGCTAAGCCGGCCCCGACACTTTCCTAGCCGGCCCCCGACGTGTCCAAGCTAGGCGGCCCTGGCACTTTCCTAGCCGGCCCCCGGCGTGTCCAAGCTAGGCGGCCCTGGCACCTCACAGCTGGCCCCGACACTTTCCTAGCCGGCCCCCAGCGTGTCCAAGCCAAGCGGCCCGGCACTTTCCTAGCCGGCCCCCGGCGTGTCCAAGCTAGGCGGCCCCGGCACCTCCTAGGTGGCCCCGACACCTCCCAGCCGGCCTCAGCACTTTTCTAGCCGGCCCTGGCGTGTCCAAGCTAGGCGGCACTGGCACCTCCCAGCCGGCCCTGGCACTTTCCTAGCCGCCCCCCCGGCATGTCCAAGCTAAGCCGGTCCCGGCACTTTCCTAGCCTGCCCCCGGCGTGTCCAAGCTAGACGGCCCCGGCACTTTCATAGCCGGCCCCCGGCATGTCCAAGCTAGGTGGCCCCGGCACTTTCCTAGCCGGCCCTCGCGTGTCCAAGCTAGGCAGCCCCGGTACCTCCCAACCGCCCCGGCACTTTCCTAGCCGGCCCCCTGGCATGTCCAAGCTAAGCCGGCCCCGACACTTTCCTAGCCGGCCCCCGGCGTGTCCAAGATAGACGGCCCCGACACTTTCCTAGCCGGCCCCTGGCGTGTCCAAGCTAGGCGGCCCCGGCACCTCCCAGCCGGCCCCGGCACTTTCCTAGCTGGCCCCCAGGCATGTCCAAGCTAAGTCGGCCCCGGCACTTTCCTTGCCGGCCCCCGGCGTGTCCAAGCCAAGCGGCCCGGCACTTTCCTAGCCGGCCTCTGGCGTGTCCAAGCTAGGCAGCCCCGGCACCTCCCAGCCGGCCCCGGCACTTTCCTAGCCGACCCCGGTGTGTCCAAGCTAGGCGGCCCCGGCACCTCCCAGCCGGCCCCGACACTTTCCTAACCGGCCCCCGGCGTGTCCAAGATAGGAGACCCCAGCACTTTCCTAGTCGGCCCTCGGTGTGTCCAAGCTAAGCGGCCCCGGCACCTCCTAGCCAGCCCCGACACTAGCCAGCCCCCGGCGTGTCCAAGTTAGGCGGCCCCGACCCCTTTCGGCCGACCCCGGCCCCTTTCGGCCGACCCCGGCCCCTTCCGGCCGGCCCCGGCACTTCCCAGCCGGCCCCAGCATCTCCGTGCCCGCCGAGTCGGCCCCAGCCATCCTTGGCCGGGCCCCTCTCGACCCCGGCGTCTTCATGCCCGCCAAGTCGTCCCCGGCCATCCTGGCGGACCCTTCTCGGCCCCGGCATCTCTGAGCCGGCTGGGCCGGCCCCAGCCATCCTTGGCTGGCCCCGCCCCAGCACTTCCTGGCCGAGGAGGACGGCCCCGGCTTTCTCTCTCCGATGGGACAGGACCCACCAACCAGCTGCAGCCACCCACTTTGATGGGACTTGAACTGCATTCCTGACATATCAAAGAAGGAAGCAAGCTCTGCCATTGGTGCCATCACCTTAAATGCTCTGACAAGTGGTAGAACCCCATGCATCACAAACATCAGCTTTGACACTTCACCCACCAAAGTCATCATTATGAGGCCTCAACCACTCAAATCAGATAGACTCCATACATCTATAAATTGGGTAAGAGGGACCCCCAACGAGGTAACTGAACTAAGAACTGATAACCACAACAATACTCTTAAACGCTCATTTCTGCTCACAGAGAGCTCTTCTCCGAGCCTCTCTCTCTTTCTCTTTCGAGCTTCCTCAAGCTCACGGCTGTTGCCCAGAGCACTGACTTGAGAGTCGGAGGGTCCCCGCCGGAATCTCCGGCCCCCGGGACTTTTTGCAGGCTCCCAGACGCGAGAAGCTCGCCAGAAGATTCCGGGCTCGCTGGAGAAGGCGACCGGACGCTCGCGGATGTTCGAGGGGGGTGATCTCGTGGAATCAGATTGATCTCTTTTTCCACACCAAAAAGGGCTTATTCGAGCCCTCTTTTCAGCTGTGACCTCAGTCGCTAACTTGGGCATTGGAGGGTCCTATCGGAGAATCCTCTCCGATCTTGGGACTTCTTTGCGGGCAACCCGGTGAAGCGAAGGTTGGAGAAGCACTCCGTTCCCGACGTTCAGGATCGGTGATTGGGTGTCATCAGATTGGCGCGCCAGGAAGGGGGAGAAAGCAGAGTTCTGTGACACTAAGCTACAAGCTCTCAGTCCCTCTACAACAACAATGGTGGATAAAAATATGGTGATGACAAAGACCCATGGAGCTTCCGCTAGTAACGCTGGGGGGGCACCCTCAACGAGCTGACCGACAAGAGGCTGGCTCTCTACCCCATTCAGGCAGAGCATCGTGCCACCCTTACTCTGTAAGTCCAAACATCAATGGCAGCTGCCCAAAAGCTACGGGAGTGATATTTCGTGGCCTCACAGCAACAAACAAGAGCCCATGCTGCTTCTTTAGTTGTCGCTCAAGCCATCCACCATCCATCCGGTGAGAGATCTCCCCAGCGAGAGAATCACCGCTGTCATATTTCCCTGGAGCTCATCGGCAATTTAAGGCTCAGGCTCGTTAGCCAGCAAGAGCCTGCCCTCGGATTTCAGCACTGGTGCCCCCCGCCTTCAATCAACATAGTTTCCTAGGGGGCAGGTCGTCAACTCAGCGGAAGGAGAGAGAGACCGTGGAAGCTAGAGGGTGCCTTGGACCAATGTGGAGGCTGCCCGAATCCTGTAACTCTCAGAAACATCCTCTCTTCTAGCCATCCGTCTTCAGCAGACTCTTCGGGCCGTTCGTCTTCAACGGCCGCTAGCTGCCCGGGCTTCCCTCGGCAACCTCTGGCTCCCGAGTCCGACTCCGACCCTCGTTCGTGGCTCCGCTCTAGCGTCCCCGGCTCTGGATCCCATCTCTCTCTTCACTGCACTTCGAAGATGGTCCCCAACTTCATTTCGGAGAGGAGCTGGTCATCAACCAACTCCAGGCTCAGTCCCAACTTGATTCCTGGGGGGCGGACCACCAGCGGGCAGAAAGGCTCAAATCCACATAAGAAAAACAGGGGTGCTACAAGAGCTAAGTACGCTGCACCTAAGACAATTTCCATTCATTGATACTTAAAAATGTCATGCAGAGAAAACCAACCTCGCGTTGGCATCCCAGAAGCCCAATGTACCATTGGCACCAAAGACCGGTGTACCATCGGATCCAAAAAGCCCAACTCCGGTCGGCACTCAAAACTCGATGTACCATTGGCGCTAAAGCCCGAGGCCAGCTCGGTTAAAAAGGCTCCTGATGACTCTCAACTCTCAGGTCGCCCTTCGGGGTTAAAAAGACTCCTGATGACTCTCAACTCTGAGATCGCCTTCGGGGTTAAAAAGGCTCATGACGACTCTCAACTCTCAGGTTTCCCTTCGGGGTTAAAAAGGCTCCTGATGACTCTCAACTCTCAGGTCGCCTTCGGGATTAAAAAGGCTCCTGACGACTCTCAACTCTCAGGTTGCCCTTCGGGGTTAAAAAGGCTCCTGATGACTCAACTCTCAGGTCACCCTTTGGGGTTAAAAAGGCTCCTGACGACTCTCAACTCTCAGGTCGCCCTTCGGGGTTAAAAAGGCTCCTGACGACTCTCAACTCTCAGGTCGCCCTTCGGGGTTAAAAAGGCTCCTGATGACTCTCAAAGGCTCCTGATGACTCTCAACTCTCAGGTTGCCCTTCAGGGTTAAAAGGCTCCTGATTACTCTCAACTCTCAGGTCGCCCATTGGGTTAAAAAGGCTCATGATGACTCTCAACTCTCAGGTCGCCCTTCGGGGTTAAAAAAGCTCATGATGACTCTCAACTCTCAGGTCGCCCTTCGGGGTTAAAAAGGCTCCTGATGACTCTCAACTCTCAGGTCGCCCTTCAGGGTTCAAAAGGCACTCAACGTCCTCAACTTTGCCTCAGCAGCTTCGTCAGCCTCAATGGCTTCATTTCAGCCTCAGCGGCTTCAGCCCTGCATTAGCGGCCAACGGCCAATCGGGTAATACCTTCGTTTAAATTGTACACTTGCAACATATCGCTGGTTACTTTCAGCTATCAAGAGGCCCCAAGATAGCTCACAGCTGGGAGAGGCCAACTCCTCAGCTCACAGTTGACGAACACCCACCTCTAAACTTCACGCCAAAAGTAAAGAGCCCCACCAAGCTCACCAACAAATGCCACAAACGTGGAGCCTCCCAAAATGAAGCAGAAGGAGACAAATTCCTCCAATAAAGAACTAACATTATTGCAGCCTCAGCGGCTCCCTCTGTCTTAGGAGCATCATTGCGGCATCATTGGCTCTTTGCCTCAATAGCATTTGGACGGGGACCCACATCCAAACTTCATGTCAAAGGATAAAGACCCCAAAGTCAGGTAAGGATCAGCCACTTGGGAGGTGACGCCCCTTTTGCCTTGCTGGGGTGGGCCCGCTTCGTCTCAGGGGCGAGGGGCATATGATGTGGCTGATCCAACGCCGTTAGAGAACCATGAAGGAAGGAAACCGACATAGCCCCTTTGTCACGCCCCAGACCCAAATATCGGGCTAGGGTGATAACCCGCCGCGTGCCGGGCACGCAAGGCGTCATAAAATTTTTCACAAATAACACAATTATATATAATCAAGCCAAATACAATACTAAAAGTTTTGGGCTAACACCCTTACACACCACAATAATAAAGTCTGGGCATCAAGCCCTACACATATGCAATATTGGGGTTACAACAAAATAATGGTCTTGATTTATTAATAGAAGATCCATCACCCCAACCATCCATCTTCAACCTCATGGCTCTGACAAAAACATTGTAAGATTTTTGTGAGCTTACACTCAGTAAGTAAACCACGTTATACAGTCAAATCATAGCATAGCAACCAATAAGCATATAAATGATTTGCATGCTTAAACATTATACAATTACTCAAACATGCAATGTAAGTAAACCCACTGTTTATACTCTCAATGGTAACTGTAAATGTGACCCACGGCCCTACAATATCTCAGTAGTGTACCAACAAGCATCCCCTTAAAGCATCCCCCTACTGAAAGGTCAAGATACCAGGGTCACGCCAATAGTGTACCAACAAGCATCCCTTAAAGCATCCCCCTACTGAAAGGGTCAAGATACCAGGGTCACGCCAATAGTGTACCAACAAGCATTCCCTTAAAGCATCCCCCTACTGAAAGGTCAAGATACCAGGGTCACGCCAATAGTGTACCAACAAGCATTCCCTTAAAGCATCCCCCTACTGAAAGGTCAAGATATCAGGGTCACGCCAATAGTGTACCAACAAGCATTCCCTTAAAGCATCCCCCTACTGAAAGGTCAAGATACCAGGGTCACGCCAATAGTGTACCAACAAGCATTCCCTTAAAGCATCCCCTACTGAAAGGTCAAGATACCAGGGTCACGCCAATAGTGTACCAATAAGCATTCCCTTAAAGCATCCTCCTACTGAAAGGTCAAGATACCAGGGTCACGCCAATAATCAAAATCCACCAGAACACATACTCTATATGTGTGATGCCACATCGAACCAAGCAGAACACATCCTCTAGATGTGTAGGTGGCATAAACAAGCAGAACACATCCTCTAGACATGTGTGTGTATGACATGATAAAGGAGAACCGCGGCGACACATAACAGTACCTCACATCACATGCACTCATCATATCAATGACAACTCAATATTGCATAAACAGTGGATTATACCTACTGAACAATTGCATGTAATATATCACATCAATATCATAATAACTGCATCTCTCATACATAATAACTGCATCTCTCATGCATAATAACTGCATCTCTCATGCATAGCATCCACACATGAAATCATAGCACATAAACAGCCATGTATTCATAATATTCATCTACTTACAAATTTAGCCAATAATAATTATTCATGTCACAATTCACAATTTAAACATTCATATAATGAATAATTTATTAAATACTGATAACTGGCTTACTTACCTTAGTACGCTATTCCACAGGTATATAAAGCTAGTCAGATGTTTGAGCACCTACAGGATCATTTTACACAATTAATTTATTAGCAAAGAATATTAAAATGATCCTTAGAATTTCTACCCAAACTAGTTCATGGGCCCTACTTTGGGCTCGAATATCTCCCACTATACATACCCAAATGGGGAAGTAAAAATATCTCAAGAAACTAGAATTCACCAAGATTCTAGCCATATAATTATTTTGCTAATCCCAGCCTGATACGAGGCCCAAAATCTAGCCCAAAGTCAGCTCGCTGCACGGCCCAAAAGGCCTGAACCGACCGGCCCAGCCGGCCCGATTCAACCCCTTCCACCCGATCCCCTGTTTCACCGAACAGGGGACGGGAACGTGGCCGGTGGCCGGGGCCGCCGCCGGCCAAATTGAGGGCGGCCCGGCCGTCGGTGGCCGGGCCAGAGCCGGCCACCGCCGCGGCCGGCCGCCAAACCTCCTCTCTCTCCTCAATTTGACACATCTTCTTCCACTCACCCGCGCGGCATGGTGCTGTGCCGGTGGCATGGCCGGCCACCTTGGCCGGCCGGACCTCCATCGGATGCACGCCCAGCGCCGGTGGAGGCGACAGGCCAAAGCTCGGGCCCGGCGAGGCAGCGAGCACGCCACCGGGCCCGAACCAACCGGCTTCCGCCACCGCACGAGAGGAGGGCCAATTGGCCCTCTCTCCTTTCTCTCTCCACCACCACCCCGCCGGACGCCTCCCCTGGCGCTGGCGGAGTCGTCGGCCAAGTCTCAAGCCCGGCGAGGCGGCGAGCACGCCGCCGGGCCTGAACCAAGGGGTCGACCAGGTTGATATCATCTCTCTGTTTCACGCTCTCTCTATCTCACGATCTCTGTCTCTCTCCCCCACGCTCTCTTGGTCTCTCTCTCTCCCGCTCTCTTTCTCTCTCTTTCTCTCCCGCTTGCTTTCTCTCTCTCTCTCTCTCAGAGAGGCAGGGGATTACCTGATGGATGAAGCGCACCAGTCTGAAGGAAGGAGCCCTCTTCCTCCCTATTTAATCACTTGAGCAGCGCCTCAGATCGGGGGTTTCCCGGGAGACTAAGCGCTTCGCTTGGAGCGAAGCGTTAGTCTAGGGAACCCAACAGTCAGGAGCTTGGTTCATCTGAACCAAGCCTGGTTCATCTGAACCAAATCTGGTTCGTTTGAACAGGGTATTACACCCTTTGGCCTCCAAAGGGCCCTTCGGCCACGGTAGCGTTTATAGCCTCATAAAGCCACATGCACCCAATTGCTTTAAGCTCCATGGCCGACAGCTCCATGGCCGACAGCTCCAAGGCTGACAGCTCCATGGCCAGCAGCTCCAAGGCCGATAGCTCCAAGGCCGACAGCTCCATGGCCGGCAGCTCTAAGGCCGACAGCTCCAAGACCGACAGCTTCATGGCCGACAGCTCCAAGGCTAGCAGCTCCATGCCTGGCAGCTCCAAGGCCGGTAGCTCCATGGCCGACAGCTCCAAGGCCGACAGCTCCAAGGCCGGCAGCTCCAAGGCCGACAGCTCCAAGGCCGGTAGCTCTATGGCCGACAGCTCCATAGCCGACGGCTCCATGGCCGACAGCTCCAAGGCCACAGCTATATGCCGACAGCTCCAAGGCCGACAGCTCCATGGCCGGTAGCTCCAAGGCCGACACCTCCAAGGATGGTAGCTCCAAGGCTGACAGCTCTAAGGCCGACAGCTCCATGGCCGACAGCTCCATGGCCGACAGCTCCAAGGCCGACAGCTCCAAAGCTGGCAGCTCCAAGGCTGGTAGCTCCATGGCCGGTAGCTCTAAGGCCGACAGCTTCAAGGCTGACAGCTCCATGGCCGACACCCGGCACCTCCCAAGCGACCCAGCACTTTCCTAGCCGGCCCTCGGCATGTCCAAGCTAGGCGGCCCTGGAACTTTCCTAGCCGGCCCCCGGCGTGTCCAAGCAAGGCGGCCCCGGTACCTCCTAGATGGCCCCCGGCGTGTCCAAGCTAAGCTGGCCCCGACACTTTCCTAGCCGGCCCCCGGTGTGTCCAAGCTAGGCGGCCCCGGTACTTTCCTAGCCGGCCCCCGGCGTGTCCAAGCTAGGTGGTCCCGGCACCTCCCAGTCGGCCCTGATACTTTCCTAGCCGGCCCCCGGTGTGTCCAAGCTAGGCGGCCCTGGCACCTCCTAGGCGGCCCTGGCACCTCCCAGCCGGCCCTGGCACTTTCCTAGCCGGCCCCCCGACATGTCCAAGCTAAGCCGGCCCCGGTACTTTCCTAGCCGGCCCCCAGCGTGTCGAAGCTAGGCGGCCCCGGCACTTTCCTAGCCGGCCCCTGGTGTGTCCAAGCTAGGTGGCCCCGGCACCTCCCAGCCGGCCTCAGCACTTTCCTAGCCGGCCCCCCGGCATGTCCAAGCTAAGCCGGCCCTGGCACTTTCCTAGCCAGCCCCCGGCGTGTCCAAGCTAGGCGGCCCCAACACTTTCCTAGCCGGCCCCGGCGTGTCCAAGCTAGGCGGCCCCGGCACCTCCTAGCCGGCCCCAGCACTTTCCTAGCTGGCCCCCCGGCATGTCTAAGCTAAGCCGGCCCCGGCACTTTCCTAGTCGGCCCCCGGCGTGTCCAAGCCAAGCGGCCCGGCACTTTCCTAGTCGGCCCCCGGTGTGTCGAAGCTAGGCGGCCCCGGCACCTCCCAGCCGGCCCCGGCACTTTCCTAGCCGGCCCCCGGCATGTCCAAGCTAGGCGGCCCCAGCACCTCCCAGCCGGCCCCGACACTTTCCTAGCCAGCCCCCGGCGTGTCCAAGATAGGCGGCCCCGGCACTTTCCTAGCCAGCCCCCGGCGTGTCCAAGCTAAGCGGCCCCGGCACCTCCCAGCCGGCCCCGGCACTCTCCTAGCCGGCCCCCGACGTGTCCAAGTTAGGCGGCCCCTGCCCCTTCCGTCCGACCCTGGCATCTCTGTGCCCGCCGAGTTGGCCCCGGCCATCCTTGGCCGGCCCCTCTCGCCCCCGACGTCTTCAGGCCGGCCGAGTCATCCCCGGCCATCCTGGCCAGCCCTTCTCGGCCCCGGCATCTCCGAGCCGACCAGGCCAGCCCCAGCCATCCCTGGCTGGCCCCGCCACAGCACTTCCTGGCCGAGGAGGACGGCCCCAGCTTTCCCCTCTCCGATGGGACAGGACGCACCAACCAGCTGCACCACCCACTTTGATGGGACTTGACCTGCAGTCCTGACATATCAAAGAAGGAAGCAAGCTCTGCCATTGCTACCATCACCTTAAATGCTCTGACAAGTGGTAGAACCCTATGCCTCACAGACATCAGCTCTTACACTTCACCCACCAAATTCATCATTATGAGGCCTTAACCACTCAAATCAGATAGACTCCATACATCTATAAATTGGGTAAGAGGGACCCCCGATGAGGTAATTAAACTAAGAATTGATAACCACAACAATACTCTTAAATGCTCATTTCTGCTCACAGAGAGCTCTTCTCCAAGCCTCTCTCTCTTTCTCTTTCGAGCTTCCTCATGCTCACGGCTGTTGCCCAGAGCACTAACTTGAGCGTCGGAGGGTCTCCGCCGGAATCTCTGGCCCCTGGGACTTTTTGCAGGCTCCTAGACACGAGAAGCTCGCCAGAAGATCCTGGGCTCGCTGGAGAAGGCGACCGGACACTCGCAGACGTTCGAGGGGGATGATCTCGCGGCATCGTATTGATCTCTTTTTCCACACCAAAAAGGGCTTATTCGAGCCCCCTTTTCAGCTGTGATCTCAGTCGCTAACTTGGGCATCAAAGGGTCCCATCGAAGAATCCTCTCCGGTCTTGGGACTTCTTTGCGGGCAACCCGATGAAGCGAAGGTTGGAGAAGCACTCTGTTCCCGACGTTCAGGATTGGTGATTGGGCATCATCAGAACTAATGGAGATGGAGGAGTTACCTGGCCTTACGACACCCCTTCTCCTCTCTTCCTTCGATTGGGATGGGAAGCAAATGCACTAGCGACCAAGGACGGCGATGGCTTCGGGGACAGCGCGAGGGGAGTCGGCACGAGAAATGAATCAGGGATTAGGGTAAGGAGAATATATAGAATTTTGAGACACCGCTATTTAATAATTTTTTGCCTACTAATGCGTAATTGTGTTGCTGAATTAATAAAAAAAAATTTATTTTATATTTATTATACATCATTAATACATCACTAAATAGCAACGCAGAAATATGCATCACTAAAACTAACTAAAATCATAATAAAAATTATTTATTATAAACATATTATGCATCGCTAAATAGAGACGTAAATATTGCATCGCTAAAATTAATAACAATTATTTATTATGAACATATTATATCGCTAATGCATCACTAAATAGCGATAAAAATTTTTACATTACTAAATTAATAAAAATTATTTATTATGAAAATATTATGCGTCACTAATGCATCGCTAAATAGTGACGTAAATATGGCATCGCTAAAATTAACAAAAATTATTAATTATGAACATATTATGCATCGCTAAATAGCAACGCAAATATAACGTCGCTAAAATTAACAAAAATTATTAATTATGAATATATTATGCGTCGTTAATGCGTCAAAATAATGATGCCAATATTTGTATCACTAAATAACAACTCAAATAATTGCATCGCTAAATATGTTGCTATTTTTTGGTTTATCGATTTGGTCGCTGAAGAGTCACAATTTGGTCGCTATTTAGCGACTCATACTTTGCATCGCTAAGCGACGTCGCTATTTCAGCATTTTCTTGTAGTGATATATCTTCTTTTCTTTATGTTGCACTAGCAATAATTTTTGCAAATTTAAGATTAGAATAATTTATCTCTTGTCAGGCATGGGTCGCATCAGGAGATCACGATACGTCTGCTTTAAAGTATAAACTATATAATTATTTGTAAGGTTAGGGTTCTGATCTATCATACTATGATCTTTCTCTCTTAGGCACGTATTGTATCTTGAGATCACGGCACGTCGATAGAGGGTACAGGCTATGTATATCAGATCAAAACCTTGATCAAAAAAATAACTCAAAAGATATATGAAAGAAGAGCATATTTTTATTACATAGAAATCAAGAATAAAAAGAAAGATAAAACCTGGTTATAGGCTTTATCATTATCCCAAGTTGAAGGATTCTAGTCATGCATGGCTGCTACCAGCATTCCCTCTATAATTTTTTATCTCCAAGGCCTAAATATAATGATCTAAATAAAAGAAAAATAAAAATAACTTTATATAGCAACTCCTCCCCCAACTACTGCCTAGGGTCCTTCTCTTGTAGAGCTCGTTTAGGGCTTCCTCCCAGTCAAAGTTAGAGTCAATCAGGCTCAAGATTGGTCAGATATTGCAAGAAAACTCTTAATCGTCTATTCTACATTACATCCCTTAGCTTGCGTCAAGAATCATGCAAAATCATCTCTTCCTTTTCGGGTAAACAGTGTCCTGATTTGAGTGCTATCTGCACCGTTGTACTCCAAAAATTGAACTCTTTTCATCTATAGACTCCTTTTCTGCAAGCATCTATAAAAAGTATCAATTCTTAATAAATTTAAAGTAATTAATATTTATTTTAATGGTTAAATTAAGATAATAAATAGACTTATCACACCCTTCAATTTAATCATTGCTAGTCCCTTAGCAATGTAATTAAAATAAAATCATGTGTCTCTTTTGCAAAATTAAATCTAGGTTTAAGGTTGAAAGAAGCTAGCCAGTATTACTAACTAAGTATTGAGTTTATGAAATAAATTTTACAGTTATAACTATCAAAAACTTTCCTAGAGTTCATCCATAGATCTACAATACTTGTATTTATGACGACTAACTTAGCATTTCGGTACTAGCTTATAAGGAACAATGGTATCTTCGCTTATCACTTACTTTGGTCAATTTTCTATACACCCTCAAATTAAGCATAAGAGTTAAGATAGCTTTCATACTGCCTGATATATATATATATATATATATATGTACATACATATTGCTCACTTTTTGATCCGAACAACAATGCTTACTTAGACGAAGGGCCCGGTTACTCGATGAAAAATTAATGTTTAGACTTGCTTTTTTATTTTATATTATTTTATTTTATTTTTATTTATTTTTTTATTAGGCATGTAGCTCTTTCCTCAAATTCAAGTTTCCCTCATTGAGATATATACAATTACTAATTTTCAGTAATAATTGAATATTTAATTAACATTACAACTAATACCTAATTTACCTCGTTAGTTTGTATGTGTAATAGAAGTGCTATAAGCCTTTAGATGATCTAACTAGGCCGCTAACTCGCTACAGTAATTACCCAATACTTTCTAACTTTATTATCTTTTTCTAGTCAATTTTGCTCAAGAATTTCTTTCATGGCACATGATTTATAAAATATTTTAAAATTTTTAAAAATTATCAAGACATTTTTAAAAAGGTTTCCCTTACCCCAACTTAATTCTCATTGTCCTCAAGGAAGAATAAAACAAGAAGAAATACCACCTGGATGAGATATGCCTCATGTAATATTAGGAGTGACAGTGCGGAGCAATCTCTCATTCCTAGAAATAAGAATCACTAAAATAAAGTCAGAAAATAAAAATTGGGTTGCCTCCCAAAAAGCGCTAAGTTTAACATCTTCAGCTAGACATCCTGGTTTACTCTTGTTCATATAGGATCATAACCTCCCCCGCTTCTTCGGTTGGTAATTTCAGGAATGGTTTCAAGCATTTTCCATTGACTTTGAAGACAGCACCATTACTTGGATTTTTAATTTCTATCACTCCATATGGGAAGACTTTTTTCACTATGTATGGGCCAATCCATTTAAATCTTAATTTTCTTGGAAATAAGTGAAGCCTTGAATTATATAAGAGAACTTTTTGCCGATGAGTAAAAGATTTTCTAAAGATAGCTTCGTCGTAAAGGTTTTAGTTCTCTCCTTATAAATTTTTGCATTCTCATATGCTTCATTTTTAATTTTCTCAAGTTCATCCATCTATAATTTCCTCTGGTCTCCGGCTACGTCCAAATCAATGTTTAATTATTTTATGGCCCACATTGCCCTATGTTCTAATTCTACTGGCAAGTGACATGCTTTACCAAATACAAGCCTATAAGGAGACATTCATAAATTGGTTTTGAAGGTAGCGCGATACACCCATAGTGCATCCACTAGCTTCACTGACCAATCTTTTCTATCAAAACTCACGGTCTTCTCAAGGATCTGTTTGATTTATCGATTAGAAACTTCTACTTGCCCACTCGTTTGCGGAAGATAAGTTGTAGCCATCTTATGGGTGATGTTATACTTTTGCATCAGTGATGCAAATGATTGGTTGCAAAAGTGTGTTCCACAGTCACTAATGATAGCCCTTGGAATGCGAAAGTGGAAGAGGATATGTTCCTTGAGAAATTTTACAACAATTTTGTGTCATTGGTTTTGCAAGGTATTGCCTCTATCCATTTAGATACGTAATCTACGGTTATCAAAGTATACTCATTTTCAAAAGATTTTGAAAATGGTCCCACAAAGTTAATTCTGCATACATAAAAAAATCTCTACAATCAATATTGGATTCATAGCATCATATCTCTCTTTGTGATCTGGCCTGTTTGCTAGCAACTAACATAACTTTTACAATATTCATAAGAATCTTTGAATAGGTTGAGCCAATAGAATCCACATTGGAGCACCTTTGCCGCTGTCTTTTTAGCTCCAAAATGACCACCACAAGCTTGGTCATGGTAAAAGGACAAAATGCTCCTAACTTCTTGATCTAAAACACATCTCCTAATAATCAGGTCAGGACATTGTTTAAATAAATATGGGTCATTCTAAATAAAGTATTTTACTTGAGAGAAAAATTGATTTTTGTCCCGAGCATTCTAATGCATCGAAATCCGACTGATGGCTAAGTAATTGACTATGTCAGCGTACCATGATTCCATCATTGCGGACATAAATTGTTTATCAAGAAAGGACTCAGTCTTCAATAGGTATGATCGCTAACCTAGATAAATGATCGGCTACTATGTTTTTAGTATCCTTTTTATCTATGATCTCTAGGTCAAATTCTTGTAAGAGCAAGATCCATCTAATTAATCGTGCCTTGGCATCCTTCTTTGAAAGATGCCTGATAGCAGAGTGATCAGTATAGATGACTACATGAGACCCCACTAAATAAGACCTAAATTTTTCTAGTACAAATATCACAACAAAAATTATTTTTCAGTGGTAAATAGTTGAGCTGCTTCATTCAAGGTCTTACTAGCATAGTAGATCATTCGAGGTAGCTTATCAATTTTTGCCCTAGGACTGCTCCTATGGCATGATTGGATGCGTCACACATAAGCTCAAAAGATTGAATCCATATAGTGGATGAATGATTGGTACTGAGGTTAATTCTTTTTTTAAATATTCAAAGGACTCGAGACATTCAATGTGAAGTCAAATTTGACTTCTTTGGCTAATAGGTTAGTCAATGGTCGAGCCACTTTGCTAAAATTCTTAATATTAATATTCTATAAAATTCAGCATGTCCAAGGAATAATCTTATTTCCTTGACTAATTTAGGTGAGGAATATTTGCAATCAAATCTACCTTGCCCTTGTCTACTTCTATACCTCTATTTAAAATTACATAGCTAAGGACTATACCTTCCTTCACCATAAATTGATACTTCTTCCAATTTAGTACTAAATGTTTTTTCTTGCATCTTTAATTAATCTTACATTTTTTATTTTCATTAATACAAGTTTTTATACATCTTCATTGAGAGAATTTCATGATCTCCTCATAGTTTCACTACATTAGCCCAAAATCTTTGGAAGTGCAAGGATAAAAACATGGCATGTAAAACACCATTATACAGCAAATTAATGCACCTTAAAGGCTTCCGAATGTTGCTTCCCATAACAGTGAAGAAGAAAATAAAGAACACTAACATCATGAGGATAAAATCCTCGAGCCAAAATTATAAGAACGCAAGGAAAATTATAACCTTCAGTAATATAACTCATCTTAGAAGAATATTACAAAACAAAATCCCTTTGAAAAATCAAGAGGGAAAAAGAAGCTGATCAGAATCAGTATCTTGGCATCCAGGTAGTATATCGGCATGGATATCCTGCACCAAATCATACACAATCCAAATGCTGATAAGCTGAAACCTAGCTAGAGGATTGACTTTGACTGCTATGAATCCACCTACAAGATTTAGAAGAAAAATTACATAACAGCAAAAACTGCATGAAATTATAACATTGAATGGACAAAAGCTTTGGTGAAGAATTGCTTAGAGAGGTCTCAAGACCTACAGTGGAAATATATAACGAGATAGGCAATACTTGCATCAATGGACTCATTCTAGAATTGTCTCAGGCTTTTACACTAATGAGCAGTGCAGCGCACCATTTTGCATCAACTAAGATGAGAAGGCTTCCATGCAACAAGGTTGACATATTGTCTTATACGATGAAGGTGGCAAGAGGTGCCAGTATTAGAGCTGAATAGCATACTGGATATGGAGAAGAATCCATATCTACGTCCATCTTAATTAGTAGATACAGGTATGAAGACAGATATCAACTGGACGCTAAAATCTCTTCACACTTGTTCTTAATATTGATACAGATTGAATAATAGAAATATGTAACTTTATTCAAAACAAATCAGATATAAGCAACATCCAGATTTGTCTTAAATAAATGCAAATACACAATTTATTCAATAAGCACATAAATTAGTTAATATCTACAGTTGTTTCGCTGCAATATATAAACTTTGTGGCTGAACGTGATTCCACTAACATTTTATCAACTCAGATTATTCATACACGTCTCCTGGCTTTTTTTTTTTTTTGGTTGAAAGACTTACTAATCCTAATTAGGTTAAAAGGCTCCCTCTATTAGTAGTTCAGGGATGCAACTCACCAAGGAAAAAAAAATTGGTACCATCTGAAATTGGAATTGTAAGACATTGTCACTTTTCAAACCTAATTAGGACTTTACAAGAGTCATGTGAGACTTGGAGGGCTGAAAACAGATTAAATATAAATCAGATGTGCATTCAGATACATCCCCATCTATTTTAATATTAGTTGGATGCCTTATCCATAAATGGATTGCTTTGAATATGGCAATGGATCTGCATGGGAATCCGATCTGTTTACACCCCCAACAAACAAAGCTTATGGTTCTAATTAGTATTCATTCGCATGCCAGAATATTGGACAGAAAAAAAGGTCTTTCCAATAAATCACCATAACCATAACCATAACAATCAATCCTGATCCCAGATATTTGGGGTTGGCGATCTTTCCATGATACTTTTCACCAAGAGAAGCTAGGAGTTTTCCTGTTGTTTTGTTATTTCTTTTTAGGTAATCTCAATCTTAATGGGATCATGGTTGGTGAAGTGTGGCCAGAACTTGAAAACTCCCTAGGAAACTGTACAAATTCAAGATTATAAGAGAATATCAAATGATTGATGGGGCCATTGTGGTCTAGGTTGTTGATGATCGGTGGCTCACTCTAAAACTTCAGATGTTAAGACAATCATGCGATAATCCTATTCAGGAGGCAATCTAATGAGCTGATTTAAGAAAATGCTTCTTATGTCATGTATTGAGATATCTTCCAGATAGCAAAAATAGTCCAAGAGACGAGATTTGACCCCATGTTATTTCAGAAAGCTTGAGAAAAATTTAGAGGGTGCAAACATATGCTCAGGCTTGAGCAACTCTCCAACAAATTAAAAAGCTGCAGGGTTCTCAATAAACATACTGCTGCCAGACTATAATATGCTTGAAATTCAGTGAAAACATTATTGCTAGAATGAAAACAAGAACAAAAATTAAGGAAGACTGTCACCTGTGGAATTTACTGAAAATTAAAATGGCCATTTCTGCTTTCAGCATCAATGGGTTTCTGAAGGTGGAAATAGAGAAACTGAAGGAGAATCTGAGAAACACAGTTAAGGATATTCTAGCTGCACCTCATCATGAATCAAAAGAAAGGAGATCTCAAGGTTTTGCAGCAAAATAAATATGTTTCTCGAACTGAGCCATTTAATTTTCTGAACAAACACCATTTTCTATTAAAAAAGAACCATCATTTCTCCCATCTTGCTCTCAAATTGCAAATTTAATTAGTGGTTCTGAAACAAACAAAATAATATATCCTAAAATCTCCATTTCTTGCGAAGATTTAAAAAAGGGGAACAATGTGTCCCTAATATCATCCCTCAAAAAGACATAAACCACATCTGTCCATGCATTAAGGAGGGAGAGTAGGAATTTTGTTCCTGAAAAACAACCCAATCCCCCGATGAGCTAGATCTCAGCCCCTGTTTATACCTTGTTGGATGATGTTTTGGGGTGCACAGCTACTCTTGAAAAGAAGAAAGAAAAAAAAATTGAATGCCATGGTCTAATGTCTGCTGCATATTATAAATAATTGAATGGGGAGAGGCAAAAAAGAAAAGAAAAAGAAAATAATAAAGGGCTAATTAAAGGATACAAAGCATCCAGAAGAACACATCCTCCTGCATCCACTAACCATGGCAGGTTAGGTTTGATTCTAGACCAATCTAAGCTGTTTACAACTATACTGCAAAGAAATTGCATATGTTGATCACTCAGTGTCAGACAAATCATGCAAACATGCCAGAATGGTTAAAATATCACCAAGTTATAACCTATAAATCGAAAAGAAGGAGCAAATGCGCGGTTAAGTTATAAAATATGCAACAAGAAAAAAAATACCTTCCAACATATGTTGCATTTCCAATAAGTGCAAGTATAAACATCACTGGATTGAGGCCCTGAAATGAAGGTATAAAAGTTGGACTTTACTAGTCGACCACAGTTTACAAGGCACATACAGAATCTATAACAAATTTAGTCAAAAACAAAGATTCCTGACATAAATCATGAGCAAAAAACCTCCATGTTGCTTTTCTGGTGCATTAGTATGTCATCAAATGATCCAGATGGATCATCAAACTCAATGTGGGCCACTTTGGTTATCAGTGGAGGACTGGACAGGGTCAAGGAGAAAGACCTATCATATTGGGAAGCTGAATCACATGTGAAACTTCTGAAGGCCATAGCTTGCCTGTATAAAGTCTGATTAATGTGCTCCCTGTTTCTTTTTTTTTTTTTCAAATTAAATAATTTTTGAACTATATGATGTGATGCCATCCCAAAATAGTATTGCACAACTAAGCAATTAGGGAAAATTGCACCGCTTGGGTCTTGAAACAGGTGCTAGCCAAAGCATTTTTTTTTACAGGAAAGACATAGGGTATCTAACAATTTGGGAAGGATTAGGCAAAGTAGCCATAGACAGAGTTAATGTAGAAGTTGAGATCCATCTCTCATAGGATTTTAACTTTTTTAAAATTATTTCTACTGGTTATATCATTGTGGGAAAGGTTTAAAGAAGGTTTAATCTTTTTTAACTAGAAGAAAAGTCTGATCCAAATTATGCAAGGGCAGACCTCACTAGAATAAATAAAAGCTTTCTAACTCAGTTTTAGATAAATCAATGAAAGAAAAGGAATCTTAAAGCCTATTTTCACCAATTTCTATATTTTCAATTTTTTTAAAGAGATTTGAGTTGAGTGGACTAAAAAATTTCTTCTTTCTCCTCAATTGAATAATCAAAATCTCTAGGTTGCTAAATGATGTACACTGCAAGTTACTGTGTTTTCAATTTTTTTAATAGTTAAAATAAATTTCTCATTATCATGCCTTCCTCTCTCTCTCTGCCCCCCCCCCCCCCCCCCCTTCTCTTTTCTTCTCTTATCTTCCTCAGTTCATGTTTCAACACTGAATAAATCTTAATCCCAACTTCTACAAGTCAATGAATGCATAGTTCATCATTATTCAAATATTGTTTTAGTGAACTGGAAATTAGAGATCATTATGAGTCCATATCTAAATACAGATTTACATCCAGTTCTAGATAAGCCAAGGCAACAGAAAGTGTTCTTGTGGCTGCAACAATATTTAGGTATCTCAGAACTTGCACTGTACATTGTGCGAATACTAATCACTAATAATTTATTATAGTTTCCCATGCAGTGCCACCATTTTGGTTATGAGCATAAAGAACTTCATGCAAACAGCAGGCTTTTTTGTGGAGAAGCAGCTAGATATATCTGTAAATCTTTAGTTGCCTAAACATTTTATAGGAATGGTTGAACAATTATATAAATTGTTGGAATTAAGAACTTTATAAATAGATTATGAAATTATAACTAGATACAAACAAAAGGAATAAAATATATTTATAACTAGGCACGTAAATAGTTTTTGAAAACAGCATAAACTGGCCCTTGCCTCCACACTGCCTCTTCTAATCTGCAAGAGTAAAAACATCCTAAGTCAAATCTCAAGTATTGCTCCTTATATGAAATATGTAGAAAAATGCATATGAAATGTGCTGGGAAAGTGAAAAAGATGAATAGCTGTTCTTTGAGATTAAAAGTAGACCATTTAATAAATCTCACATTTAAGCAAATCTGAGGAAGCCTTCCACCCATGTATATAGCTGCCATTGCCCAGCCAAGTAAGTTTCCTATTCTACTGCTTCCATTACCATGTCTCACTGGTGACTCAAAAGCCTGGTCCTGTAGATAGAATGTATTGATCAATATATCATGTTCTATGCTATATTTTTTAAAATGGAAATAAGAAACTAAAGCATTGTCAAATAATTTAATATGCATAGGGGACTGTATGAACATTTATGTGCTAATTTTCCCAACATAAAGTATCAGCTTCTGAATACCTGTAAAAGCTTTCGTCCCACCAATATCACTACTGGATGAGGTGATCCATTCAATGCATTATTCATGTAAAGGTGGAGACCATATATACCCATGAGAAATGCTGCAGAAGGTACCTGTATTTGAAAGACCAGTTCTAAAATTGTTTTCCCCTGACATAAAGATAGAATAAAATATTATAGTATTGTATTGCATAATTTTGTTCTCACCACAGAAAGCATATTTTTTGTGTTCATAGGAGGGGCAGACTGATCCGGAAGCAGCCTGCCAAGCAGAGGCTCTATTGAAGAATGTTGATTGCTGGAAAGAGGAGGTGTTCTATTGGAATCACGTGAATGTGCTAACCATGAACCTGCTGTAGGTACTGGACTCTTTGATAAAGAACGTGCTGACCTGGCAAGTCAGATGAAAGATGACATTCGATCCAAAAACACAAAGGACATCACTTAGTATTTGATTTAGAAATTTTCAGATCTTTCTACTGGCACACAACATTATCAGGAATGGGAACTTAATACTATGTGACACAACTGGGGCAATTTCTTTCTGTATGATATGTGTCAGTCAAACCACCTTCAAACTTTTGATTATAGGAGCTAGCTTGGAAGGCACATGATAGCTCATCAAACATCAAATCAGATATAAACAAATGCAATGGATTTGTTCTGTATAAGTAGGCCATCACCTAACTGAAACATAAATAGACCATGGAATTCCAACAACATACAAAGCCCATGTACAGATACATATGAGAATTGTAAACTCTCAGGAAATATAAGAGCAATACCCTGTACCTGCTATAATGTTTGTGTAAAACTACAGACTATGATATGAACTAACTTTGAACTAGCGATGAATCATACACCAATAGTCTGCCACAAGAGAGGAATCAAGCTTTTTGGCACATCTTCAATGGAGAAGGGAGAGTATAAGAGAAGTGGGTCGTATAAAAGAAATAAAAATAGAGACAATACTTATGAATGCAAGTCATTCACAAGCTTTGGGTAAGCACCTGGTAAGCAATACAAACTGACATACTGATCAAAGATCTAAAGCATAACAACTAACCACATAAATAAAATACAATGATGAATGTATCATGGTGTTTAGACCCTGAATGAAGGCTTCAAAATTAATGCATTTCATTAAGTGAAACTCTAAACTAGAGGCTTTAATCATGATGCTTATGATGATGGTATCTTATGTTTGGCAAAATTGAGTAGGCTGTATCCACTGGCAATGAGATTAGCTGCCAGACGAACACAAACAATAGCCAAGTAAGTTAGCATGCATAGCAGGGAAATGGCAACGCAAAGATGTGATAATATACTGTTCAGTATTGTAGTCAAATAAAACAGGATACAAACAACAATATAGACCGGACAAGGCAAGAGCACTAGCCAAGTCCCATCACAAGGACCTAAAGATGAGGAAGAGAACATTCAACATCATTAAACATGGTTGGCCTCAAAGTTGAAAGAAATTTGAAGAAACAAAGATACAGGCTACTGAAGAGACATATTGCAGGTGCAACCATCACAAGGAAACAAATGGCAATTCATAAATCTTAAACTATGTGCTACCATGCGAACAGAAAACAAGCATTAACTGTTACATCCTCTCAAGTACACACACCAGGGAGACAGTGGAATGAGCTAATACTATCAAGTGCTAAGACCAAGAGAAGTTAGACTGCTCTAAGACAAAAAAAAAAAAAAAAAAAATGCAGCTTGAAGAACCGAAGAAAAGTATATCATAGTTAAGAAAAATAAACGAGAAACTTGAAAGGTAAGAGAGAGTTCACTAAAACCTTAGCTGCATTTGGATGTCCAGTAGCTAATCAAGGCTAGATAACTTTAACTGTATGTAGCCACCACTTATCCACTTAGCCATAAATCTGAAAAGGTTATTGTTTGGCTACCAATGACTACATACTTATCCAGCATTATTGTTTTGATGGAAAATATACCATTTGGCTGAAAAAGGCGCTGTGGTCAAGTGGGCGATATGGATAAAACAAACATCCCCCAGGCAGCAGCACGGAAAAAATTAACCAATTTACCTAAGTCAAGTCCTGTTAACAGGCTAACTTTAACCACCCAAAATCAAGGCGGTTTGGATGGATAATTGAATAACCATGGCTTAACCATAGGTCATCCAGCATCCAAATTCCAGACACAGTTAGCAATGAACAATTAATTCAGTACAAATACTATTCATACAAAAATGAGTTTTACTTGTTAAAAACAATGTCAAATGCATAGGATATTGCCTGTAGGAAATCAAGAATCTAGAGAGAGAGTGATCATGGAGATAGACCTGGTGTCCCCGAAGAACTAAAAGCAATGGAATACGAGAAACGTATGATAATCCAGTCAACAATTGAGGTGAACCAAACTGATAGAAAGTCAAATCATCCACAACTGAGGTGAACCAAACTGATAGAAAGTCAAACCATCCTATTTGTGGCTAAAAAATGCAAATAGCGATCCAAGTCCCAATAATTAACGCAATTGTACAACAAAAAAAAAAGAAAGATCCCATGACAAGCAAGCATAAAGATCTTAGGAAGACATAAATGGAGAAGAGGACCACATAAATTCTAGTCAGGTCAAATGAGAGTCAGGAAGGCCCTGATAACACCTTGGTTCTGTAAAAGGTACAAAAGATTGAGGCAAAACAAAGAGAAATAAAAGAAAAGGATAATTAATCCACACATGCACAAACAGTTAGGAGGGGGAAGGCATTTGAAATAGACTAGAATATTACATGTAATACAAATCTCTCCCACATGAACCATAGCGACGATTGCTGGTGCCATAACAGGAATAGGTGAACTAGTGATATGTGTTCCTTCCCTTGCAGGACTTGATCCAGTTGTCTGATAATTATTGGCTTTGGATTCCTTGCCGTCCATGTTGTATCCTAGCAGCCCTTCTTTTGTTAGTGCATCATCTTGATGATGTCTGTGGATCTGCAATAATGTCAAGAGATATCATGGATAAACAACAATGTCAGCCACTAAAATTTTATTGATGAAAAAAAATGACAAGGGTAATTTGTTAGCCTTTTTGAGTGAGATAAAGGGCTGTTGCAGTATGAAAATAACAGAACCCAACATTCTTGTGCAAGAGGGAACAAGTTACCAGTTTGAAACACGGCAGATATGCAAATCCAAGAAGAAAGAGGAAATTTGAAAGCCTTTCTTCCGAGACATAATTAAGGGAGAAGCAAAAATTCTGGAAATTAACTTAAACCCAAGGAGATACAAATTACTAAACTGTTCCAGAAGGAAAAAAACTTAGATGTAGATTTACACTTGCAAGACAAAATTGATATGCAATATAAGCTTTGGATGAATACAAGAGCTGAGGACACGGTAAATGTAACCAAAATCACTTTAGAAATTGATAATAGCTAAAACTCTCATGAAAATGAGGGAACTAAATAAGGGGATATGGACTTGGTTTGCAATTAAACAGCCACAAGAGAACAAAGAATTTGTCCCAGAAAAATAGCACGCAAACATGCTTACATATTTGGTCTAACTTGATTTGAGATTTCTTTCTCCAAAAAACACTCAACCAGATAATATAAAGTTTCAGTTCTACCTTAACATTTACTAGGCTAAGATGCAATAGAAACTTCAAGGGTGATAAAGGATCAAGGAACCACAGAAGCTGCTATCAATATCACTGTACAAATAGATAATGGATGAGAAACTTGTCAATCTGAAACCAAATCATTAACAAGATCGAAAACTATGGTTATTTTTTCTTCCTGCATGAGATCCCAAGATTTTCTAGATTTGACAGTATTGCTAAAGATAGTGGTTCTCAGAGTTGCTTGACTCCTGTGATGTTCTAGCAAGACAGCATATCAAAAAGACAGGCACACAAAGGCATATTAATCAAATTTAGTGGTTGGTCTAAGGTAACAATTCTTCAAATCCTGGCAAATTCTTAGAAGCTCTTGTGAAGACTTGACATGAGCTTTTGCACTATCTTATGCTAAGAAAGCACCTCTGGGCATCAATTTATTTTTGACAACATCTTAACGTATGAACATGTGCGATATCACAAAGGCATACATATCTAGCTCAAAGTATAAAGTGATCATAGACTGGCACTAAATACAATAGAAATGATACCAAAATAATTTAGAGGTGGAGCTGGATGGCCCTTGGCTGAGCTTGCATAATGGTTGGAAGACTACTTAGACCCAGGGTCTGTTTGGGATAGCTGTTGGATAACAGCTATCTCATATAGTTGCTGAAAAGTAGCCACTTAAAGGCATCCCAGCATCTAATCTAAACAGGCCCTAAATATGCCTTGAGTCAAGCAAATTTCCATGATAACAAAACAGGGAGATTTAAGCTCTCCATGTTTAACATTGATATATCAAGAGCTACACACTCCAATGAAAGAACAATAATCCTAGAGGGGTACTTAATGAAACATGGACCAATTTAGCCACCTTAAGGAAGCTGTCTTGATTGTTTTGTTTCTCAGTGTAAACACCTTCTACCACCATAACTTTCTCTACAGAGTTCATTTGAGGCAAAAACAATAAACTGAACAATTCAGTAATCAAAGTTTATCATATCTGATCTGGATCCTTGATTGACATCAATCTTAACTCAATTTTACTTATACTGTCCAATAAATTCCCTTGGTTGGACTAAAATTATTATTCCTAAGATAATTAGGATTCATTACAATTGAAAATTAGATTATTGTAAAAAAACTTTGGAAAGTTCATTCTACTTGATATCTATAGGCTTGTACATATGTATTACAGATGTAAATTATCAAATGGTTAAACTTAGTGTTGTGTGGAAACAGATGTGAGATCAGATGTAGACACACATATCCAAGTTTATGACTCAGCAAAAGGGAAAACAAGAGATGGGAACATGCAGGAAAAATTCACCTTAATAGAGAATGCTTTGATTTTTCCCTAAAAATTTTTACGTATAAACCATTAAAAAATTATTTTCAAGTGTTTTAGCATACATGATCTACTAAAGTGATTCTTTGACTAAGCTTTCTGGTTTTTCCATCATCCAATCCACAATAAATCAAATGAAACCGTTTTGGATTTATTTTGATTCAAACCCTTGTTCTGCTCTCACTCGCTGCTACTAACGGGTCTCAATTGATTTTCCTTCCTTTAGATACTCAGATGTTTTAGTTTGCTAAGTTAGAAAAGTCCAAAAAGCACAGACTAGCCATGGAGCTTGGATACAATTTTCGATTGGAGATCCATGGATCACAGACGCTCTCTCTCCCCACGGCCTTTTGCCTCTGAAAGCATCCTTCCTTATCAATGCTTGGGTATCCATCCAATGTATGATTTTTTTTTTTATAGCTTTCACATTTGTGGTAGACTGAATATCCATCCAATCTCGATTTTACACAGAGACACTTTACTAGTATTTTTGTGTTAGTAATAGAATTGGTATCATGCTCATTATCAGTATAAATTACCACACATTTAGCTTTTCTTGAACAAATTTCATGATCTTCCATCGATTTTTTCTCATTTTCTTCCTCCTGTTCTTCCAGAATATTAGTCAATTTATATGACCATCAAGAAACCTTTTTACTGATTTCTTCTATTCCAAAAGATTCATTTCTAGTTGTTGTTTGAACGTTTGGATCAGTTGTAATTACATCGAATACAAATTTCAAAGATTTTGCTTGACATTCAAAATCAATTTTTGCTTGTTCTACCAATAAAGAACAGTTTTTTAAACAAAAATTGGGGATCTATTGCACCTACTAGACCATTAATCACAGAGAAGAAATGGGGGACCATCTGGATCTTGAGCACGAAATAAGCTCTCTCGTGGTCCCTACTACTTATGGGACTATGATCAAATTTGCTCCAAAAATTGCTAAATGAAATGGTTTTGTATATGGAAGCGAATGGGGGGAAGCTAAGACAGGACCAAGGGATTCCATATGAGAAGGGGATGGATTTTGAACCACAGGATTTGCTGCCATCAGATATAGCACTAAAAATGGAGGGTTCAACACTTGATCAAACTTACAATATTTTTAAACTTAAACAGATAATAGTAATAATAAATCTTACACCAACATATATTAACTTGATCCATAGTTTATTGAAATCATAAAAAAAAAACTTACCATAAAATTGTAAGGTTACAATGTATTTTTAGGTCCAACATAGGACATGTCACTAGACTAGAGGGACTAATCTTTTGATTTTTCTTTACTTTTAAAGAAATTGACTTAAATTAATTTTTATTAGAAAGACCAAGTAGCAAAAAAATAGAGAGCCCTTGTTTAATAGTAGACGAAATGAAAAGAGCAAGAGAGTGATCCTCGCTTATTCTTATATAATTACTCCAAAGGTAAAGTCGAAGAATTTGTTATTAGTCTTTATAGCCTTTTTTCTTTGATTTTCTATCTGTTACTTATCATTCCATTTGTATCATTTTTTGTTCTTTTTGTTTCATCTATTAGGAATACCGTTAAACAAAGGCTCTCCACTCATCTACCAGTTGGTCCTTTTTAAAGAAAGATAATTTAAATCAATTTGTTAAAAAATAAAGAAAAAACAAAAGATTAGTCCCTTTAGTGTAGTGACATGCCATAATCTAGACTCTAAGAAATATGTTTTAACCTTAGAATTTTATGATAAGTTTAATTTTGTTATTTTGATAAGCTTAAATCAAGTCAACATCACCCAGTATGATGTTCACTATTATTATGATCCTGTCTAAGTTTGAAAAACTTAAAAATTTATTCACCAAAGCCTTACAAGTTGCATTTTAAAATAATTTTCTTAGTATTTTATTCTGTCATCATTTTAAATTAAATTAATTTTTGAGATTTTTTATCTAGGGTCGAAATGCTCTAACTTGATAACTGTTATTTTCTAAGATTCTCTTAATTTGTTCTTAAGAGGGAGAGTTGACTTTTTATTCTTAAAAATTTTAATTTTTTTGATATTTTTGTTGATTTCAAATGGAGGATATTTTCTTATTTCATGAGAAATATTAAGTAAATAGAAAGAAAAAGGAAAGAGAAGAAATAATGAGAGCTCACAGGAGCTCTCAGCCTCATCTACTAAATAAAAAGAAAAAAAAATTGAAAATCAATAAAAAAATCAAACTGGCTCGAGCTGGCGATGCATAGCTAGTTCAGTACTAATTCATGGTTCATCCAACTTTGGTTATGCTATTTTCTTATTTCATGAGAAATAAGAAAATAGAAAGAAAAAAGAAAGACAAGAAATAATGAGAGCTCACAGGAGCTCTCAGCCTCATATACTAAATAAAAAAGAAAAAAATTGAAAATCAATAAAAAAATCAAACTGGCTCGAGCTGGCGATGCATAGCTAGTTCAGTACTAATTCGTGGTTCATCCAACTTTGGCTATGTTAATACCTACATAATATCTACTTAATCAATACCCATAAATAATAAAAACTTTCCAACATTATTATAATAAGTCAAACTCCTTATTAGAGAGCTCGATAAATAATTGATCTCTAAAACCTACAACCAATTGACATGAAACTAAAGTTCTGATAAAAATCCAAATGGATGACCATCCAATAGGGATTCCTAAGCCAAGAATTAAAAAAATGATGTATTACCCCTCAACCAAATGTTAGTACAGCATGCCTCTTACCATGCATGATCCCAATCAACATATCCTGAATTATACAAAACTATCTAACACAAAGTATATCAAACCATACAAGCACAGAATCGATATGGTTCATCATTTTGAAATGATACAAGGCTGGTATCACCTCAAACTACTCTATCAGCTCAAAACCGCTCTGTATCAATCTTCTATTGAACTTATACCATACCGAACTGCTCTGTACCATGCCAAACTGCCTAGTTTGGCTTGGTTTGATGTGGTTTATGAGTTAGAATATTCTATTTTACCAACCAATAAGTTGGTTTGGTACAAGATGATCAATAAGCCATTGGTTCAATATAGTACCAAACCATACCAATCCAATACCAAAATAGTACTAGCTCTTAGTACGATGAACTTTGATGCCGGTGTATTGACCCCGATGCTATAAGACAATCAACAAGCACCTCATTCAACCTATTTTGGCCTTTACATTTTTTTTTTATTTTTCTTATGTTTAGTGTCTTAATGCTATTTTTTTGCAAGAATATGATATATAAGTATCACTTTAAGTGCTCTAGTCATAGATTTTAATGTGTCCTAAAGTTATGTTGCTAATGTAACACATAACATGCAATAATTAGGCCCTAGGCCTAGCTCATGATGGGAATCACCTTTAAGGCAATATCCCTTCTTTAACCATGCAACAAAGTTCAAATCACTCTCCTTCTTTAGTCCATCTCATATGCCCACTCTTTATCATGTATTTCTTCCACTCTCTCTTGTCTCTCTCGTACTCTCACACTCTCTCCTCTATCACTCTCTCTATCTCTTGTACTCTTTCTCGATCTCTTACATCCTCTTAACCTTCTAACACTCTTCTGAAGTCCCTCTCTTGCTCTCCCTCTATTGCACTATCTTCTCTCTTTATCATTCCACACTTCTTATGAGGAAACATAAAAAATGTTAATGGCGTAGCATTTAGAATAGTAATTTCTAGATTGGAGCTTGCAAAAATTTTTAGAAATTATTCTGAATTATTAAATATAAAATAATTTCATAAATTTTTTAATTTGAATTATTAAGTTTCAAGGGATACCCATGACATAGTTGATCTACTTAATTATCAATGTTTGTGAGGTAATGTTCTACACTTCAAATTATTTTATTAAAATTGATAAAAGTTTTCTTATATCCAATAACATGTAAATTATTGTGTTTTCAAAGTGATTGTAGCAAAATATCTTTTCAATTATGTGAATCCAAAATTTTAGTTGTACCAGTATTAAATTTATTTGGCAAGTGACTTTAATTTGTAAATAATGGATATTGTTGTAAAATATTTATTATGTTTATGTAAATTGGATCAAGAAGATAAAGTTTTATTTGTTAAAAACCCTTTGTAAGTTAGTTGACAAGTTTAGAATGTTGTTGTAAATTATGTATATTTTGGAAATATTGAATCTTTAGGAGAATTTGAAAAGGTCTAGATTATTTTGAAAATGGTAATGTTTGAACTTATTATATTTTGTAAAGATCTAGAATATTGTTGTAAAGAATGTGAAAAGGTATAGATTATTTTGAAAATGATAAATGTCTAAAATTATTATTTTGAATTGATATATTTTTATATTTTGGACTTTTAGCTTAACTATGTTCTGGACACCATTGAAGAGATTGTACATTGGCACCTGTCATTGTTTCAAAATGAGCATTATTCTAGCCCTATCACAAGGTATAATTGTTGTACCACAGTATTTTGTCCCCACTGTAGGGCATAAATGTAGTACTTTGGACCACCACAAGTTATATATATAGTATTTTGACCCATCCTATAGAACTTACATGTATTATTCCAGCCTAGTCATAGGGTATAAATGCAGTTGTGGTTTTATAGGCTATAGAGTTAAAATAGACTTGGATATCTATGGGTATAAATACAAATCTTATTATGAGAATTTTATTAGAAATAAATTATTTTGATAGAAATATATTGTTTCATTATATGGATATATTGCTAGTTTCATTTTCATTAAAAAATGCATCATTTCATCATTTAGGTTTGTTGAGGTAAATTTATTTTATACTTGATCCATTTCTACAAAGTAGATTATTGCTTACTAAGTTGTAAGGCTCATTATTTTTACTTTTATTTTTCTAATCCAAGGATCAAGCACTAGCTTGGTAACAAACATAGGGAGAGCAAATAGAGGTAATGTTGGCCTAATAGTAAAGTTAGGTTTAGTTTTTATCCATTTGTATATTAAAGTATTGCTTGAGGATTACGTATAAAAATATTAATACTGAAATTTTAGGATTGTACTCTATTTATAACTTTTGCGAGCTTGTATAGATATATGTCATATTTTAAACTAAGAGTTAGGCTAGAGATTAATTTTTCTGATAATTACTGCTACCTTGCATGAATAATATTGCGATCGGATTTTGATAAATTTATTGATAGGTAGAATAGCCTTATATACTTATAAAGCCAACCCTCGTAAGTATGAGCCAATTGTCATGCCTATCATGATTTTAGATTGAGGTATGACAACAAAATTTCTATACTATTTTTAAATTACACACTAAATAGCACATTCTTCAACAAATTAAAAAATGGACAAAAGAGGGATTTATCAAGCTAGAACACTTTTGTAGCCCATAAACTTGACGATCATAGCTTTGATCTCGTGGAAATGCAATTCAATAGGCTCTTGGCTTCTTGCTATGCATGTTCTCACCCTAAAATAGTTAAGGACAATCATTAAAATCCTTAAAAATATTTTTATGAGCAGCATGGGGCAGCAATGCTTGGTTTGGCATTGAGCAAGGCTGAATACAGGTTTAAGTTGGGCTTGATATGCCTCAAGTTAGGTCATCTCACGGCCATTACATGCAGGCGATTCCATGGCATACCAACACCTCTCCCACTCTTATATAGCTTTTCGCTGATATGATTCTTATTTAGCTTTTTACTGGCATGGGCAGTGAGCATAAGGAAAGTTAGAACACTACTGCTGAGAGAGTACGTTAAAACACTACTATTGAGAGAGTAAATAAGATAACCCTCCTAGGACCAAAGAAAACCTGCTATAGACGAGAAAAGATATCTTGGCATTTGTAAACAAAGTAACCCGTTCAACTTTCTAAAAGCATGGTTAGGCTTCAACTTCCTTTTTTATTTGCAATAGCATAGATAATCAAGTAGCAAATAAATAAGGGAAAAGAATTCTCTTAGGTAGTGTTTGAAATAGGGAATAAGAGAGGATATCCCCTGGATATCCCTCCCCTCTTATTCCAAAAGCCATAACTATAAAGGATAGCTAGGAATAAAGTTAACCAGAGGGATAATCTATGTTTAACCATGGTTAACCATGGGTTATCCCTTCAATTTATTCCCTAAAAATGCAGGAATAGCTGGTTATCCCTCCAAATAAGAGTAAAAAAAAATTATCCTGGATTTACCTTTTTGCATTTGATATGATCAATGGGATAGCCTAGGATAGCCAGGGGATAAACTCTATCCCGTACACTTATCCATGGATAATATTTTTTCTATCAAACACTACCTTAGAGACTCGAAAGTAAGAAGATAAAAGGATACACATAGAACTACAATAATAGAAACAACAACAATGAAATTTTCTAGAACCAATTTGGTTTTATGCTAAAAAGATCAATCATTGAGGCTTTTCTATCTTAAGCAACTAATATTATAATGACGAGTAGAGAAAATCTTGACACAATTTTCTTTGAGGATATGCATGATTATGAGGAAATCCATTGGAATGGAAAAGAAAAACAGGGTTTTCCTGTGAAAAAGGAAAAGATTCTTGGAAAACTAGTTACACACTTTCCAAATTTATTAATTTTCTAATGAAACAAACAAATAGAGAACTGGATTTTTCAAGAAAAAACAATTTTCCAAGCTTTTCCATGAAACCAAACATATCCTAAGTGGAAGAAAGAATATGATTTATACCCCTTTACAATTAAGTCGCGTTTGGTTGTCAGGAATTGAAATAAATAATTAATGAGCTTTCCATTCTCAAGAAATCATCAAGAATGATTGATTATCATTCCCATGCTTGGAAGCGTACTGGAATTCTGAGCCAATGAAATCAAATCTCATTATGAATGGCTTATTCGGCAGAGTGGATTTGGAGAGAAAGAGAAGTCTTACCTTTTCATCAAATGGTCTCTTCATTAGCAGAGTGGCAATTTGTCACCAATAATAAAGGAAAGGTAAAAATAGAGAAAGTGGGTACTGAACGGAATAGAAAGACAATTAGGTGGAGTCTTATTGTCTTAACCATGTCAAGTTTCTTTTATTTCCCATGCACATATCAACATGAGGGAAATGATGCCCAAGTCCACCCAAGTGTTTTGCCTAACCCATTTTATAGAAATACAATACCTCTTAGAATCAGCATTTCAAGGTCTATATTGGTTACCAAATATGGCAATGGATCATCATGGGAAACCAATACGTTTCCAGAAAACCAGATCTGGCCCTAAGGATGCTATGTCTATACCTACATATATGCATGTATAATATCAAGTTGACAGGAATGGATAGGATGAGATGATCGGGTTTACAAAAAAAGAAGCCTCAAGGTACTGAAACAGAAAACAGAGCATATGGAATACATTAGAATGAGGAGATAAATGAGAGCAAAACCTCAATTTGAAGATTTGAAGTGTAAAAAAAAAAGAACACTGGCATATTTGCATCAAGCTAGGAATAATCTAATCAGAAAGAATTGTACAAAGTAAAGCGCAAAAGCTAACTAAGGAGCATAACTTCGTAAGAAGGACCATCAATCCCATCAAGAAAGTGATTCAAAAGATCATAGAAATATCAGAAAAGCGAGGACATGAGTCACACGACCTAAGATAGCATAGATGAAAGTTGTTTGAAGGACATGAAGAATCTTTTGCTGGAACTCAATAAAAGACACAACCTTAGTGGGACAAATATCAAGGAAGGACGAACAAAGCTTAGCACCAATAGATGCCGCCTATTGGTTATGAGAGTTCTTGTCATGCTTGAATTGCACAATCAGTCAGCAATCAGCAGCAATTCATATATTGTGTCAACAATTGGAATGTACTGGAAACTTACATGACTAGACTGGCAGAGAGACCATAAGATACGAAAGATAACATTATATCTTTTCTCCTGCGTGACTATTTTATGCAGCTTAATAGTGACACATGCACTAAATTATTGAATCAACTACTTAATCCTTTCAGGCAAATCCGACAGCATCGAACAACTCACGTAATTTTTCATTTATATAAAGATTAGTGAAACCATACATGCTACATTATATATTTTTTAAAAAAAGGAATCAAAAATATATATTTTTATAAGGGGGGGGGGGTGTTGGGGGGCAATAAATCTTAGAAGAATGCTTAGTTAAGAATGTTTGGTCTAGAAACTGTCGACTAAAATGAGAAGAATTGCCATGCTTCATTCTCTATCTTGACATATTAATTAATGCACCATGGACAGAGTGATAAAGCTAGATTAATAGATTGTCACCAAGGAATGGTGCATTTGTTGCCTGTGAAGCCTTGGCATGGCATGGTACAGAATCTATACAAGAAAAACCATTGACAAATACAATTTTATTCAGAAACAAATCTCTGTTTCATACAAATCGCAACCAGATATTTTTTCTTCTTTTTAGTTTTACAGTGGAAGGAAACTGCTATCTCAATGCACATTAAGATTACTGCATTGATTGAGGATGTCATAAGAATTTTCTTGACAGATGAACTAAGAAAACACTATGCAATTTTAACAACATACAAAGCACTGCATCATTAATGATAAACAACATAACATGATAAGGACCTAAAAAGGCATGGAACAGACATAAATAATTGCATTGAGTACAATCACATAAAACTATCATGCTCATCAGGTAAATTGCCGACAATACAGTACAATGAAAGATGCCCTTGACACAAAAAAAATCATGACGAGAAACTAAGAAGACAGGCTATCCACCTGAGCCAGAAAACAATAAAGGCACATGAACTTTTCTCAGCACAAACGGGACATGAGATCCTCATGTGCATCAAGTAACTGTCCATATGGACATTTATATTTGTCTCTGGAATTTCCAGGTTGAGCAGCAATGACGATTATAAATTTCTGAATGAATTAAGTTGACTGCCTAAGCATTGCTTTGAAAGTGGGGGACAATTTGGCTTGTAAAGTGGATGAACACAATAAAATATAAGATTGAATAAATCATTTATATGCATTAGCAACAATCCCAAAATAATTTTACCTTATGACATATTCCATCTCTGTTTGCTTTCAGACGATGATAGACGTAACCATAATATACAGTCTGTGCAGTAAGAATAACAGTAGTTGTTGTGTATAACTGCATATCAACAGATGCAGAGTGTTTCACCAAGATGTGAAAAGTTATTTCACCTACTAATGAATGACATTTAAGTTGTAATTCTCACCAATGCCATGTAAAATTGCGTTGGCAGCTGCAAAAATTAAATAAACAATGTCAGTACATTAAACAGTGTTTATGAATCACCTACATAATGGAATTTATCTCCGATTGTCCTGGTACCCAATTGGATGCAAGGCCTGCCCATATCTTTGATGAATCAATTTGATTCCAATAACGGGCTGTAAGAATTATCTGGTATTTAATACCAAGATTGCATATTGCAGAATCTAATCTCAAGACTACAACAAAATAAAGCTTCTGAAGGCTGGTGAAGATGTTGGGAACAGGGAAAGATTGCCAGCCTAATAGGAAAGACAGGTAAAAAACTAGAAATTCTGAATCCAAATCTAAAAAAAATTAGGGCATGTATAACACCTTTTAGCTGGAAATTGGTATTTTACCTCCCCTAAATCAACAATATCGCCAATCCTGTGAGCTTTTTTAACCTTGCATCGTTGGTTCTCTGATTTTCCATCATCTTGTAGCATGTCCCAGCATCCAAACACTAAATACAAATAATCATATTGCTAATTGTATATTCAACTCAACTCAACTAAACTCATCTAAGCCTTTTCCCACCTACATGGGATCAATTACATGAATCTGCTTCCTCCACTCTACTCTATTCAGAACTAAATCCACACTCAAATTACAAATAGTTATATTTTCTTAATTATTTCTATACATATTAGTTTAGGTCTACCTCTAACTCTATCATTACCGTGGATTATTAAAATATCACTCTTTCTAATTGAAGCATCTAAAGGTCTTCGTTGTATATGTCCAAACCATCATAATCGATTTTTTCTCATTTTATCTTTAATTAGGAATACTCCTATTATTTCTCATATATGTTTATTTCTAATTCTATCTTTTAAAGTTTTACCACATATCTATCTTAACATGCCCATTTCTGTTACACTTAATTTATTTACATATTGTTTCAATATTGCCAAACACTTTGTTTCATATAGCATAGCTAACCTAATAACGGTTTTATAAAATTTTTCTTTCAATTTTAATGGGATGCCTTAATCATACATTACTCTCGAAGCACTCATACATTAATCCATCCTGCTTTAACACTATATTCACATCTTTACCTATTTCACCTTCTTACTAGATAATTAATCCCAAATACCTAAATGTTTCGTTCCTTGGTATCTTTTGGCTTGCAATCTTCACTATCTCTGCATTTGTATTTCTACTTCCACTAAAATTATATTTTATGTATTCAGTTTTAGTTCTACTAATCTTGAAACCTTAGATGCTAAAGCCTCTCTTCAAATCTCTAGCTTAGCATTTACTCCAAATTTAGTTTCATCAATCAATACTCAACTCAACTAATCTAAGCCTTTTCCCAACTACATGGGGTCGACAAAAAAATACATAAATTTTAATGGGATACATCGATTAAATTGAGTTGAGTTGAGTCAATCAATACTATATCATCTATAAATAACATACACCATGCGATATCATTTTAATATGTTTGGTTAATTCATCCATAATTAGTGCAAAAAGATACGGACTTAAGGCAGATCCTTGATATAAACCTACAGTAATTGAAAACTCATTAATGTCTCTTATTGTTGTTCTATTAATAGTTATTGCTCTATCATAATATTGCAATTGTTGTATGTTAGATTTTTTTTTTTTTTTTTGGTTTTTGGGGGAAGGGGGCACAAATGTAGGTATGACATTTTTCTAACAGCTGGCTGGCTCTACCTGGCAAGCAAGCAATCAATGTAGAAATGTTGCTACAAAATCAATGTCATAGCAAGAAGTATAAATTTTAGCAAGCCCATTGAGGTAAATGTGTCTTCACATGAGTGTTTCGGTGTGTGCATGCTTTCAAATCTCGGCAAAACACATATGGGTGGCAATATGGATTGCTATTCCAAGGGTATCAAGATGGATCTTCCAAGTATCGAATAGGACTGTTCCATCATCATTCTAGCATCCTAATCAACATTTCTAGAACAACCCCCATTCCAAGTGTCAACATAGGATAGGATGGTGGCATGTCTTATTCCATGAAAAAATCAAAATGATTCCATTCTATGAGATTTAAAACCTTGAATGTGTATCTATATAGATACATGAATAAACAAACCCATCATAATTGTGTTGTATAAAAATTTGAAGTGGAAATGCTACCAAAAAATTTGGAAGAAAAAAATTATGTGAAGATGACAATGAAACTTACAGTAGCTGGCTCCAGCAGACAGCCAATAAGATTAAAAATATCACTGCAGATGGATAAAAGAAATCGCAGAAGATATCAAAAAATGTAACAACAAGGAAAACATCATGAAACTTTAAATATGAAATTACATGAAATTTCTTCTTAAAATGAAATTACCCAAAATAAAATTTTTCTTTCCTTAAGAATAATTGGCAGCTAGTACATGCACATTTGTGTATTGATTAAACCTAAGTGCAGGCAGTGTGTCAAATAACTTAAACACAGGTAAAATTGTGCTAAATCTTGGGCATTTGTATGGGGCCAAGAAATCTAAATAAGACGTTCAGGCTAGCCTTTTTGATGACATTATAGATGTCCTATTGGCTCAAGTAAATTAGGATTTACCAACTTGAACTTTCTTGTGTCAAGTATGGATGCCAATCTCCCCCCGGGCACCCACCCCCAGCACCAAAAATAAATAAATAAATAAAGATAGCAATATCAGTTCACCACTGACTTTGTATACCAGTATGGGAATATACCCTATAACATATAGGTAACTACCAGTATGAGCAGCAGTACTGGTACTTCAACCACTGTGTGGACCAAAATTCAAATGGTTTAAACTTCAACATATTCTGACAATGAATCTAAACATATCATTTTTGATGAGCTGAGAAATTGTTTTTGACCCTACCCTATTCTTGAACCCTCTACTGAGCTCAACTGTGCTCGCATTTATTTTGAAAGGGGCCAAAGAAATGATTCCCCCTGCTGCCAACTGTTTTCATTTAGAATTTCTATTGGATAGGCCAATTCTCCACTCTGTACTTTATGCAAGGGTAAGAAGAATCTGAAAATAATTTTGTTTACTGGCATTTTGAAAGTGCAGTTCTTTGAACAGTGTGGATAATTAAATTCTAACTTTACCATGCAGTTGGCACAAAGTCATTCAATGTTGGAGCAAAAAGAAAGGTTTAAAATGCCAATAGCAAACCCCATCAATGCAGAAAGAATCATAAATTTAGATCCAACATATGATCATGACAAAAATATCAAATTTCTCTAAATCAATTGTATTTTTGTTCGGACTAATCTATAGCATTTTGATTCCACCTACTTATGAGAGTAGGGGATGCAATTTTGTACACGACCTATGAATATGACTCGAACCTAACACAAAATTAGTAGGCTCGGGTTGAGCATAAACGGTTCAGATCAAATTTAGATTAATTTGTTAGACACGATTGATAAACAAGTCAAGTCACGGATTGACCTATTAACTCGAAAGTGACCTGCCATTAAGTTGATTATTCAATGGATCAATTTGTGTAACCCAACCCATCAACCTAAATATGATCCACCAGACCTATTGATCTAAGTAAATGTTACAACATTGATCTAAGTAAATATGTCACAACAATAGCAACAAAGTCTTAATCCCAAACTAGTTGAGGTTGGCTAATCCTTTTTCTTCATTCAGCTCTGTTGTTAATCATATTTTTTGTAAGATGCAAAAATTCTAAGTCATTCTTTATCACTTCCTGTTATATAATTTTCGGTCTACCTCTACCTCTTTTTTTCTCTACATGTAACAAGTTACTCTTTTGTACAGATGCATTTCTAGATCTACATTGCATATGTTCAAACCATCTAAGTCATTCTTCTTTTAATTTATCCTCAATTGGAGCTATATCTATCTTTTTATGAATAATTTTTTTATTCTATCTTTTCTGATATTATCACACATCCATCTTAATATTCTCATTTCTACTATATTCATCTTATGTAAGTATATTTTTCTAATTATCCAACATTCCGTGTCATAAAATAAAGATAGTCTTATGACTATTCTATAAAACTTTTCTCAATTTGGTAGGTACTCTATGAGCACATATTATTCCAATTGCACTTCTCTACTTTATCCAATCTATTTTAATCCTATAGATACATCATTCTCAATCTCTTTTTTTATAAATAATTAATTATAAATATTAAAAATAATTATTTTTAGTAACTTTATGATCCTTAATTTGTACTTCATATTTATCTTCATTTCTAGTTGTACTTAAATTATATTTCATGAATTATGTTTTTATCTTACTTAACCTAAAACCTTTAAATTCTAATGCATTTCGTCATATTTCTAACTTACAATTAACTCCACTCTTAGTTTTATCTACAAGTATTATATCATCTACAAATAATATGCACTATAAAATATTATCCTGATACATCTAGTAAGCTCATTTGTAACTAAAGTAAAAAAATAAGGACTAAAAGCAAATTCCTGATGTAAGCCTACTGTAACGAAAAATTTATTCATATTACCATGAATTGTTCTCATACTAGTAACTACTCCATCATATATCTTTTATTATATTAATATACCTAACAGTACTCCTTTCTTTTTTAGCATCTACTATAGGATTTTTCTAGGGATCCTATCATATACTTTCTTTAAATCAATAAAAACTATATAAATATCTTATTTCTTTGCTCTATACATCTTCATTAATATTTTAAGGAGAAAAATAGCTTTTTTGATCAATTTTTTTTGGCATAAAACTAAATTAATTCTTTAATATGCTTATAGTATATTTTAAATTATGTTCAATTATTCTCTCCCAAAGCTTCATAGCGTGACTCATAATTTTGATATCATGATAATTAAAATAATTTTAAATATTTTTTTATTCTTATAAATTAGTAATATAATGCTCTTCCTTTATTCACTAGGTATTTTTTTTAGTTTCTAATATCCTATTACATAAATTTATCACCCACTTTACTTCAGCATCATCTAAACATTTCTAAACTTTTATAGGAATCTTATCAAATCCTACAATTCTTTTTACTTTCATTTTTTATAGCCTTATTTACTTTAGATGTCCTAATTTTATAAGTATATACCATAACTTTATTCTCAATGAAGCTATTAGGGCATCCTAAATTATCTACATAATTTTTATTTAATAATTTATTAAAATAGTTTCTCTATCTTTTTTTTCTCTTTCTTTTTAACCAAAACTTTTGATCATCATCTTTAATACATTTAATCTAAACATATTTTTAGTTTTTCTTTCTCTCTTGAAATTATATATATCTTTCTTTCCATCTTTGGTTTCTATCCTGTGATATAATTCCTCATATCTCTTATATCTAGCCTTTCGTACCATTTTTTTAACTTCTTTCTTAACTATCTTATAGTTTTCATATGCTTATCCCTTCTTACATTTAGCTAGTTTTTTATAGCTTTCTCTTTTAGGCTTAACTACTAATTAAACTTTTTCATTCCACCACCAAGTTTTTTTATCATAGGATCATTTTTCTTTTGACTCTCATAATACCTCTACTGTTACTTTTCTAATACTATTAGCCATCTCTTTTCATACGGTATTAATCTTTCTATTTATACTCCATTTTTCTTCCTTCATAACTATCTTTAAAATTTGTTAATTTCTCTCCCTTTAAATTTTATGATCCAATCCTTGGATTTTTATACCTTATAGTTTTTCTTCTTAATTTTTGAATACATGCATCTATAACCATTAATTTATGTTGTATAATTAAACCTTCACCTAACATAACCTTGCAATCTTCACAAAATACTTGATCAATCTCTTTTTGGTAAGGAAGAAATCTATTTAACTAACATTATATACACTTTTAAAAGTTATTAAACAAGAATTTTTTTTTTTAAAATATGTGTTGGCTAATACTAAATCATATGTCATTGCAAACTCTAAAATAGCATTTTTTTCTGTCATTTCTATCTCTAAATTCATAACCATCATGCATACTTTTAAAACCTATATTATATTCCTACATGTCCATTCAAATCTCCTTTAATAAATATTTTTTTTCAGTAAAAATCTTTTGAATTAGTTCATCCATGTTCTCCCAAAAACATTGATTTATCACACTATATATCTAAACCTACTTAAGAACCATAAGCACTAATAATATTCATTGACTCATCATCCATCACTAATTTAATTAAAATTATTTTACCTACTATCTCTTAATGTCTACAACTTTATTTTTTAGGCTTTTATCTATAATACTTTCTACTCCATTTTATTCCTATCTTTCCCTATATATTAAAATTTAAAACCATTAACCACTTTTGCATGTTCACCTATTCACTTGGTCTCCTATCCTTCTTGTCCATTAACTTTTTTTGTTAATAGCCCTATATTCAGAGTTACTAAACATATTTATTTTGTTAATTGCTTATTTTTCGTCACACTCGAATGCCGAAGTGATGCATCGCTTACAAGGACCATCTAGCTTTCTTACCATTTTCACTACATCAAGGGTATGATACACCACGCCGCTTATGAAAAATGCTATAAGTTTATTAATTTTTTTATTGGATTTATGTTTATAGGGTGTGATTATAGTTTTATGCTGATTGTCAACCTACCACAACCTTCCTTCTTTATCTGGAACCGAGATTAACTATGTTCATAGAGTATGACTATAGTTCCGCTTATGCATAACTTTATCAACTATATATATATATATAGTTGATATAAAGTTATGCATAAGCGGAACTATATATCTTTTTGGTTTTTATGGAACATTAGGCATGAACTTGCTAACCACACTTCTGTAAGACAGTAAGAAAATGGGGGAAAAGTTACAATCTCACAAGGAACAGAACTGAAAAGGAGGATGATATCAATTTGTCGATTATATTCATTACCCAACAATCCATGTCATCAGAAAAGCAATTGAAAGGCCTTCTGTAGATTTCTCTTTATAATTTGTGATGATTTGAGGAACCTCAGCAACACCCCAACTGACAACACTGACCAGTCCAAGAGTTAAAGCTGCACCATCCTTTAAACTACACAGACAGTACTTCAAGTAGATTTGAGCCCACTTCCAGCAATGCTGGTTTAGGGAGCAAGCAGGGGGAGAAGTTCCACTTAGAAGACCCATGACATACAATCACCTGTTTCCAACCTGAAAACCAATGCATGGAAGAAGCATTTTCATTCCAACCTGAGAAGCTTATTGCTTTAATCAAAATATAAATCAAAGTCATTGAAACAAAGCAGTCAGTTTAATGGTGTTGGCTACAGAGTCTTTGAAGAACAATGAAAGAGATGCATCGTTTCCCAAAGAAACCCATACGAAACTACACTTACTGCTGATTACGTAAATAAGAAAACGAAACTTTTTTATGTTTTTAAAGCATCATCACCTAGAAACATAGTTATAAGCTTGGTATTGAAACCTGGAAAGCTAAAAATCTAAACCTAAATATAGATAGGAAACAGTAGAAACACTGCTGAGCACTCATAACAAAAGGTGATGACTATAGGTTACCCATGTTACCGTGAAAATTAAGAAACCAAAAACAAACAACAAACAATTTTTTGACAAAAGAATCTGCAACAAATTAATCAGAAAAGGAAAGCCAAGAACTAATACCTGTGAACCCAATTTTGTTGATGTAAAGATATATACATATGAGCCATTCAAAATGCAAAAGAGAAATAGAACTCAGCCAAATTCTCCAAGCCATAGAATGCCGTGTAAGTGCAAACCATGCATCTCATATTGAGTGTAGCATAACTGTACCGATACTGAACCAAGATACTCATAGCACGATAACCATACCGATACATTGAGATGATAAACCAACTTCCATTATATGTTTGTATTAACTACCATTAATTGTGGTATTGGAATGAGATCCAAAATTGAGAACCATACTCTAATTAACTATGGGAATTTCTCAAATTATTTATTTTTCAATGATATTCTGACTCTCTATCTTTTGTGTAGACAGATTAGTGCTCCATCACTTTTGCATATTCTGCAATTAATTTGTTTATGGTTTATTCAAGAAGTAATTAATTTACACGGTTGCCAAAGATAACGTATATGTTCCAGCCATTATATATCCGTTGTAACAGCCTAGCTCTCTTATTATTCTTGTTTCTGAAACAAGATGTACATGTTTTATTTCTTCCAGTAAAGTTTCATCATTCAAATCCATCCCCGAGAAACCAAATTTATAGCCATACCCAGAAACAAAGTCTAGGCTAAAACTAAAGCATCGATCATATATATCTCTCATAAAGCTAATTAAACTCCAAGACATCTGATAGAATAGACTGAAACATTCCATTAGAATGAGAAAAAACAACAAGAAATACCTGATTTCAGATCAGGTAACAAGCCCCAAATAACGTCCAAGAAAGCAGAGATCGAGACCCAGCTGGGCTCCCTCAACCCATGAAGCGAAGGAAAGCCACGGAGATTTCTCGCGTCTTTGTAGGGTTTTTACGGGAAAGAACAGATCAAAGGAAGGAAGAGGAAAGAATTAAGAGAGAGATTCTTGGAGATGCCAACAGCCAAAAGAATCCTTCTCGGCAGCGTAGGGGGGTCAGATTTAGAAGCGTGGCGACGATGGACCCTTCGTCCCTTGGCTGGTATTCGGGACTAGAGTTCGTTTTGAAGGGAAACCGGAACCGCCACGTGGAGGCCCTGGAACGCAGTTCATGCGTCGCATTTGGAGTATTGGACTTTTCCGAAGCAGACGTGCTGCCAGCCAAAGTTGGGTTTTTCTTCATTACGTTTCTCGAGATAAGAGCATATTAACTTATTTTGATTTTTATTAAGATTTTTTTACAATTAAATATATTAATTATATAATTCAAGTAAGTATATTGATTTTAATGGACATGATCTTTCCTTACCGTCGTCATGTTTCATCTTCTCCATTATGATCTCAGCCTCGTAAAGCGTTATTATAATATATATATATATATATATATCACATCAACTAGTATGAGTGTATGACTCGTTTAACTCATCATTTAGAGCTGTAAAAATAAATTTAATTATATAAATTTTATGAATTGATATATTTAATTAAAAAATTATTTTATTATTATTTATTTTTGTTTAGAACGTTTTTCAAGCATGTTATCTCGTTATGGTTAGGCAAAGTGAATTTTTCCTTTATTTTCCTTTTTAACTAGCTTCATATTTTATTACATCAAACATTGGACGGATGCAAAAAAAAAAAAAAAAAAAAAACAAAAACAAAAACAAAAACAAAATAACAAAGAGTTTAGACGCTGTTTTAGATCCAATCGATCTTATGACAGCCACTGTGATATGAGAGGCTGTCTCATGCCATTTCTATCGGTTCAACAAGAGAAATTATTGATTGTATCATCCTCCGTTCTCAAGTATCTCCATACCTTGAATATATATATATATATATATAAAGAAAATTAAGTATACCGCTGGATGGTTGCATTCTATAATATTATTTTATCATTATGGACAACCGTTCATTAATTTTTTTAACTAATGTATTAAATATTTTTTATTATAATTTGGCGGTTATAACTGCTTAAATTTTGAAAAAACCCACTTTAGCGGAAGAATCCCAAACGTTCTTTTTCTTTTTCTTTTTTAATACATTTTTTCCTTTTCACATCCAATAAATCTTTTCTTAATAGTATCATACAATTTGATGATTTAATTTCTTTTTCTTTTTAAATATCATCCCTTATATAAACTTTTAATGCAACCACATGCGGAAACTAAAAATTTTTAAACTTTTTTATACATTATTCTTTTTAGGCTTCCTAAATTGTCTCTTAAAATAAAATATAATATTTATTAACAAAATTCTTAACATATTCATTATTAGTTGAAAAGTCTCAAGCATTTTCGTTTCATTTTTTCATTGAATCTTTTCTTAATAGTATCATACAATCTAATAATCATTAACAAATTCCATAATCATTAAGCTTCTTAATAAATAGTTCCTTGTAAAATTCTTGATAAATACGTTGGTAGCTAAAGAGTCCCAAATTTTATTTTATTTATTTTATTTTATTTGCTTTTCTGCATGATACCTACTATAATTTTTAACAAACGGTTGTTAACCAAAGAGCTCAAACATTTTTTTTTCCTTTTCTATATTATTTCTTTCCATACCCACTTGCATACCATCTAAACAAGATTTTAATAAACTTTCTCTTAGATAAAAAGTCTCTCAAACTTTCATTATATATATATATATATATATATATATATCTAATAGTTTAATTTTGATCTTACTTATCTTTTATAAATATTGCTCTTGAACAATCTAACATTTCATTCTATCAAATATATCTGGTCTTATGGACATCTTATGAATTCTTGCCTTCAATATGATAAGCATCCAATAATCATATAATATTTTACTTGTACTTCTCTATTTTATCTAACTTTCATTAATCCTATGCATAATATCTTTCATATCTTATTTCTTATGAATAATTAATCCCATGCATCAAAAATAATCAATCCTAGAACTTCATTATCCTCATTTTCGCTCTATTTTGATTTGTAATTTTAATTTTGCTAAAATTACATTCATATATTCTAACTTATTCTATTTAAATTCTAATGTTCTTCTCTATAATTCCAACTTACAACTAACCCTAATGTTAATTTTATTTAGCATTTTATCATTTATAATACTTACGCATTAAGAAATATCATCATAAGTATTCCTAATAAGTCTATTCGTAAGTAATACAATAAGATAACAACTTAGAGTAGATTCCTAATATAAATGTATCATAATTAAAAATTATTAGTATTATCATCAATAATACTAACACTATCAACCACTAAACCATACATGTTCTACTTATATATATATATATATATATATTTGTATATGTATGTATATATATTTGTATATGTATGTATGTATGTATGTATGTATCTTTTTTAACGCCTACTATAGGATTTTATATGGACTCTATCACACATTATTTAAAATTAATAAAAATCATATGAAAGTGTTGTCTCTTTTTTCTATGCATCTTTATTAACATGTGAAGGAAAATGGTAGCTTTTATTAAATATTTTTAGCATAATTCTAAATTAATTCTCTAGTATTATGTGTTATATCTCAATCTATGTTCAATCATCCATTCTTAAAATTTTATAGTATGTCATGAGTTTAATATAATGATATTTAGAAAAAATTTTAATAGTTAACATCCAAAATTAGCTTCTAAATGCCAATATCAAGTGGAAGGTTGAAGATCACCTAGTAGAGCATGGACCATCGAACTAGTATAGAATTTTTACAAAAGAATTGAAAGAGATCAAAAGATGTTCTTTGGGAGACTCTTCGATACTCAAGTTAATATAAGGACAAGAAAGAGAAAATGTCTCAGAGGAGGGATCTATATCCTCCATCATGCTTGTTGCCCAGATGTAGCAACCCAAGAAAGGATAAATTGGGTAATTAAAAATTAATTACTAGCGCAGGTATGTGCTTTAATACTAATTTAAATTTACTTGGCAGTGGTGTGTAAAGTGCACAGAATAATAACACAGAAAATCAAGCAACCCAAACACAAGAGAGTTTATGATGGTTCGGTGCCAAACTCAGCACCTATGTCCACTCCTCAAAAACCTTTGGGAATTTCATACTAATTGTATTACAACGATTACAATCTCTAGCCTTCCCCGGCTAGCCCTCTTGTTTATACGGCACAAGGCAGCCAACCCCTAGTCTTTTCGGCTAGTCCTCTTGTTTGTACGGCATAAGGAAGCCAACCCCTAGCCTTACCCAGCTAGTCCTCTTATTTAACGGTGCAAGGAAGCCAACAAGAACCAAGGGTTAACTCTAACCCTTTTACAAGATTGTTCAGAATAGATAAGAACAAGTAGCTCCTATAATGAGAAAATATTATACTTTTCAAATTTTGTAGCAAATCTTCAGCAATAAATGAAGAAGCTTTGAGTAGCTGAAGCTTTGAATGCTTGAAGGCTTTAATGGATTTGGATGATCTTTGAGCAATGAATGATCTTCAACTTCAATGCACAGCAACTTGCTTTTCAACACTCCAAAAAATGCAATAAAGGCTCTTTTTCTTGGATTTCTTTCTCTTTTTCTTCTCTTTTTGATTCGTCATTTTGTTCTTCTAATCCTAGCTATTTAAAGTAATCCAACAATAAAAATATATGTTAAATACATTTGAAAAAATGAAAAGTAAAACGGAAAGAAAAGATAACTGTTGAAATTATTTTCCTTAAGCATTGAATGCATTGAATCCATTTGAAGAAGGAAGATCTCTGGCATAATCCAAGAGATCAAAAGTTAGTATAGCTGAATATAGAAATCAATTAAAGAAGAGAGAGAGAGAGCATGCCCAAATATCAGAGAGGTAGCTGACTGGAGTTAATTCCAGGTAGCTGAGGGCTTGAAGACGCTCGGCCAAGAAAGAAGAAAAAGCCATAAGCTAGCTAACCAGCTAGCTAATTTTGAAATCTCACATAAATTTAGCCATAAAAGATAAGGTAGTTAGCTCTCTAGCTAACTAACTACAAAGGGCTCACGGCATGAAGCTTATCCTAGGGAAGAGAGTTAGCTCCTTAGCTGACTAAGGCAAAAGCTAGTTAGCTCTCTAGCTAACTAACCACAAAAGCACACGGCCAGGAGCAATATCCAAGAAAGCATTAGTTAGCTCTTTAGCTATCTAGGCCAAAAGGTAGTTAGCTCTCTTTCTAACTAAGCAAGTAGTTAGCTCTCTAGCTAACCAAGCAAGCATCCAACGATCATGAAGAGATAGGCCTTAACAAGATAGTTAGCTCTCCAGCTAACTAGAAAAAAGAGGCTCTCAGCTTGGAGAAGGAAATCAGCCATCAATAGAAGACGAGTTAGCTCTTCAGCTAACTAAGCAAAAAGTAGTTAGCTCCCCAGCTAACTAAGCTCAATGTTCATGGCAAGAGGAAGGCATCTGTCCAAGGTAGCTAGCTCCTTAGCTAACTAAGAAAAGCATCCACTCACCCAAGAGAAGAATAGTTAGCTCTCTAGCTAACTAAGCCAAAAGGTAGAAGCTCTTTAGCTAACTAGAGAATGAATCCACACAGCTTGGAAGTGGTAGTTAGCTCTCCAGCTAACTAGGAAATGAAACCGCTTGGCTTGGAGGAACCTGTGAGAAATAGTTAGCTAACAAACAAGACTAGTTAGCTCCAAGGTAAAGCAGTTAACTAACAGGATATGCTAGCTAAGAGAAGCACTTAGCTAGCTCACCAGTTAGCCAAGAACAGGAACCGTTCGGCCAAGTGAAGTAACAGGAAAATTAGTTAACTAAAATAGAATTCCAGCTAGCTCAGAAGGAGGCCAAGCTAGCTAACCAGCTAGCTCAAAATAAGCATGGCTCGGCTAGCAAAGTTAACAGGAAGTATATTAGCTAAAATGAGGCACCAGCTAGCCAAGGAAGGGACTAGCTAGCTATCCAGCTAACTAAAAAGGAGACCCATTTGGCTAGGCCACTGAAGATAGTGTCAGTTAGCTAACAAATGTGTCAGCTGGCTAGACAAAAGGATAAGCTAGCTAACTAGCTAACTCCCAACATAATTCAAACGGCTAGGGATGAATGAATCAAATTGATAGCTTCCAAATAACAGATAAAAATAAAAGAGATATACTACCATAAGATTTTACTTGATAACTCATTTGTAAAATATCTGTACTTCCCTATATCAAGCTTAATAACTAGAATTAGTCTATGCTTAGTTGTTTTGTTAGCATCAAAATCAATTCAGGGTCAACAATGCTTAATTATATGTTGTATAGGCAAAGCTCTGATATAGCTTGTCAAAAGTAGGGGAGCTATATTACCACTTATTGCGTAACAAGGAAAGAAGAGATCAATGAGAAAAATAAAGAGAATATCACACAAGGATTTAATACAATTCAAACTAATGACCTACAATCACATCAGTAAAGATAACAAAAAAAATTATTATGAAAATAAATAGAATATTACAATGACCATTTTCTCACTAGAGACACTTTCTCACAAAATCTTATAGCAACTCACACCTAATAAAAACCTCTCTTAAATTCTCTCTTAATAACACTCTAGGTTACCCTAAAGGCCAAGGCTACATGTACTTCTACATAAGAGGGATCTAAAGTATCACACACAAACTAGGACTTGTGTTCTCCTTATATATGAAACATATTCATCTTGAGCTTATAAACCTCAAGACAAACTTTAACAAATCTCTATCTTAACTTGAGGTTTACTAAGATAACCATCCTAAAAACTTTTTATCATCTTTGCCACTAGTCCCAATAGGTATCAACCACTCCAAACTCTAAATAAGTCTATGCAATGCTTGAACTTCTCTTTTGAAATTAACTTCTCCTTAGGCAACTTCGCAAGCTTCGAAATCTTATTTATTTACAAGAAAATCTCTCTTTCTTCATAGCTACCATCCTTTATCAAATTCCATGTTCTTCATAATTTCTTTATACTAGATAGGCTCATTCTCCACACCCTTAGCTATGGCGCAAATAACTATTTTATGTACCACATAAATGGCCTAATCTACCTCCTCACATGTGCAATAGCTATTCTGTGTAAGGTTATTGTCAAGATGTTTCTACATCTTGTGCAATTTCTCAATTTGCACCTCTACCTTCACTACAAGAAAATGTTAAAATAGTGACAAAAATTAGTGATGAAAATTTTCGTCATAAAATTGTGATGGTTTAGTAACAAAATAGTGATAAAAATTAAAATTAGTGACAAATTAGTCTGTCCGTCACTAAACTATCACTAAACTAGTGACAAACTATCACATCCGTCTCTAAATTAGTTATGGATAAGGCAATCCGTCACTAAATTAGTGACGGATTGACCTTCTGTCACTAATCCATCATAAATTAGAGATGGAAGAGCAATCCGTCACTAAATTAGTGACGAATTAGTGACGGATTTCCCTTCCATCACTAATCCATCAAAATTAGTGACGGATGGGCAATCAATCATTAAATTAGTGACGGATTATCCCATCCATCACTAATCCATCATAAATTTGTGACAGAAAGAAATCTATCACTAAATAGTAACGGATTAGTGACGGATTGCCTATCTAAATATATACTCTAATTTTTTAAAAAAAATTATGCCAAAAAAAGCTATGTTCGCATGTGCCAGTTACGTGCGCCACCACCCATGCGTGTCTCAGCCACGTGTCTACCTCCCGGCATGCACCATACGCATCTGCTATTCGGCCTGCGTGTATGCCTGCCATGGCCCGCACGCATTTGCACCAATCGGCCTGTCTTTTCGACCGCACAACCTTGCCTATATCCGACGCCACTTGAACCGTGTCTGCGCATGCCCAGTGCCATGTCTGCGCATGCACACGCCTATGCTTGATTGCACTTGGCTGCATGCACATCCCTAATTTAGTGACGGATTGCGCTTCCATAACTAATCCATCACAAAATTAGTGATAGAAGAGCAATCCGTCACTAATTTAGTAACGAATTGCCCTTTCGTCACTAATCCGTTACAAATTAGTAACGGAAGAGCAATCCGTCCCTAAATTAGTGATGAATTTCTCTTCCATCACTAATCAGTCACAAATTAGTGACGGATGGGGTAATCGGTCACTAAATTAGTGACGGATTGCCTTCCGTCACAAAATAGTGACAGAAGAGTAATCCGTCACTAATTAGTAATGGATTAGAGACAGATTGCCTATCTAAATATATACTCTAATTTTTTAAAAAAAATTATGCCAAAAAAAGCCGCATCCGCATGTGCCAGTTACATGCGTTGCCTCCCATGCGCATCCCAACCACTTATCTGCCTCCCATCGCGCACCATGCGCATCTGCTACTTGACCTGCGCACATGCCTGCCATGGCCTGCGCGCGTTTGCACCAATCGGCTTGTCTCTTCGGCCGCACAACCTTGCCAGTGTTCGATGCCCCTCGCGCCGTATCTGCGTGTGCCCAGTGCTGTGTCTACGCGTGCACGTGCTTGTGTGTGATTGCACTTGGCTACGCGCGCATCCCTAATTTAGTGACGGATTGCGCTTCCATCATTAATCTGTCACTAAATTAGTGATGGAAGAGCAATCCGTCTCTAACTAATTTAGTGATGGATTAGTGACGGAAGGGCAATCCATCACTAAATTAGCGATGAATTAGTGACAGATTGCCTATCTAAATATATGCTCTAATATTTTTAAAAAAAATTATGCCAAAAAAGCTGCGTCCGCATGCGCTAGTTACGTGCGCCCCTTCCATGCGCGTCCCAACCACGTGTCTACCTCTCGGCGCGCACCATGCGCATCTACTACTCGGTCTGCATACGCACCTATCATGGCCCGCATGCGTTTGCACCAATCGGCCTGTCTCTTCGGTCGCACAACCTTGCCTATGTCCGGCGCCCCTTGCGCGGTGTCTGCACGTGCCCAGTGCTGTGTCTGCGCGTGCAAGCGCCTGTGCGTGACTGCACTAGGCTACGTGCACATCCCTAATTTAGTGATGGATTGTGCTTCCGTCACTAATCCGTCACAAAATTAGTGATGGAAGAGCAATCCGTCACTAATTTTTGTCACTAAATTAGTGATGAATTAGTAATGAATTGCTCTTCGTAACTAAATTAGTGATGAATTAGTGACGGATTGCTTATCTAAATACATACTCTAAAATTTTTTAAAAAAATTATGCCAAAAAATACCGCATTCGCATGTGCCAGTTTCGTGCGCCGCCTCCCATGAGCGTCCCAGCCATGTGCCTGCCTCCCAACGTGCACCATGTGATCTGCTACTGGGCCTGCGCACGCACCTGCCATGGCCCGTGCACGTTTGCACCAATCGGCCTGTCTCTTCAGCCGCACAACACAACCTTACCGTGTGTCCGACACCCCTTACGCCGTGTCTGCGCGTGCCCAGTACCGTGTCTGCGCGAGCACGCGCCTATACGTGACTGCACTTGGCTGCCGTGCATCCCTAAGTTAGTGACGGATTTCGCTTCCATCACAAAATTAGTGACGAAGGAGCAATCCGTTACTAATTTTCGTCACTAAATTAGTGACAAATTGCTCTTCCGTCACTAATTTATTGACGAATTTGTGACGGAAGAGCAATCCATCACTAATTAGTGACGGATTGCCTTCCGTCACTAATCCATCAAAATTAGTGACAGAAGAGTAATCCGTCACTAAATTAGTGACGAATTAGTGACGGATTACCTATCTAAATATATACTCTAAATTTTTTAAAAAAAATTATAACAAAAAAAGCCACGTCCACATGTGCCAATTACGTGCACTACCTCCCATGCACGTCCAGCCACGTGTCTATCTCCCGGCGCGCACCATGCGCATCTGCTACTCGTCCTGCGCACGCGCCTGCCATGGCCCGCGCGCATTTGCATCAATCGGCCTATCTCTTCGGCCGCACAACCTTGCCTGTGTCCGGTGCCCTTGCGCCGTATCTGCGAGTGCCCAGTGCTGTGTCTGCGCATTCACGTGCCTATGTGTGACTGTACTTGGCTTTGCGCGCATCCCTAATCTAGTGACGGATTGCACTTCGTCACTAATCCATCACAAAATTAGTGACGAAGAGCAATCTGTCACTAAATTAGTGACAGATTGCTCTTCCGTCACTAATTTAGTGACGAATTGCACTTTCGTCATTAATTTTTAGTGATGAATTAGTGACAGAAGAGTAATCCATCACTAATTTAGTGATGGATTGCCCTTCCGTCACTAATTCGTCACAAATTAGTGACAGAAATCCGACTCTGACGGATTTCTCTTCCATCCCTAATTAGTCTCAAATTAGTGACGGATTGCCTTCCGTCACTAACCGATCACAAATTAGTGATGGAAGAGTAATCCGTCACTAAATTAGTGACGAATTATTGATGGATTGCCTATCTAAATATATACTCTAATTTTTTTTAAAAAAAAATTATGCCAAAAAAGCCACATCCGCATGTGCCAGTTACGTGCCCCGCCTTCCATGTGCATCCCAGCCATGTGTCTGCCTCCCAGTGCACACCATGCGCATCTGCTATTCGCCTGTGCGCGCACCTACCATGGCTCATGCGCGTTTGCACCAATCGGCCTGTCTCTTCGGCCGCACAACCTTGCCTATGTCCGCGCCCCTAGCGCCGTGTCTGCGCGTGCATGCACCTGTGCGTGACTGCACTTGGCTGCGCGCGCATCCCTAATTTAGTGACGGATTGCACTTCTGTCACTAATCCATCATAAAATTAGTGACGAAAGAGCAATCCGTCACTAAATTAATGATGGATTTCTCTTTCATCACTAATTTAGTGACTGAAGAGTAATCCATCACTAATTTAGTGACGGATTGCCTTTTCATCACAATCCATCACAAATTAGTGACGGAAGAGCAACCCGTCACTAAATTAGTGACGAATTAGTGACGGATTGCCTATATAAATATATGCTCTAATTTTTTTTAAAAAAATTATGCCGAAAAAAGCTGCGTCTGCATGTGCCAATTACGTGCGCTGCCTCCCATGTGCATTCTAGCCACGTGTCTGCCTCCCGGCGCGCACCATGCGCATCTGCTACTCGGCCTACTTGTGCGCCTACCATGGCCCGCGCGCATTTGCACCAATCAGCCTATCTCTTTGGCCGTGCAACCTTGCCTATGTCCGGCGCCCCTTGCGTCGTGTATACGCATGCCCAGTGCTGTGTCTGTGCGTGCATACGCCTGTGCGTGACTGCACATGGCTGCGCGTGCATCCCTAATTTAGTGATGGATTGCACTTCCATCACTAATCGATCACAAAATTACTGATGGAAGAGCAATCCGTCACTAATTTCGTCACTAAATTAGTGACAGATTGCTCTTCCGTCACTAGTTTAGTGACTAATTAGTGACGGAAGGGCAATTCATCACTAATTTAGTGACGGATTGCCCTTCTGTCACTAATCCATCACAAATTAGTGACGGAAGAGCAATCCATCACTAAATTAGTTATGAATTAGTGACGAATTACCTATCTAAATCTATACTCTAAATTTTTTTAAAAAAAATTATGCCGAAAAAAGCCACATGCGCATATGCCAGTTACTTGCGTCGCCTCCCATGAGTGTCCTAGCCACGTGTTTGCCTCCTGACGCGCACCATGCGCATCTGCAACTCGGCCTGCGTGCGCGCCTGCCATGGCCCACGCGCGTTTGCACCAATCGATCTATCTCTTCGGCCACACAACCTTGCCTATTTTTGGCGCCCCTTGTGCCATATCTGCACGTGCCCAGTGCCGTGTCTGCGCGTTCATGCACCTGTGCGTGACTGCACTTGGCTGCACGCGCATCCCTAAGTTTGTGATGGATTTTGCTTCCGTCACTAATCCGTCACAAAATTAGTGACGAAAGAGCAATCCGTCACTAATTCCGTTACTAAATTAGCGATGGATTGACGGATTGCTCTTCCGTCACTAAATTAGTGATGGATAAATTTAGTGACGGAAGAGCAATTCGTCACTAATTTAGTGACGGATTGCCCTTCCGTCGCTAATCCGTCACAAGTTAGTGACGAAGAGCAATCCGTCTCTAAATTAGTGATGAATTAGTGATGGATTGCCTAACTAAATATATACTCTAAATTTTTTTAAAAAAAAATTATGGCAAAAAAAGCCGCATCCGCATGTGCCGGTTACGTGCACTACCTCCCATGCACATCCCAGCCACGTGTCCTTCTCTCGTTGCGCATCATGCGCATCTGCTACTTAGCCTGCGCGTGCGCCTTCCATGGCCTGTGCGTGTTTGCACCATTCGGCCTGTCTCTTCGGCTGCAAAACCTTGCCTGTGTCTTGTGCCCCTTGCGGCGTGTCAGTGCATGCACGCACCTTTGCGTGACTGCACTTGGCTGTGCGCGTATCCCTAATTTTGTAACATATTGCTCTTCCGTCACAAAATTAGTGATGGAAGAGCAATCCATCACTAATTTAGTGACTGATTGCCCTTCCATCACTAATATGTCACAAATTAGTGATGGAAGGGCAATTCGTCACTAAATTAGTGACAGATTTCTCTTCCATCACTAATTAGTCACAAATTAGTGATGGATGGTATAATCCGTCACTAAATTAATGACGGATTTCCTTCCGTCACTAATCCATCACAAATTAGTGACGGAAGAATAATCTGTCACTAAATTAGTGACGGATTGCATATCTAAAATATACTCTAATTTTTTTTAAAAAAAATTATACCAAAAAAAGCTGCATCCGCATGTGACAGTTACGCGCACCGCCTACCATGCGCATCCCAGCCACGTGTCTGCCTCCCGGCGTGCACCATGCGCATCTGCTACTCGGCTTGCGTGCATGCCTACCATGGCCCATGAGTGTTTGCCCCAATCGGCCTGTCTCTTCGGCTGCACAACCTTGCCTGTGTTTGGCGACCCTTGCGCCGTGTCTGCGCATGCCCAGTATCGTGTCTGCGTGTGCACGCGTCTGTGCGTGATTGCACTTGGCTGCGCACGCATCCCTAATTTAGTGAGGGATTGTGCTTTCATCACTAATCCATCACAAAATTAGTGACAAAAGAGCAATCCATCACTAAATTAATGATAGATTGCTCTTCTGTTACTAATTTAGCAATGGATAAGTGACTGAAGAGCAATCCATCACTAATTTAGTGATGGATTTCCCTTCCGTCACTAATCCGTCATAAATTAGTGGCGAAAGAGCAATCCGTCACTAAATTAGTGACGAATTAGAGACAGATTGCCTTTCTAAAAATATGCTCTAATTTTTTTAAAAAAATTTATGCCGAAAAAAGCTGCGTCCGCATATGCCAATTACGTGCGCCACCTCCCGTGCGCATCCCAGCCATGTGTCTGCCTTTCGGTGCGCACCATGCACATCTGCTACTCGGCCTGCACGCGCCCGCCATGGCATACACGCGTTTGCACCAATCAACCTGTCTCTTCGTCCGCACAACCTTGCCTGTGTCCGGTGCCCTTTGCGCCGTGTTTGCGCGTGTCCATTGCCGTATCTGCGCGTGCTCGCGCCTTTGCGTGACTGCACTTGGCTGCGCCCACATCTCTAATTTAGTGACGGATTGCACTTACGTCACTAATCCATAATAAAATTAGTGATAGAAGAGCAATCCGTCAATAAATTAGTGACGGATTGCTCTTCCGTCACTAATTTAGTGACGAAATAGCAATCTATCACTAATTTAGTGACGGATTGCTCTTCCATTTCTAATCCGTTATAAATTAGTGATGGAAGAGCAATCCTGATCTAAATTAGAGATGGATTTCTCTTTCGTCACTAATCAGTCACAAATTAGTGACGGATGATGTAATCCATCACTAAATTAGTGACAGATTGCCTTCCATCACTAATCCATCGCAAATTAGTGATGGAAGAGCAATCCGTCACTAAATTAATGACGAATTAGTGACGGATTGCCTATCTAAATATATACTCTAATTTTTTTAAAAAAATTATGCTAAAAAAGTAGTGTCCACATGTGCCAGTTACGTGCGCCGCCTCCCATGCACATCCCAGCCACGAGTCTACCTCCCGGGGTGCAACATGTGCATCTGCTACTCGTCTTGTGCGCGCCTGCCATGGCCCGCACACGTTTGCACCAATCGGCCTATCTCTTTGGCCGCACAACCTTGCTTGTGTCCGGTGCCCCTTCCGCCATGTCTGCGCGTGCCCAGTGCCATGTCTGCGCGTGCTTGCGCCTTTGCGTGACAGTAGTTGGCAGCGCGCACATCCCTAATTTATTGACTGATTGCCCTTCCGTCACAAAATTAGTAACGGAAGAGCAATCCATCACTAATTTAGTGACGGAAGAGCAATCCATCACTAAATTAGTGACGGATTGCCCTTCCATCACTAATCCATCACAAATTAGTGACAGATTTCTCTTCTGTCACTAATCAGTAAAAATTAGTGACGGATGGGATAATCCATCACTAAATTAGTGTCGGATTACCTTCTATCACTAAATTAGTAATGGATTGCCTTCCGTCACTAATCCGCTACAAATTAGTGAAGGAAGAGCAATCCGTCACTAAATTAGTGATGAATTAGTGACGGATTGCCTATCGAAATATATACTCTAATTTTTTTTAAAAAAAATTATGCCGAAAAAAGCCACATCCGCATGAGCCAGTTACGTGCGCCGCCTCCCATGCACGTCCTAGCCATGTGTCTGCCTCCTAGCGAGCACCATGCGCGTCTACTACTCGACCTGCGTGCACGCCTGCCATGGCCCGCGCATGTTTGCCCCAATCATCCTATCTGCCCCTTGCACCGTGTCTGCGCATGCCTAGTGTTGTGTCTGCACGTTAACACGCCTGTGCGTGACTGCACTTGGCTGTACGCACATCCCTAATTTAGTGATGGATTGCGCTTTCGTCACTAATCCATCACAAAATTAGTGATGAAAGAGCAATCCATCACTAAATTAATGACAGATTGCTCTTCCATCACTAATTTAGCGACAGATTAATGACTGAAGAGCAATCCATCACTAATTTATTGACAGATTTCCCTTCCGTCACTAATCCGTCACAAATTAATGGTGGAAGAGCAATCCATCATTAAATTAGTGACAAATTAGTGATGGATTGCCTATCTAAAAATATGCTCTAATTTTTTTAAAAAAAAATTATGCCAAAAAAAGATGCGTCCGCATGTGCCAGTTACATGCGCCGCCTCCCATGTGTGTCCCAGCCATGTGTCTGCATACTACTCAGCCTGCATGCGCGCCTGCCATGGCACACGCGCATTTGCACCAATCGACCTATCTCTTCGGCCGCACAACCTTGCCTGTGTCCGGCGCCCCTTGCGTCATGTTTGTGCATGCCCAGTGCCGTGTCTGCACGTGCTCGCGCCTTTGCGTGACTGCACTTGGCTGCACCCACATCCTTAATTTAGTGAAAGATTGCGCTTACATCACCAATCCGTCAAAAAATTAATGATAGAAGAGCAATCTGCCACTAAATTAGTGACGGATTGCTCTTCCGTCACTACTAATCCATCATAAATTAGTGATGGAAAAGAAATCCTGATCTAAATTAGAGACAGATTTCTCTGCCATCACTAATCAGTCACAAATTAGTGACGGATAGTGTAATCCATCACTAAATTAGTGACGGATTGCCTTCCATCACTAATCTGTCACAAATTAGTGATGGAAGAGCAATCCGTCACTAAATTAGTGACGAATTAGTGACGGATTGCCTATCTAAATATATACTCTAATTTTTTAAAAAAAAATTATGCTGAAGAAAGCCATATCCACATGTGCCAGTTACGTGCGCCTCCTCCCATGCACGTCCTAGCCACATGTCTGCCTCCCGATGCGCAACATGTGCATCTACTACTCGGCTTGCGTGCGCCCACCATGGCCCGCGCACATTTGCACCAATCGGCCTGTCTCTTTGTCCGCACAACCTTGCTTGTGTCCGTGGCCCCTTCCGCCATGTCTGTGCATGCCAGTGCCATGTCTGCGCGTGCTCGCGCCTTTGCGTGACAGTAGTTGGCAGCACGCACATCCCTAATTATTGATTGATTGCCCTTCCATCACTAATTTAGTGATGGAAGAGCAATCCATCACTAATTTAGTGATGGATTGCCCTTCTGTCACTAATCCGTCACAAATTATTGACGGAAGAGAAATCCATCACTAAATTAGTGACAAATTAGTGATGGATTGCCTATCTAAATATATACTCTAATTTTTTTTAAAAAAAATTAAGCCAAAAAAAGCCTCGTCCACATGTGCTAGTTACGTGCGCCGCCTCCCATGAGCATCCCAGCCACATGTCTACCTCTCGGCGCGCACCATGCGCATCTACTACTTGGCCTACACATGCGCCTGCCATGGCTTATGCGCGTTGCACCAATCGGCCAATCTCTTTGGCCTCACAACTTTGCCTGTGTCCGGCGCCCCTTGCACCGTGTCTGCGCGTGCCCAGTGTTGTATCTGCACGTGCACACGCCTTTCCATGGCTACACTTGGCCATGCGCACATCCCTAATTTAGTGATGGATTGTGCTTTCGTCACTAATCCGTCACAAAATTAGTGATGGAGGAACAATCGGTCACTAAATTAGTAACGGATTGCTCTTCCGCCACTAATTTAGTGATGAAAGAGCAATTCGTCACTAATTTAGTGGCCAGTTGCCCTTCCGCCACTAGATGCGTCGCTAAAATTGCGTCGCTATTTCATTATTTTCTTGTAGTGGGATTGCCTAACTAAATATATACTCTAAATTTTTTTAAAAAAATTATGCAAAAAAAGCCGCGTCCACATGTGCCAGATACGTGCGCCGCCTCCCATGAGCGTCCCAACCACATGTCTACCTCTTGGAGCGCACCATGCACATATGCTACTTGGCCTGTGCATGTGCCTGCCATGGCCTGCGCACATTTGCACTAATCGGCCTGTCTCTTCGGCCGCACAACCTTGCCTGTGTCTGGCGCCCCTTGCACCGTGTCTACGCATGTCCAGTGCCGTGTCTGCGCGTGCACGCGCCTTTGCATGACTGCACTTGGCTGCGCGCGCATCCCTAATTTAGTGATGGATAGCGCTTCCGTCCCTAATCCATCACAAAATTAGTGAAGGAAGAACAATCGGTCACTAAATTAGTGATGGATTGCTCTTCCATCACTAATTTTAGTGACATTGCTCTTCCATCACTAATCCATCACAAATTAGTGACGAAGAGCAATCTGTCACTAAATTAGTGACGAATTTCTCTTCCGTCACTAATTAGTCATAAATTAGGGATGGATGATGTAATCCGTCACTAAATTAGTGACGGATTGCCTTTCGTCAAATCCGTAATAAATTAGTGACGGAAGAGCAATCCGTCATAAAATTAGTGACGAATTAGTTACGGATTGCCTATCCAAATATATACTCTAATTTTTTTTAAAAAAATTATGCCAAAAAAGGCCGCGTCCGCATGTGCCAATTACGTGCGCCTCCTCCCATGCATGTCCCAGCCATGTGTCTGCCTCCCGACGCGCACCATGCGCATCTGCTACTCGGCCTGTGTGCGTGCCTGCCATGGCTTGTGCGGGTTTGCTCAATCGTCCTGTCTCTTCGGCTGCACAACATTGCCTATGTCCGGCGCCCCTTGCACCGTGTCTATGCATGCCAGTGTCGTGTCTTCACGTGCACACGCCTGTGCGTGACTGCACTTGGCTGCGCACACATCCCTAATTTAGTGACGAATTGTGCTTCCATCACTAATTCATCACAAAATTAGTGACAAAGAGCAACCCGTCACTAAATTAATGACGGATTGCTCTTCCGTCACTAATTTAGTGACGGATTAGTGAAAGGGCAATCCATCACTAATTTAGTGACGGATTGCCCTTTCATCACTAATCACAAATTAGTCGTCACAAATTAGATGCACTAAATCCGTCAGTGATAATCCATACGTGATGGAATTATCCGTGTTTTCCATCACTCGGTGAATATCTCTAATTTTTTTTAAAAAAAATTATGCAAAAAAATACATCCGCATGTGCCAGTTACGTGCGTGCCTCCCATGCGCGTCCTAGCCACGTGTCTGCCTCCCGGCGCATCATGCGCATCTGCTACTCGACCTACATGCGCTTGCCATGGCCCGCGTGCATTTGCACCAATCGGCCTGTCTCTTTGGTGGCACAACCTTGCCTGTGTCTGGTGCCCCTTGCGCCCTGTTTGTGTGTGCCCAGTGCTGTGTCTGCGCATGCATGCGCCTATGCGTGACTGCACTTGGCTGCACGTGCGTCCCTAATTTAGTGACAGATTGTGCTTCCATTACTAATCTGTCACAAAATTAGTGACAACTAATTTAGTGATGGATTAATGATGGAAGAGCAATCCATCACTAATTTAGTGACGGATGGGACAATCTGCCATCCGTCACTAATTTAGTGATGGACAAGGTCATCCATCACTAATTTAGTGACGGATTGTCCTTCCATCACTAATCCATCATAAAATTAGTGATGGAAGAGCATTCTGTCACTAATTTAGTGATGGACTGCCAAATCCGTCACTAATTTAGTGACGAATTAGTGATAATTTTTCATCCATCACTAAATTTATACTTTAATTTTTTTAAAAAAATTGTGATGAAATTATTATTCCGATCTGCTAATTCAGTGATGGAATCATTGTTCCGTCACTAATTAGTGACGGAATCATTATTTGGCCTATGCGCGCTTGCCATGGCCCACGCGTTTGCACCAATCAGCCTGTCTCTTCGGCTGCACAACCTCGCCTGTGTCCGGCGCCTCTTGCGTAGTGTCTGCACGTGCCCAGCACCCTGCACCGGTCATTGGCGCACCTGCACGCTTCCCTAATTGAATAACGGATTGCCCTTCATCACTAAATTTATACTCTAATTTTTTTAAAAAAATTATGATAAAAAAATTAATTAGTCATTAATTTAGTGACGAAGTGCCCCATCCATCATTAAATGAATTAATTTTTTCATCAATTTTTTTAAAAATAATTAAAATATAAATTTAATGACCAACATGATAAAAAAATTTTGTTTTAGTTTAGTGACGGAATTATAATTCCATCACTAATTAGTGACAAAAATCCTATTCCATCACTAACATGCCCCTCTTATCAGCATTTTTTTCCAATCGGCGCCCGTGCTTCTCTCTAGGGTTGCGATCTTGACGGAGCCGGAGAAGGAGGCGGAGGAAGGGGCTGGATTTCCAATCGTGCCCGTCCACATCCATGGCCGCTCGAGCCAATCGCTTCCGTCAAAGTATTTTTCCTTCCCTTATCCTCTCTCTTATTCCTTTAATCTCTCTTTTGGAGGCTCAATCTTCTCTTCTCATCAGAGATTTTTTTTTTTTTCATGTTTATGCGATTTCTGTTTGATTTAGGGTTGGTAGGTTTGTATTATTCTCGAGCTGCTTCGTTTATTTCGCTTGTTCAGATTTCTAGGTTTTTGCTTGATTCAGGGTTCGTAGGTTTAGGTTGCCCATGATCTAATGCTGATTTCATTATTTTCCTTGTTTAATTCGTCCGATTTTTCACTTGATTTTGGGTTTTTGTTTCCTAATTTTTTGAAACTTTCTATGGTTTTCATCAAAGTTGCTGCAACTGCTCCAGTCCATCGCTGCTTTGATTTCTTCTGGTACTCTGTTGCAACGTTGTTCAACCCAAAGACTCATGAGTCTATCTATTGAGGTTGAACTGACAACTCAGATAGAGCCCATTTTTTTCCAACCTCCGATGCCGGTTGCCAGCAGTAGCGCGCCATCCCTGAATAATGGCAAGAATCACGGTCAGTGATATAATTTTTTTCCTCAACAACGGCAAGAATCACAGTCAGTTAACTTTTTTTCTTTGTTGTTTGATTTTTCTGGTGCCACAGTATAGGCTGCCAATTTTGTTCTAATAAATTGCAAAGCATCTCCAAGCCAAGATGACTTTGGTGCACCTCCATGTTGTTAGCTATTGATTGGACTCGGATGGTCTTACCAATTTATTCATTTTTGAGATAACTTTTATCCTTACACTAGCTCAGCATTCATATTATTATGATACAATGATATCCACTTTGTATTCTTCTAGTTCCCAATATTCTGACCACTGAATATAGTCAACCTTGATGACTGTACCATTATCATGGAACTCCTTTTAATCTCATTTTATTGACTGCTCATACTTAAAGAGGATGACATAAAACTTGCATGAGTTTCTCATTAATAATAGTTCTAACATAACAGAAATATGTCAACTTTGGAATGCTTTTTGGTGATTAACTTTGATTTAAATAATAATTCTAACATAACATATGACATAAAACTTGCATGAGTTTCTCATTAATAATAATTCTAACATAACATAGAATTGAGGAATTGCCTTTAATGCAAGGCATCAGAGTTTACATATTTGGATCCAAGAAAGAGATGGAGTAAGAGAGGGCCATCTGTTCTGGATTTCAGAGCTACCAGCATGAAGACAGGAGAATATAAATTAGGCTGTTTTAGGAGCTGGCTGGGGTGGTTACTTGTCCCTGCTCAGCTTCTTCAAATAGCAGATTGCATGTTCTAGTTTTGTTCTATTCTTGATGAAAATCATTCATATAAGGTTGGGTTACTGGTTGAATTTTAATGGTTATGAGTTCATCTGAGTAAATTCTAAATTAACCCTTCCCAATCTCCAGGCCCTCAAACGGTAAAACCACTCCCAAATCTTCTCTGCATTTTTTCTGATGCTAGAAGCTGGGGAGTATAAAGTGGAGATGTGGTCCATGGAGGATGACAACTGCTATCATTTTTCAAATATGACTTGGGATGATGGTTGGTGGTTAGCTCTTGATCTGGCTGTTGGCAAGGATGATAAGAATAAATGAATAGATTAGACCAACAACTGACTCTATCTGGTTGAATGCAGTGAATATGTTGGAGCCAAATCTGGGTGCCCAGCTTCTTGGCATTGAGGTGTTGAAAGATTGGAGATTGACGGATGCTGAAGAGTTGCAAGATGAATGTGTTGTATAGGGATGAGGAGACCCAGATGAGGGTTTCATTTAATCGAACATCTGATTCTACAATTTTCTTGTCTCAGTTTATAGCTGATGTGGCTACGTTAAAGAGCTGTGTCTGGGGGCAGTTCAAATAGTTGTTCTTAGACATGTGCAGAATGGACCTGGCTTGCCTGTTCCCACCCATTTGACCTGATCATGGGCAGACCTAGTTAGGACTTGGGTTGGACTGGGATTAGAATTTGAGACCCAATTGCATTTTGGGCCAGGTTATGTTGGCAAATAATTAAATTGGTCCAACTCTGTCTACATTAAGGTTTAAAGACATTGCATATAGATTGAATATATTGAACTCTTGATCACTCTGCCAAATGCTTCTTTTCGTTTAATCACATTAGTCTCGTCCTTAAACCCTCTCCTCTTTCCTCCTCTACATGGCAAGATAGGTTCACATATTTGGTATGTAACAAGTACAGAGATCTAGGTCTGTCAAGTTAGACTTGGGTTGCTCATGGGCTTGAAAATTAATGGTTGGGCTGGGTTTCAGTGGAAGCTCCTGGCCCAAACATGTGGTCAAGTTGGGTTGGGTCCAGCGTGTTTGTCTCTGAAAACAAAGCCTAGTGTTGGCCTGAAATTGGCTTGCTCCATAAATGACTAGGTCTAATTGAACACCATAGGCTTGCATTTTTTATTAATGAAGATAGTATTTATTACTTCTAAACTGGATTGAATACTAGTTTTCTTAGAGAGTACTATTGTTTCACATGACATTATCCTTTATAGGTATATTCTTGGTGTTGAGTTGCTAATATTGTTCACTAATATATATTAGTAGGAACAACTCAAATGTTTGGTAGGAAGATGTATTACGTTATTATTGCATCCTCAAATATGGCAACGTGTTTGCTTAAATATGAAGAGTCAATTTAGGTTTGTGACATGCTCTTTCAATTTGAAGAGTTTGGTTGGGAGATTTCAGCAAGAGAGAGAGAGAGAGAATAGATACCAATTTTAATTGAAAAAATTAAATATTAATTCAGCCTCCCATACAGTATCGGTTTCCAGTACAGCAAACCTTAATTGTAGTCCTTTGGAAGCTACTCCTGGTTTAATCCTTGTGTAATCCTTGTAATACATTCTCGATTGTAATACATATCTCGATTGTGCAACAATGTCAAAGGAATCGTGTAATCCTTGTGTAATCCTTGTAATACATATCTCGATTGCATTGGGAGCTGAAAATCCTAACTTAAACTCGAGTTGCGTTGGACTATTGTTGAGCATAAATTAAACACAAAACAATTATAATCCAATCTAACAAATAAATAACATCCATTTTTAATATATTAAGAAGCATTCTTTTATTTCTCTAGTCAAGCATCCTGTCAATAGGCTTTGACGGTTCAGCATAATTAGTTGTTGAATATAAGATGGCTCAATGATCAACGTACTTATTTTAATTTAATACTGAATACTATTGACATCTGTTGAATGGGGATAAAAGTGATTACTGACTTCTTCCCCTTGTCACGGACTACTACTGCAGATGTTATACTGTACAAGCTTGAGTTGAAGCTCTGATGGACTACTACTGCAGATGTTATACTGTACTGCAGATGTTATACTAATGGCACAACAACAGCCTGGTGGCCTACACACAGGGCATGTGCTGCATCGTGGAGAGAAGACATCAGAATTTAGCTTCCACACCCAGCATCCATCTTCCTTTCCTTTTGAGTGCTGAGCATCTACGAGCATTGACATCATAGTTGGGTGTAATCAAATTACATGTCTAAAGAATTCGGCATTTGAGCAGTACGCACACATGTACTATAGTTAGAATAGTAGTTGTGCACAGTTCTGATCTTCCCTAGTGTAGAATTCTACTTCCCGTACTCTTTAGTCCTTTTGAAATAGACACATGCACATATATAGTAAATGGCACACATTGCTCAGAATTCTCACATAACATAAAGCATATCTTTTGCCTATATCTCTATCAATACTAATGGCACAACAACAGCCTGGTGGCCTAGGCATGTGCTGCATCGTGGAGAGAAGACATCAGAATTTAGCTTCCACACCCAGCATCCATCTTCCTTCCCTTTTTGAGTGCTGAGCATCTACGAGCATTGACATCATAGTTGGGTACAAATTCATTCTAAAGTAATTTGGCAACGCACACATAATATTGAAAGATTGGCAATTTGTCTCCCAGTGTAGAATTACTTCCACTTTGTCCTTGAAAAGAGTCTTGAGTACGTCTTTTGAATCACAAACTGCTGCAGGAAACACAATAAAGACAGTCTCAGCTTATATATCTCTTTGCTATCTTATGATATGTTTGGACTAAAAAGAACTGCTTCTTGAAAATATTAGTTTTTTTTTTTTTTTTTACCATGCCAAAGTGACCATGGTGTCTTGGACATTTCCTTAACTTCTTTGCCACAGATCCCAGCTTGCCACTTATTTAGCTTGTCAAAGGACAAATTAGACTAACTGGTGATTGCAAAGTAATTTGAATAAATATTACTTGGATGGGAACAAGGCACTTATTTCTCAGACTGTAAAATTATACTGTTTAAAGGATAAAGATTTCCAAATGGCATTGTACGTAGAGGCACGTATATAAAACAAATTCTAAGAATGAATTTTTTTTCCATTACAATTCTAAAGGAATTTGAGGCTGTGAGAGTTTGCCTTTATTCAAATGGGTAACTACACATCCTCTCTGGCTTAACCTTCAGTTTAAAGGTGATGTCCCTGAGAGAAAATTCACAGTTCTGCCAGCAATTAACGATTAATAAAAATATGCCAGACTTCCCTGCATTTGCCGGCACGCAAACAAGCAAAAGTTCAGAATGACCCATCCAGACCAAGAGGCATTTGTTCAATATTGTGATAAAGGATGTGAACAGTATATTCATGCACATGACAACATATATATTCATTGTTGTAAATTATGAATGCCTGATTTGACAAAAAGCAGAAGATGAGTCAACATGTATTAAAGGGAGTTGTATTGTTGTAATGACTCTCGTTTACACTTTTATCCCCAAGCTTGGACATGATAGCCTAACATCTAGTGATGAAACTCTTTCAGCTCCTACATTCTAGTGATACTTAACACGGAAGTGAGGATTGCTTCAGTAGTTGCATGCAGATGTTACACACCAGCATTGTTCACTTCAGGCTACATCAGAGGGGGAGCCAGTAAATGGTATTCAAAGGACTGTTTTAGATGTACATTTCTCAAGTGTAGAGTCCCCAAGGTAGCCGAAGACATCTTAATAATTTGATGTCTAATGTACAAAACATTAGTATTGTTGATGTATACAGCTATATCTATCTTATTTTATGAAATGCATTTTTTATTCTTAAATTTATATTTTCATCTATAAATTTCATTAGAATGCATTAAATATATTATAATTTAAAATAATTTTAAATTTATAAGAATAAAAATTGATGAAATTTTATTAGGTTAATGATGGATTAATGATGGATTTCTGATAGAAATAATAGTGACGGATTAGTGATGAAAATATTAGTGATTGATTAGTGATGGAACAATAACGAATGACTGATGGATTCTTTCGTCACTAATTTGTCACTATTAGTGATGAACTAATGACGAAAGTTTTAGTGACTAAATTTTCGTCAATAATCTATCATTAAATTATGATGGAATAGTGATGAAAATATTTGTGACGGAATAGTGACGGAATAATGCGTGATGGATAGTCCGTCACTAATCCGTCACAATTTAGTGATGAAAAATATGTTCCGTCACAAATTTTTGACGGAATATTTCGTCATAAATCTGTCACAATTTAGTGACGAAAAATATTTCGTCACAATTTTCTGACGGAATATTCGTCATAAATCCGTCGCTATTATTTTGTGACGGACCTCTTTCCGTCACTAAATTTAGTGACGGCAAAAATGGTGACGATAAGATTTTCGTCACTAATCCATCACTAAACCCAGTTTATGACGGAATAGTGATGAAAATTTTTGTTACTATTATACTATTTTCTTGTAATATTAATCCGTCACAAAATTAGTGACGAAAGAGCAATCCGTCACTAAATTAATGATGGATTGCTCTTTCGTCACTAATTTAGCAACGGATTAGTGACTGAAGAGCAATCCATCACTAATTTAGTGATGGATTGCCCTTCCATCACTAATCCATCATAAATTAGTGGCGGAAGAGCAATCCGTCACTAAATTAGTGATGAATTAGTGATGGTTTGCCTATCTAAAAATATGCTCTAATTTTTTTAAAAAAATTATGCCAAAAAAAGCTGCGTCCGCATGTGCAAGTTACGTGCACCGCCTCCCATGCGCGTCCCAGCCACGTGTCTGCCTTCCGGCGCACACCATGCGCATCTGCTACTCGGCCTGCGGTGCGCCAACCATGGCACACGAGTGTTTACACCAATCGACCTGTCTCTTTGGCCGCACAACCTTGCCTGTGTCCGGCGCCCCTTGCGCTGTGTTTGCGCGTGCCTAGTGCCGTGTCTATGCATGCTCGCGCCTTTACGTGACTACACTTGGCTACGCGCACATCCCTAATTTAGTGACGGATTGCCCTTCTATCACTAATCAGTCACAAAATTAGTGACGGATTGCTCTTCTGTCACTAATTTAGTGACGGAATAGCAATCCGTCACTAATTTAGTGATGGATTGCACTTCTATTACTAATACGTCACAAATTAGTGATGAAAGAGCAATCCTAATCTAAATTAGAGACGGATTTCTCTTCAGTCACTAATCAATCATAAATTAGTGATGGATGGTGTAATCTGTTACTAAATTAGTGATGGATTGCTTCCATCACTAATCCTTCACAAATTAGTGACAAAAGAGCAATTCGTCACTAAATTAGTGATGAATTAGTGACGGATTGCCTATCTAAATATATACTCTAATTTTTTTTAAAAAAAATTATGCTGAAAAAAGCTGCGTCCACATGTGCCAGTTACGTGTGCCGCCTCCCATGCACGTCCCTGCCATGTGTCTGCCTCCCGGCGCGCAACATGTGCATCTGCTACTCAGCTTGCGTGCGCCCGCCATGGCTCGCGCACGTTTTTACCAATCGGCCTGTCTCTTTGGCCGCACAACCTTGCTTGTTTCCGACGCCCCTTCTACCATGTTTGCGCATGTCCAATGTCGTGTTTGCGTGTGCTCGTGCTTTGCGTGACAGCAGTTGGCTGCGCGCACATCCCTAATTTTTTGACTGATTGCCCTTTCGTCACAAAATTAGTGATGGAAGAGCAATCCATCATTAATTTAGTGATGGAAGAGCAATCGATTACTAATTTAGTGACGGATTGCCCTTCCATCACTAATCCGTCATAAATTATTAACGGAAGAGCAATCTGTCACTAAATTAGTGACGAATTAGTGATGGATTGCCTATCTAAATATATAATCTAATTTTTTTAAAAAAAATATCTCGAAAAAATCTGCGTCTGTATGTGCCAGTTAGGTTCGCCCACTCCCATGCGCATCCTAGCCACGTGTCTGCCTCCCGGCGCGCACCATGCGCATCTGCTACTCGGCCTACGCACGCTTGCCAATGCTCGCCCGTGTTTGCACCAATCGGCCTGTCTCTTCGACCGCACAACCTTGCCTATGTCCGGCGCCCCTTGCACCATGTCTGCGCGTGCCCAGTGCCATTTCTCTACGTGCATTTGCCTGTGCGTGACTGCACTTGGCTGCACGCGCATCCCTAATTTAGTGACGGATTGCGCTTCCATCACTAATCCATTACAAAATTAGTGACAAAAGAGATTGCTCTTCCGTCACTAATTTAGTGACGGATTAGTGACGGAAGAGTAATTTAGTGAGATTGCCCTTCCATCACTAATCAGTCATAAATTAGTGACGGAAGAGTAATCCGTCACTAAATTAGTGACGGATTGCCTATCTAAATATATACTCTAATTTTTTTAAAAAAAAATTATGACGAAAAAGGCCACGTCTGCATGTGCCAGTTACGTGCGTTGCCTCCCATGCACGTCCTAGCCACTTGTCTACCTCCCATCGCGCACCTTGCGCATCTACTACTCGGCCTGCTCACGCGCCTGCCATGGCTCGTGCGCGTTTGCGCCAATTAGCTTGTCTCTTCAGCCGCACAACCTTGCCTGTGTCCGACGTCCCTTGCACCGTATTTGCACGTGCCTAGTGCCGTTTCTCCGCGTGCATGCGCCTGTGCATGACTACTCTTGGCTGCGCACGCATCCCTAATTTATTGATGGATTGCATTTCCGTCACTAATCCTTTACAAAATTAGTGATGGAAGAGCAATCTATCAATGAATTAGTGATGGATTGCTCTTCCGTCACTAATTTAGTGACGGAAGAGTAATCCATCACTAATTTAGTGATGGATTGCCCTTCCATCACTAATCCGTCACAAATTAGTGACGGAAGAGCAATCCGTCACTAAATTAGTGACAAATTAGTGATGAATTAGTGACGGATTGCCCTTCCATCACTAATCTGTCATAAATTAGTGACAAAAAAAGCTGCGTCCGCATGTGTCAGTTACGTGCGTCACCTTCCATGCGCTTCCTAGCCACTTGTCAGCCTCCCATCGTGCACCTTGCGCAACTCCTACTTGGCCTGCGCGCGCCCTATCATGGCCCGCATGCGTTTACACCAATCGGCCTGTCTCTTCGGCCACACAACTTTACCTGTGTCTAGCGCCCCTTGCACCGTGTCTGTGCATGCACACGCCTATGCATGATTGCACTTGGCAGCGCATGCATTTCTAATTTAGTGACGGAATGCGCTTCCGTCACTAATCCGTCACTAATTTAGTGACGAATTGCCCTTCCATCACTAATCCATCATAAATTAATGACGGAAGAGCAATCTGTCACTAAACTAGTGACGGATTTCTCTTCTGTCACTAATCGGTCACAAATTAGTTGCGGAAGAGCAATCCATCACAAATTAGTTACGGAAGAGCAATCCTAACTAAATTAGTGACGGATTGACTTCCGTCTCCAATACATCAGAAATTAGTTACGGAAGAGTAATCCGTCACTAAATTAGTGACGAATTAGTGATGGATTGCCTATCTAAATATATACTCTAATTTTTTTAAAAAAAATTATGCCAAAAAAAGCCTCGTCCACATGTGCCAGTTACGTGCGCTGCCTCCCATGAGTGTCCCAGCCACATGTCTGCCTCCCGGCGCGCACCATGCGCATCAGCTACTCGGCCTACGCGTGCACCTGCCATGGCCTGCGTGCATTTGCACCAATCGGCCTGTCTCTTTGGCCGCACAACCTTGCCTATGTCTGGCGCCCCTTGCATCGTGTCTGCGCATGCCCAATGCCATGTCTGCGCATGAACGCGCCTTTGCGTGGCTGCACTTGGCTGTGCACATCCCTAATTTAGTGACGGATTGTGCTTCCGTCACTAATCCATCATAAAATTAGTGACGAAAGAATAATCGGTCACTAAATTAGCGACCGATCACTAAATTAGTGACGGATTGCTCTTTTGTCACTAAATTAGTGACAGATTGCTCTTCCATCACTAATTTAGTGATGAAAGAGCAATTCGTCACTAATTTAATGACCGTTGCCCTTCCATCACTAATCCATCACAAATTAGGGACGGAAGAGCAATCCGTCACTAAATTAGTGACGGATTTCTCTTCCATCACTAATCAGTCACAAATTAGTGACGGATGGTGTAATTTGTCATTAAATTAGTTACGAATTGCCTTCCGTCATAAATTAGTGATGGAAGAGCAATCTGTCACTCAATTAGTGACGAATTGGTGATGGATTGCCTATCTAAATATGTACTCTAATTTTTTTAAAAAAAAATTATGCTGAAAAAAGCCTCGTCCACATGTGCCAGTTACGTGTGCCGCCTCCCATGCACGTTCCAGCCTCTTGTCTGCCGCCCGTCGTGCACCATGCGCATCTGCTACTCGGCCTGTGCATGCACCTGCCATGGTCCGCGCGCTTTTGCGCCAATTTTCCTGTCTCTTTGGCCGCACAATCTTGCATGTGTCCGGCGCCCCTTGCATCGCGTCTACACGTGCCTAGTGCCATGTCTGTGCGTGCACACGCCTATGCATGACTGCACTCGGCTGCACGCGCATCCCTAACTTAGTGACGGATTGCGCTTCCATCACTAATCTATCACAAAATTAGTGACGAAAGGGCAATCCGTCAATAAATTAGTGACGGATTGCCCTTCCGTCACTAATTTAGTGACGGAAGAGCAATCCATCACTAATTTAGTGACGGATTGCCCTTCCGTCACTAATCTGTTACAAATTAATGACATAAGAGGAATCCATCACCAAATTAGTGGCGAGTTAGAGACAGATTGCCTATCTAAATATATACTCTACATTTTAAAAAAAAAATTATGCCAAAAAAAGCCACATCCGCATGAGCCCATTGCGTGTGCCACCTCCCATGCGCGTCCCAGCCACGTGTCTGCCTCCCGGCATGCACCAGATGCATCTGCTACTCGGCCTGCGCATACGCCTGCCATGGCCCACACGCATTTGCACCAATCGGCCTGTCTCTTCGGCCGTGCAACCTTGCCTGTGTCTGGCGCCCTTTGCGATATGTCTGCGCATGCTCAATGCCGTGTCTGCGCGTGCACGCGCCTGTGCGTGACTGCACTTGGCTGCACGCGCATCCCTAATTTAGTGACGGATTTCCCTTCTGTCGCTAATCCATCATAAATTAGTGACGAAAGAGCAATTCATCACTAAATTAGTGACGGATTTCTTTTTCATCACTAATCAGTAAAAAATTAGTGATGGATGGGGTAATCCATCACTAAATTAGTGTCGGATTGCCTTCCGTCACTAAATTAGTGATGGATTGCCTTCCGTCGCTAATCCGTCATAAATTAGTGATGGAAGAGCAATCCGTCACTAAATTAGTGGCGAATTAGTGACGGATTGCTTATCTAAATATATACTCTAATTTTTTTTAAAAAAAATTATGCCAAAAAAAGCCGCGTCCGCATGAGCTAGTTACGTGCACCGCCTCCCATGCACGTCACAGCCACGTGTCTGCCTCCTGGTTGCACCATGCGCATCTCCTACTCGGCCTGCGTGCGTGCCTGCCATGGCCCGCGCGTGTTTTCCCCAATCGTCCTATCTCTTCGGCTGCACAATCTTGCATGTGTCCGGCGGCCCTTGCTCCATGTCTGCGCATGCCCAGTGTCGTGTCTGCGCGTGAACGCGCCTGTGCGTGACTGCACTTGGCTGGCGCGCATCCCTAATTTAGTAACGGATTGCTCTTCTGTCACTAATCCATCATAAAATTAGTGACAAAAGAGCAATCCGTCAATTAATTAACGACAGATTGCTCTTTCATCACTAATTTAGTGACGAAGAGCAATCCATCACTAATTTAGTGACGGATTGCCCTTCCGTCACTAATCCATCACAAATTAGTGATGGAAGAGCAATCCGTCACTAAATTAGTGATGAATTAGTGACGGATTGCCTATCTAAATATATACTCTAAATTTTTTTAAGAAAATTAAGCCGAAAAAAGTCGCGTCCACATATGTCAGTTACTTGCGCCGCCTCCCACAAGTGTCCCAGCCACGTGTTTGCCTCCTGACGCGCACCATGCACATCTGCTACTCGGCCTGTGCGCACCTACCATGGCCCATGCTCGTTTGCACCAATCGACCTGTCTTCGGCCGAACAACCTTGCCTGTGTCTGGCACCCCTTGCGCTGTGTCTGCGCATGCCCAGTATCGTGTCTACGCATGCATGCGCCTGTGCGTGACTGCACTTGGCTGCACGCGCATCCCTAATTTAGTGACGGATTGTGCTTTCATCACTAATCCGTCACAAAATTAGTGACGAAAGGACAATCCGTCACTAAATTAGTAACGGACTTCTCTTCCATCACTAATTAGTCACAAATTAGTGACGGATGGTATAATCCATCACTAAATTAATGATGGATTGCCTTCCGTCACTAATCCATCACAAATAGTGATGGATTGCCTATCTAAATATATACTCTAATTTTTTTTAAAAAAAATTATGCCAAAAAAAGACACGTCCGCATGTGCCATTTACGCGCACCGCCTACCATGCGCATCCCAGCCACGTGTCTGCCTTCCGCTGTGCACCATGCGCATCTGCTACTCAGCCTGCGTGCATGCCTGCTATAGCCTGCGCGCGTTTGCCCCAATCGGCTTGTCTCTTCGGCCGAACAACCTTACCTGTGTCCGGCGCCCCTTGCGCCGTGTGCATGCCTAGTATCATGTCTGTGCATGCATGCGCTTGTGCGTGACTGCACATGGCTGCGCACGCATCCCTAATTTAGTGACGGATTATGCTTTCATCACTAATCCATCACAAATTAGTAGCGGAAGAGCAATCCATCACTAAATTAGTGACGAATTAGTGACGGATTGCCTATCTAAAAATATGCTCTAATTTTTTTAAAAAAAATTATGCCAAAAAAAGCTGTGTTTGCATGTGCCAGTTATGTGCGCCGCCTCCCATGCGTCCCAGCCACATGTCTACCTTTCGTGCACCATGCGCTCTGCTACTCGGCCTGCATGAACGCCTGCCATGGCACATGTGCGTTTGCACCAATCGACCTGTCACCAAAGGGGAAAAAAATATTGCGATGCCCAAATGCGTCGCAATTGCATCGCTAAACATGCTATTGCGACGCAATAGCGACGCAATGACGCGTCGCTTAGATGTCCGTCGCAATATCCATTTGTCGCAATTGCGTCGCAATATTGCGACTCTCTGTGACGCAACAATGCGTCGCAATATTGTGACGCATCCAAATGCATCGCTAAATTTAAAACTAATTTTTAATATTTAAAATTATTATTATATATTACGATGCATTCAATTGCATCGCAATATTGCGACGCATTTAGTTGCATCACAATATTTAATAATAATATTTTTGATATAATAGCGATGCAATTTAGTCGCTAATGCATCGCAAATAAATTTTTTTTTAAAATATTGTGACGCAAGGTCATTGCGTCGCAATATTTATTAAAAATATTTTAGATATAATAGCGATGCAATTTGAGTCGCTAATGCGTCGCTATTAATTTTTTTTTAATTATTGCGACGCCAGGTCATTGCGTCGCAATATTTAATAATAATATTTTGAAAATATTAGCGATATAATTTCAGTCGCTAATGCATCAAAATTAAATTTTTTAAAAATATAAAATATTAAAAATTAAAACGGTTAATACAATTTCGTTAAATTTAAATATTGATAGAAACATTCTTCACTCATCCAAACAATAATCAATTTCCAAAAATAATTCATATATTAAAATTTTGAAGTTTTCATGTACAACATAAAAAAAGAAAAAAAATACATCAAGAATCTGAGCGATCACGTGGAGGCTGGAGACCCTGCGACAAGCGGCTAACCATATCCTGCAAATGATGCATCTGATCTCGCACGTCTGCAAGCTACTGATCCCGGCCTCGCATACGCTGCTCGAACTCGTTCTCGACCTCCTGCCGAACCTCCTGACGAACGTCCTGCCGAACCTCCTCCGCAATAGATCTCCGAATGTCGTCTAAACGCTCGGCAGGAATATCACCAGAAAAATCGCGAGCTGGAGGCCTGATGGGGAAAATATGCAGAAGCTCTAGTGCCCAGACCATAGACCCTGCGGTCTCGCGGCTGGGCACCAATAGCCTCCAAAAACACACGCCGACTCTCCTCTGCTGAGAGTTCGACGGGCGTCTCCCCATCAGTGGAGTCGACCTGCGATGCCTGGGAGCGAAGCTCCTCGACTCGTGTCTTTGAATTATAAAATCAACAATAAATGAGTTAATAAATTTCTTGAAATAAAATTTTAGAAATTAAACATATACTACATAAATCTAATTTCTTACCGCAACCTCCCGTGATCGCGTGTCGACCCAGGAACCGTCCCTCCTGGTGTGTGTCGCCCTGAATAGACGAAACTCACCAGGATCTCCGCCCTCCTGCTCAGACTATAACAATAAAAAAATTGATATTAATACAAATATTTGTAAATAACTAAATTAGTAATTAAAATATTTATGTTTTCTTACCATACGCCGTCTGTGCTCCTGAATCGAAATGGAGCCCGAAGTATGGCGGGAGAGACCCATGCCAGGACCGCCCTTCTCGGATCGGCGGTTCGTGCTGGCTGATGCGGACCTCCTGCGCCAGCCATCGGACTGCCAGGCCTGCTGCCACTCGTGCCAAATACCCTCTGGCACGTGCAGGACGCTGACCCGATGACCTCCAACGATGAAGCATGTCGGAGTATCGGCGTCCCGTCAAAGCCTCCCATGCTGCCCTAATGGCATCATGGCTGGCAGGGTCCCACGTAAACTTTTTCTGCATTAAAATAAACAGTTAGTTTCAGAATTTATTAAGATTAAGAAATTTTATATCAGTGATAAATTGTATTTAATAAGTTTACCTGAAACTCAGAAAAATAAAACTCCCTCGTGGCTGGAGATACGTGGCGCCAATCGTAGCCACTGGGATCTGCACGCCTCTGAAATACGGCGCTGATGTGGCTGGATACATTATGCTGCTCAATAAATCTATTAAAAAAATGCATGTTTATAAGTAATTGACTTAAAAACATAAACATATATTTTTAATTAGTATATACTTACAGCCCCTGAGCATCAAGTCGAAGTACAGTGCGGCCGATGGTGGAAGAACTCTCGGAGGTATGTGCCGATCGGCTGGATGGTAATACCAATGCAGGATCACCGGACTGCTGGAGAGATCGAAGGCTGTGCGATGTGTGGAGATCCGAACTCTCCATCTCCAAAGCTCATATGATCTGATGCAGCAGAGCTACGTCCTGCTCACTCCGTATGTCGTCGGTAGATCTACCTCTGCCCGTCATACTGAAAATACTAAAGATTCATGCAATTAAATTACGATTAATGATTGACTATGTAAAAATTTACCACTTATAAAAAAAGTTGAATTTAAGAAAACCTCTATGTTTAATCGGTGTCATTTGTTTCGTGAAATGTTGGTTCAACATCCGATGCCGTATCGGACTGCGATTCAGTTTCATTATCATCGGAAGGAAACCGAACATTTGCATCCACAATTTCTTGGACATCACCATTTGGATCTCTAAGTGATGTTTCAGGAGCCCTTGTGTCGTCCTCAATTGCATGCATTTCCATCTCATCCTCTTGAAATGCAGGGCACTCGGCTGATTGACTTGATGAACTCTCCTCTAATAAGATTGTTGAACGTGGGACGATTTTAGAAACAGGCCCACCAATCTCGCTTGTCGTTACGCAAACTTGGATATCCGCAGTAAAAGACTTGCTGAGCTTGGGATGCAAGGATGAATGGGTCATATTTCTGCAATCTTCGTCGATGGTTCACTTCAACCAAATTGTAGTCGTTATGAACCCTTTTGCCCACAGGAACTGTCGGATCGAACCAATCACAACGAAACAATACGGTTCGTTTCATAGGCCAACCGGGATATTCAACTTCAACCACCTCTACTAACTTTCCGTAATAATCCTGCATATTTGCTCCAACACTTTCTCCTTTAACACACACGCCCCAGTTCTGCGTGCCTCTTGAAGCTGCTAATCGTTCAATCTGAAATTTGTACCCATTAACAAAATAGCCAGTAGAGGTTGTTACGGTCTTCAATGGCCATTGCGATAGACATTTAATGAAAATATTATTGGTTGGGGACCATGGACCGTTTACCTATAAATTAATAAGCTATTCACAACCAATTCAAAAAATTAAAGCCATTACTGAAATTGATTGAGTGATACTACTCACAAATTCATAAAACCAGTAAGCAAACTCCGTTTCTAATTCTGTCCAATTGCAACTTGACTGATGTCGGGATTCATCTGTCGTTGTCTATCACAAACATCCTTATGGGATGATAAGGATTAAAACTGATGTTAGCAATTAAATATTATGGTATATTGTAATTTAAATTAAAGTTTCCAATTAAGCATTGAAGTATACACTTACTCAATATATGGATCGACTTCTCTACAGTTCATTAGGATGTAATAATGTGCTGCATTATACTCCATATCGCTAAGATTTCTTGACTTCTGCCCACCAAATGAACGGCCGATACCTTTAAAAATTGATATTCTACCGTCATTAGGTTCTCCTTCGTCCACACATACGTCATCGTTACGACCAAGATTTTGGCTCCTCGTGTGGACGTGACCCTCAAAGTAATGCGAGGCAAAAGCTGAAACTTCTTCGACCAAGTGTGCATTGCATATAGAACCTTCAACCCTTGCCTTATTACGCACATTATTTTTTAACTTCTTAAGGTACCTATATGTAAAGTTGAGACAAAAAATTAACCAATTTTCTCGCAATGAAATAATATTTGAAATGTCAATATGTCTTAATGATGTATATATTTACCTCTCGAAAGGATACATCCAGCGATACTGCACGGGACCAGCTATGCTCGCTTCGTATGGCAAGTGAACCGGTAAATGCTCCATTGAGTCAAAAAAACTGGGAGGAAATATTCGCTCCAGCTTGCATAAAATAATTGGAATTTCCTTCTCAAGCCTTGCCATGGATGCAGAAGTAATGACAGTGGCAGACAACTCCTTGAAGAACAAGCTGAGCTCTGTCAATGCCTTCCAGACATGTTGCGGAAGCAACTCACGAAAAGCTATAGGCAATAACTATTGCATAAAAACATGACAGTCGTGACTCTTCATGCCGAACAACTTGAGCTTATGCATGTCCACACACCTACCGATATTTGAGGCATAACCATCTGGAAATTTTAACCCTCTAAGCCAATTACATAAAACTTCTCGTGAATTTCTGTCAAGAGTGTAACAGGCTTTAGGATAGGTCCCGTCGGTACTCCTCCTCAAATCACCTCTTCTGCAATACTGATTAAGTTCTTCTCTTGACTTTGCAGTGTCTTTTGTTTTTCCCGAGATGTTTAGCACCGTGTTAAATATGTTATCAAAAAAAAATTTTCTCGATATGCATAACATCCAAGTTGTGCCGGATGAGATTTGTGCTCCAATAAGGCAAATCCCAAAATATACTCTGCTTCTTCCAGTTATGTTCGTTACATATATGGCCATTTATTTTATCTGCATCTGGTTCCCAAGCATACCTCAACCCCAAATGCTCTATAGTATCAAATATATCCGTGCCGGACCTAACCGGTTCGGCGAATTTTGTGACTGCTTTGTTCTTCCGGAAGGCGATCAAGTTACGCCTGTAAGGATGATTTGGGGGCAAGAACTTCCTATGATTATCAAACCATGATTGCTTACCACTCTTCTGCAATGTAAATGCATCCGAATCATACATGCAATGAGGGCATGCCAGATGTCCAGCAGTGCTCCAACCAGACAACATTGCATATGCCGGAAGTCACTTATTGTCCACATCAAAGCAACTCTCATGATGAAATTCTGTTTCATAGAAATGTCGTAGGCTACGACTCCTGTTTCCCACAACATTTTCAATTCGGCCACCAACGGTTGCAGAAGACATCAATCTTTTCCTTTGGATTTGATGGTCCTGGAACCAAAACTATCAAAAACATTGCAGTCTCTTTCATGCACTTCCATGGAGGAAGGTTATATACAGTCAGTATCACAGGCCAACATGAATACTGTTGCCCCGCTTGACCGAATGGTTGGAAGCCATCGGTACAAAGACCTAATCTGACATTCCTTATATCTTCAGCGAAATCAGGATGATTTCATTGAAATGCTTCCAAGCTTTTGAATCTGATGGATGCCGCATTTCATCCTCTTTAGATTCATGTTCGGCATGCCATCTCATATCAGCAGCTGTAGCCTCAGATCTGTATAATCTCTGCAGGCGTGGAGTCAGAGGAAAGTAATGCATCCTCTTGTAAGAAACACTTTTCCTCCTACTTGTACTAGCTCCCCCTTCGCCGTTTTTGTACCTCGATTGCCCACAAATCTTACACCATCTCAGCTCCGAGTCTTCACCCCAATATATCATACAATTGTTCAAGCAACAATCGATCTTATTAACCGGAAGCCCAAGCCCACGCAACAACTTCTTCGTTGAGTAAAAACTGTATGCTACAACATTATCATTTGGCAAAATTTCCTTGATTAACCCAGCTACAGAATTAAACGCCTTTTCTGATAATCGATGTTCTGCCTTAATATTCAGCAACCGAGCAGCCGTCGACAACTGTGAATGACCCTCACAACCAGGATACAATTCTTGATTTGCAGCACGCAACATATCATAAAATTGCTATGCATCTGGATTTGGTTCTTCCATAAATGTATTCTGATTGAATTCATTACCCGATGCATTCATCACCATTTCTTCATATGTGTTTAGATTCACAAATGGTTCATCAACGGGAATTGACACTTGTTGGCTTATAACAACTGCTGGAATTTCCTCTGGTTCACCATGACAGTACCAAACATAGTAATCAGGAACAAACCCCTTTTTACACAGATGCACCTTAACAGTATCAACATCTCTGTAGGCTTTATTCTGACACCTGTGATAGTTGCATGGGCACCTAATCCTAGGCCCATCCATCCATTCAGGTTGGCTACATGCAAATGCGATAAATTCTTCCAATCCATTCAGAAAATCTGGATTAAGCAAGCCATCTTTTATCCTTGCATACATCCACGAGCGAGCCCCGCTCATTTTTGACCGACTTATACAATTTCTGGTAAACCATTAAAGGAAACCACATTATAAAACTATATTAGCATTACTAAATATATAACTAAATTATTTCTTTTACACAACTTAGGTTAATAATAACCATTTAAATAATTTATAACTGAACCAATTTTTTTTAGACAACTAAGGTCCCTACCCTGCAAGGCCGGCCACGGCTACGATCCTTGGCGTGCTAGCAAGGACCGAGGCACAGGTTCATGCCAGGCTAATGCTAGGGCTTGAGTTCGGGTCGGGCCGCAAGGCGGTCCGTTTAATCATGAGACTTCACAAGCATTCAAGTGTCCTAAATTAATTCTACCTTCACTCCATGTCTAAAAGGTAAGGCCCTATCCCATTCAAGAATATTTTTTGTGATATGTTATTCTGCTATTAATTATCATCGATCGGTTACGTTGAAATTTCGCAGCATTTCCCCATATGTTCTCCTAAATGTGTGGCATATAAGCCACACTAGGAGAACGTATGAGCAAATACAAACCGCAATCTCACCCAAAGATGATTAATAGCAGACTAACATATCGCAAAAAATATTCTCAAACTGTCCACCAGGACAATTTGAGAATTTGCAAGACTAAGGCTTACAAATTCTCAAACGGGTCTAAAGGTTATAGTGCTGTGATTAATAATATGGAAGTCCGAAGACAATCGAACTTATGCTTGTTATTCTTAACTTCTTGTCAATTATACATATAGGAATAGTGTTCTATATATATAGTCACTGACTTCTTAAGATTATTATGTCGAATACAAATGTTTGTGAAGACTAAAATATAAATCATTGAAACTACTAATTTGTTGCTGCAAATTAAATAATAATACAACAAGAATTTCTATCTAGCATTACATAATTTAATGCATCATTCAATTTGAAGCAGAATGTAAATAATCAAGACATAACAATTGTAAATAACTACAAATGCACAAATATTATTGCATAAACATTCTGCTTAAATTAATTATTGCATAAATATTTTGTAAATTAAATAATAATACAACAAGACTTTCTATCTAGCATTACAAATATTATTGCATAATCAAGACATAACAATCAGTCTATCCAAAGAGCTCCGAGTAATGACATAAATTAATTAATTTATAACTAATCTAATAAAAAATTAGATTAGTGGTCACATTTTTTTTAATATTTATCATCAAATTATTTGAAAATATTTTTAATAACAATAAAATATAATAGAATCTACATTTTTAGTTAATTTTTTTCATGAGTGTTAAAAAAAAATTTTGAAGGGGCCAAGGGGTCGGGGTCGGGAAAACCCCCCTAGCTGTTACTTTTTTTAAAAAAAAATTAAGTTGCCCATGTTTTAAAATATATTTATAATTTTTTATATTTATCATCAAATTATTTGAAATATTTTAAAAACAATAAATATGATAGAATCTATTTTTTTTGTTAATTTTTTATGAGTGTTAATTTTTTTTAATTGAAGGGGCCGGGGGTGGGGGAAAAGCCCCTAGCTGTTACCTTTTTATTTATTTATTTTTTTGTCTGGCCACCGTGGCCGGAGAAGACGAACGGGAGGGCCCCCCCCTAACTGTTTACTTTTTTTCCGGTGGCCTGGCCACCGTGGCCAGGCCACGGCCACGGCAGCGGCCGTGGCCGGAGAGGACGAACGGGAGGGGGGGGGGTTACAGAATTTTTTTTTTTGTGGTTGGCCACCGTGGCCAGGCCACGGCCGGCCACGGCAGCGGCCGTGGCCGGCCATCGGAGAAGACGGCCATAGGCCGGGTGGCCGTGGCCGGAGAAGACGAAGGGGGGGTCGGGAAAACCCCCCCCCCCCCAAACAGAATTTTTTTTGTGGCCTGGCCACCGTGGCCAGGCCACGGCCGGCCACGGCAGCGGCCGTGGCCAGAGAAGATGGCCACGGCAGTGGCCGTGGCCGAGAAGACGAAGGGGGTCGGGAAACCCCCCCCCCCCCCAAACAGAAATTTTTTTTTTGTGTGGTCTGGCCACCATGGCCAGGCCATGGCCGGCCACGGCACCGGCCGTGGCCGGAGAAGAGGGCCACGGTAGCAGTGGCCGGAGAACGGCCGGAGAAGACGGCCACGGCCGGTGCCGTGGTCGGACCCTATTTTAAAAAAAAGGAGGATGGGCTTACCTCGGTCGCGAGGGGACGTCGCCGGAGTGGGGGGAGCTTTCGCCGGAGAGAAGACGGGGGGCAGCCGAGGAGCGGACGGACGGCGGCGACTAGGGTAGGGGAAAAGGAAGAACAAGAGAAGGGAAGCGGCGGGGGG